>BSBM01000904.1:14792500-15392500 GCA_027924585.1 Larix kaempferi
TTTTATAATTAGTTCATCAGTTACTACTAGCACATCGTCCTCGATCATGTATGCATTTGCATAAGGAATCACAACAATTTCCAATAGAGTCTAACCCTTAGCAACACAAGTGTCACTCTGAATCCAAACAACATTTTTGTGTAGTCAATTAGAACCAATCAACTACCTAGTCGATTTTAACCACAACCACTCAGTCAACACGAGCTTTTCCACCCGACCAACCTTCCATTACTCCTTAGTCAATATTTTCCTTGACTATCTTGTTGTTGAAGCATCTATTTAACCTCATTCGATCCGCAATACTTAGTCGACCTAGTCAACCATTTGACCATATGCTAATTAACCTAGTCAACCAATTAATCGTTTCCTTAGTCAACCTAGTCGACCATTTCCTTAGCCGAGCTAGTTGATTACTCAATTGATCACTATCATCAACCATCTATCCCCTCTTTCGATCATCATCATCGATTTGGCATGTTGAATTTAACTATGTAATTGACCAAGTTTGTAAACCATGACTCCTACCACTCCATTGTTAGATTGCCAACATAAGATCCAAAGAGATAATGTAACCTCACAGTGAAAGAATTAAGGAATTAAGGAAGAAGAGAGAAGCAATAGAACATAGATCCAATAGAGGCAGAATAATTACACACACTACATTAATCAGAATAGTAACCGGGTAAATATACAATGCTGAGTATGAGGATTCGAATTCACTAGGTGTAATTCGAATTATCCTTCATGCACAGATCCATAATCAGTGGAGAGTCATCAGTGCCAAACTAGGAGTCTATCTCATCATCAGTGAAGTCATCAATGCATAAGTAGTGATCAACCGGGAGTCAAACTGAGTCTAACTGAGTGTGGTTGGTGTAACTGGCACATGGAAGCACTGATATAGTGAAGGAGACTCAGTGGAGGGCGCTCATGGAGCTAAATGGAGTCAAAACAGTCTATCTAGTCACACTGGAGGTCCAAAAGAGTGATAAGGTCAGTTAGGAGTCAGTTAATCCTTAAATCAAGGAAGAACTGAAGATAACTGAACTAAACTGGACTGGTAGGTGAAGAAAGGCGCCCTTCTCATGCAATAACTGAAAAGAGGGCGCACTAAGCTCTAGGAGAGCTAAGACTGATCCAAGAGAAGCTCCTAGGGCTAGTTTGCTGAGGGCTAGGTGCCGGTGCTGATGACTAGGATGCATGTAAAATGCATGCAAACCCTAATTGCATGCAAACCCTAATTTTGCATGCAGGACTGAAAATGTAAATAACAGGAATGTTAGAAGGACTAGGATGGAGTATAGGAATATCCTAACACCCCCCCTTAATCCATCCTGGGCCCTGGTAACTAGGACCAAAGGTCACCCATACAATCAATGAAATGATAAAAAAAAATACTGCCTCAATTTTTCTTTTTCAATTTTTTTTTTTTTTGTTTTATATTTTTGAATAACTCAAGGAGCCATCACTCTAAGCAGAAAAGAAGCAAGCTTTCATCAGTGAAAACTTTGCAAAGAGACTTGGTAAGCTGATCCTCTGTAAAGTGTGAATGCAAGTGCTAGAGAATGTGCTGAATGTAGCAAGTCTTTCAGGAACCTTTTCTGTCACTGGAGCGAATGTATCATGATGAGTTTTCCCAAAGAATGGAAGAGTAAACCCCATCATCATGCTGCATCTCTCATGGAGAGGTGGATGGCATAATGCAAGGTTGGCATGGTGTGGAAGTCTGGTAGTGTGATGATCCTCAATAGTATTCTCAGTAGTAGCAAGAGCTGTGTGAGCCCATGTTGACCTTGTATCTGGACTGAGAATAGGTGTTGATTCTGGATTGCAATCTCTTTGAACTATGACTTCTACATCAGAATCTTGCTCTTCTTCTTCATCGGAAGAGAAGTCACTCTGATCTTGATCGGAATCTGAAGAAACACTTGGAGAGAAAGGCATAAAGTGAGAGAATTCATATTCCTTTGAGGCATGATTAGCAATACCATTCGCTATAACCTTTCTAGTGGATATTTCTGTGATCTCGATAGTGTTTGGACCAAAAGTAACTTGCTTTGGAGATCCTGTATGGGTCATCTGATAAACTGATAATAAATTTGCAGTTAGAGAAGGAACAAACAAGACATTTTTGAACTTACCATGTTCCATATGCACTGTACCCACTCCTTTTGCAGAAACCTGAGTGTTGTCTCCCATGTGAATGGTAGGCCCATCATGGAGATCTAGAGAAGAGAAAGATTCTTTTTGTGCCATCATGTGGTTGGAAGCTCCAGAACCTATGAGGAGAGCTTTTGTGTTTGAAAAACCAGCCATCAATGCATGACAATCATCAGATCCACTTCCAGAATAAGACATCTTTGCTTCTTTTGGAACAACAATTTGGTTTTGTTCAAGAAGCTTGGTTAGAAGATCAATCTTCTTATGCATGCAGGAATGCTCAGGATGGTTTCCTCTCTTGCAGTAGGTACAATTAGGTCTCTTTTGTTTGTCATTCTTGGATCTTGAAGGTTTCTTTCCTTTGCCTTTTTGTCCCCCCTTTGCATTCGCTCCACTTGATTCACCAGCTAAAAGAGCTAGATCTCTGGAGATTGTGATGGAACCCATTTGAATCAACTTGTCTTCTTCTTGAATGAGAGCGGTAGTAAATTTTTCCAAGGTAGGAAACTTCCATCCAGGGATTGACATTCGCCCAGAATGGAAAGTAGAGACAAAAACAGAAAATTGAGATCCAAGTTTGCTCAAAATGGAGAGTACTAATTGCTCATCACTTTTGGTGATGCCACAATGCTTGCATTGAGTAACCAAATTCTGAAATTTTGAGATGAATGTTTGAATGCTCTCAAAATTGCTAGGTTGTAGAGAGGCCAATTCGTTTTCAAGAGTGTAGCCTCTCATCCCATCTTGTTTGCCAAAAAGGCTCTCCAATTTGGTCCATAACTCTTTTGGAGACTTCAAACCTTCAGCATGGAACAATAGATCTCTGGACATGTAAAGGCATATGTATCCAAAAGCTTCATCCAATTTGGTTAGATGCTTGACTTTATCTCTAGCTATATGTGGTGTGGCATCTCTTTCATAAACCAATCTTTCAAACCCTTTTGTCATCAAGAAAATCTTCATCTCATCCCTCCATTCGAAGTAATTGAAAGGAGTGAGAAGTATAGGAGAAGAAGGAGCATTCGAATTGCTCATCTTGACTGCTTGAATAAGTGCAAATAGAGAGCTGCTGAATCTGCTGCTGCAACTGCTAGAACTTCGAAATACCTGCAAAAAAAAAAAAAAACTCTCAAGAATGGAGGTAGAATATACTCTCAAATGGCTCTGATACCATGTTAGATTGCCAACATAAGATCCAAAGAGATAATGTAACCTCACAGTGAAAGAATTAAGGAATTAAGGAAGAAGAGAGAAGCAATAGAACATAGATCCAATAGAGGCAGAATAATTACACACACTACATTAATCAGAATAGTAACTGGGTAAATATACAATGCTGAGTATGAGGATTCGAATTCACTAGGTGTAATTCGAATTATCCTTCATGCACAGATCCATAATCAGTGGAGAGTCATCAGTGCCAAACTAGGAGTCTATCTCATCATCAGTGAAGTCATCAATGCACAAGTAGTGATCAACCGGGAGTCAAACTGAGTCTAACTGAGTGTGGTTGGTGTAACTGGCACATGGAAGCACTGATATAGTGAAGGAGACTCAGTGGAGGGCGCTCATGGAGCTAACTGGAGTCAAAACAGTCTATCTAGTCACACTGGAGGTCCAAAAGAGTGATAAGGTCAGTTAGGAGTCAGTTAATCCTTAAATCAAGGAAGAATTGAAGATAAATGAACTAAACTGGACTGGTAGGTGAAGAAAGACGCCCTTCTCATGCAATAACTGAAAAGAGGGCGCACTAAGCTCTAGGAGAGCTAAGACTGATCCGAGAGAAGCTCCTGGGGCTAGTTTGCTGAGGGCTAGGTGCCGGTGCTGATGACTAGGATGCATGTAAAATGCATGCAAACCCTAATTGCATGCAAACCCTAATTTTGCATGCAGGACTGAAAATGTAAATAACAGGAATGTTAGAAGGACTAGGATGGAGTATAGGAATATCCTAACATCCATCAATTGCACTGAGCTGACTATCCATGACTCTTGTGAACTTCGACCACTTCAACTATAGATCTCTCCCATCATATTTGAACCTTCTAAAGTATCCCATGTGACCTCAAATTGGATAATGCATACCACAATTTGATTCTTCCAGTGATCGTCTTCATGACACATTTCAATGGCTGAAAACACAACATGGACCAAAAATAAACCAATTTTTATTTTCTCATGGGATCCCATCCCTGCCCCTGCTGGCCTTTAGGCCATTTATTCATTGATCTTGTACTATCTTGAAAGTAGCCAAAACAACATGCTCCAAGCTATCGATGAGAAAAACATATTTGTATACTTGCACTCCATGTTTTTTTAGAATACCTCAAACCTATAATTTTTGTTGCTTCTCATGACGACCCATCATGCCAATGGATCTTACCACATCGATTCACACTCCACCATGCAAATCGAGGCGACCAAAAGAACATATTCAATCGTTCTCATTAAAATGGCTCAATCTACATTATACCATATAGATCCAGGTAACCTGAACTTGATCAGACAACTCTCATTGGAGTGTGAGTGTCTACTAAGATCTGATACCAAATGTTGGTTCCAGGATGCAACAAACATTATTATGCACAACATAAACATATACCAGTAAAGCAAACAATAACATCATGTACATCATAAAACAATTATTTATCCTGGAAACCCCTTAACTAGGGAAAAACTAATAGAATATATATTCTTAATGGGTGAAAACACGAAGTTGGGTAACACTTTTGGCTTGTTTTTGACAAACAAACTGCTAAATTTTATGTTTCTCAACTTCGACCTCTTCAAACCCATATCTCCCTTAGGAATTTCAACTTGAAGTAAACAGAAAGGTTTTATATAATTGAATTAGCTTTCCACTCGTATTTTTTTAATTTTTTTTATGGACATATCGTGGGACAAATTTGGTGCACACCAACGACATATACTTGAAAATTTTAGGTATGGATAATGAGTGACCTGTGTGGACGCCGGTTTTTTGATAGATGGTTATTCATTTTAGGGAAAAAAATTGTATGCTCATAATCTACACACACTACACTTGTGCATGGACTGTATTTTGAGTTTTCTAAGACTTGGGAACTATTTTTTATTATTTATTGAAACAACATATGTTCAGAAAATGGTGCATTATCGACACACGTTGGTGAGCTTCAATTTTCTTTTTAGTGTGACTCTCATTGGAAAAACTAAAAGTACCCTTTTGAAGAGGATGATCCAATTATGTTCTCTGTGGATATTTCAAATTTTTTGATGTTGTCTTTGTTATGATATTGAATTTTCATTTTGGGTGATTTTCAGAGTAACAAAATTCTCAAGGGATAAGGTTTAGAAAAAAATGATTAATAAATAGAAATTCAAATAGAAATGAAACAATTATTATATCATTGGAAACTAGATTTAGAGATGAGTCCATTGCTACCAAGTCCGACAAATAATATTTAAAATTTGCAGGGGTTTGGGCTTGCTTAAGTTGCAGGTTCCAGAAAGATGTTAGATATTTTCGCAGGTTTTGTTGACCATAAAATCTCGACCGAAAAAATATCTTCCAAACTCTCGGCCAAGAGTTTAGTTCAAACTCTCATCCGAGAGTTCTTTTTTAAATACAGCGGGGTGATTGGTTCAATCTCTCGGCCTAAAGTTTTTTTAAACTCTCAATTGAGAGTTTGAACTCTCAAAACTCTTGGCCTATAGTTTTTTAAACTCTCGGCCTAGAGTTTGAGGTTGACCTTTTTTCCCCTTTTCATCGACGCGCCCTCTTTTTTTTTCACTCCGTTGTTACGAAATTGTTTCCCAGCTTTGCGTTTTCACCCTTATGCCCCTTATCCAAATCCATCCCAGGCATGGTCAACCATGGCTCTACCTCCATGGGTACCCTTGATCATAAGTGAGTTCTTGGAAATGGACTAATATTAAAATGGACTACAACCAACCTCTTTATATGTTTACATCACAAGAATACCATGGATGGATATCCCAATATCATGATGGATCTATTACAACAATAACCAAATTGATTTAACTTGCTCTATGACTGAGTCAATACTAACCCCACAACTTGATCCCATTTTATATACATTTTGCCAGGATTGAGAGATGACGAGGAGAGAGTTGCAAAGATAATAACTTTCTAAAGGCTGAGAGAAACACCAATGTCCAGTCCCATGAACAGTGCATACCACTGCACTTGATTATTCATCGTCATTCCCATATGCTAACCATAAGTTTCAACAATGTTTCCCTCAGGATCCCCCCGCACTTGTCGCCCATGGTTTTCCTTTAGCAATTCCATCAAGGAATATTTTTTTGACAATGTTGCTCACACATTCGTTGTTGGAATTCCTTGGGATTCACGTCAAGGTTCCAAAGATGATGCTTAAAATCCCTGAAGGATGATAGGGTTTTGGATTGAAGGGAGTTTCGTTAAAATTTAGAGACCCGTTCTCTTTCTTTTTCCATAAGCGAATCAGTAGCACACCCATAGAATCCATGAGATGAGAGCGCTTCAAAATGGAGAGCCATGGCATTGGAAGTAGTTTTTGTTGGTAGGATGTCTTTTTGTTTGAAGATACCTTTATTCCTTGAATCCCATAACTTCCAACAAACATACTTATAATGTAGTGCTAACCAGAGACGAGCAAGAGAGGGTTTATTTTCCAGTGATCCTAGGAAGTAGTCTCGCCAACTCACGAAGAAGACATGTGAGTGAGAAGGAAAAACAAAATGCGGAACCAACTCTCCACATCCCTCTAGACTGAGTTGGCATATTCACAGTCAAAAAAGAGATGTTGAATGTTTTCTTCCACCTTTTTTCACATAATACTCCAAGAAGGTCCCGATATTTGTCATTTTTTTCAAATTCTCTGCTATAAGGATTTTCCCATGCACTAATACCCAACAGAAAGCATTAACATTTGGAATCCCATCATTATGGTAAATCTTCTTCCACAGGTGAGAAAAGGGGGGACATGAATAGTTTCACATAAGACATTGACATCCTTCTTTTAACATGTATTGACTAGAGACTCCCCACCCTCTACCATCCGATTGATTCAAACTGATTGAGGCAACACCATGGAGAAGCGATAGTGGTAACTTGAAATCAAAGGATAGATGAGGGTTAGCACCATATATAAAATTGCACCGAACCCAATCGAGAGCGTTAGCAAGATTCCCTACTCCTTCCTTGGGACACTAGAGTGAATTGCTTCTTGCAACAAAATAATGGTATCGATTATTTGCCTCTTATCTATAAACCCCCTTGATTTTCATAAATAACCTTGGGAAGAAGCTCTTTTAGCCTATTTCCAATGATCTTAGTTACAATTTTGGAAGTAGAATTGCATAACGAAATGGGCTTGAACCGTTCGAGTGAAAATGGTCGAGACTCTTTTGTAATGAGGGCAATGAAGGAGGAGTTTGTAACTACTCCAACCTTATCCTTATTTATCATCCAATTTGACATATTACGAATATTATTTTTGATAATATCCCAGGTAGCTCGGAGAAACTAATAGTAAACTTATCAGGACTAGAGGCCTTGTTCGGATTCAGGTTCAGGATAGCAGCTTTGACTTCTTTCTCCGTAATTGGGCGTTCTAGAGACTGGTTGTCCTCTATTGCAATTGAATAGGATATATTCTCCAACATTTCCTCTTTTGTTCTAGAATTATCGCTTCTGAGCTCCATATAAAGCCACTTGAAGTGTTGATAAGATTCTTCACAAATGGTAAGTGTCCTCTATTATCTTTTGGCCCTCAAATATTTTTAATTCGTGTATCACAGTCTTATGCAGCCTTATCTTTGCATGCTGGGAAAAAAGGTGTATTTCGGTCTCCCTCTTTGAGCCATATAACTCTAGATTTCAGCCTCCACGTCTCTTCTTCTTGGACGATAACATTTGACAATTGAAGATTGAGAACTTTTTCGTTATGTAGGAGAACCCACCGAATGCTACTCTGGTAAGGATCTGATGGTAGTAAGGATACATAGTTTTCTTCCGTGACAAACTCAACTATTACTGAATGTTCAATCATAATCTTTGCTGGGATTGTCCTTATCTCTTTCTACTGATTTAATGCATTGCCACTTTTTAAATTGAAAAGTGGCAATGCACTAAATCAAGAGAAAGCATGGATCATTGGATTATTTAATACAATTTATATGGGTGAAACCACATGCTCAACTACTACTTCAAGGTGACCTATAGCTTCATGCTAGTCCCTCATGACAATTGAACATTTCCAACTGATGAAAACTCTTCGCTCTTCACCGATGAAACCCATCCCTTTGAACTTAATTTTGAACTACATGGGGTGGGCTTTGATCCACTTATGTGCATAGTAGCATAATTTGAGTACGAATACGATTCGATACCGAAAAAATACGTAATGAAAAAATCTAGTACGAATAAAATATGGAAGTAGATTGCTTATATATAATATTTTTTAATCGAGTATTAAAAAATATACCATAAATGTACATAGACATTTATATAATAAAATCAAATATATTTAAAAAACAAAAAAAATATAATTTCAACAACCTACCATATGGCAAGTGTGAGTGACGGCAACTAGTTATTAATAATTATTTTAATAAGAAAGCATAAATTGAATGATATTTATGTTTTATCATGTTTAAGTTTTTTTTTTTTTAAATTGGTTTTCAAACTTTAATTTTCCATTACTAAGAATCCGTATTCTTATTACACTTACACTGAATATCAGGGGAATTTGAATTTGTTCCGAATTTCCGTGTGAAATACGCCCAATTATACTACTATGCTTATGGGGAAAACTCCTTGCTCTTCACCTATGAATCCAAGAGGAATTGAATTTCTTGAAGTGTAAATTTTTTTATTAATTTTTTTTATATATAAAGAAAATACTCACATAAATTAATTGGTACCTTTAGGTACTTGCTAAATCAATGTTTAAAATGAATTTATACCAATATTACAAATTGTAATACTTTATAAATCTATGTTTAAAATGAATTTATACAAATATTACAAATTGTAATATTTTTGATTCATATTGTCTTATATATATGAAATTTTACAATTTTACTCTTTGCTTTGTTTATTTAATCTCACATATGAAAAGTTTTAAGATTTTTTAACTGTTAATTTGAAAAGTTTTCTGATTTAAATTTTAATGGGAGGGCTAAAGAACTAAATCTGATACAGAATTGAATTTTAATGACTCTCAGTGAAATTGCTTGTCCAACCATTGGAAACAACCTTTCTTCCATGCTTCACTATTGTAAAGAAATGCACTAGTCACTCCAACCTTGAATTTCAAATTTAAAGCAATCAAATGTACAGTCCAACCTTTAATTTCAAATTTAAAATAATAATCGAAGAAACTCAAACTCAGATCGAAATCACTGCGGAGCTGCAGCTGAAATTTGTGGAAACGTAATCATGTTGAGTGGAAGATAGTGTTTACATAAATTTGTGGAAACATAAACATAATCATGTTGAGTGGAAGGTAGTGTTTATCAGAGAAAAAACATCATAAGATATATAGTGTTTATGCCTATAATGGCTCCCATAGTTGCAGAGGATCAACTGCATCATAAAAAACATGAGGGATTGTGTAAGTGTCTTCACTCTCCTGAAGTGGGGCATCATAAAAATGTGGCACCAAAGCTTCATGATAGTTTGTAACTAAATCTTCATGATAATTTGTAACCAGGGTTAAGAGATTAGCATGTTGCAGACTCATGTTAGCAAGTTGTGACTGCGTGGAATCCAATTGCAATTGCAGTTCTGCAACTTTTTTGTGGAGATCATTTATTTCTCCAACACAGCCATGCACAGGATCTCGAAGTCTTTGGCTTGCTTCGTACACCATGCTGCTTACTGCATCACCTCGTTGCTCAACTGGAAGATCCTGTAACATTATGATCAAACCATCAGACCATCATAAAATCTGCTGGAGTATGGTCTACATGCAAGCAGATGATGATAAGTTTTAAGTAGAGAAAGTTATTTGCATCTACACAGTATGTCATAAGAGGAGAACAAGAATACAAAATAATATTAAGACCGAACTTCGAACTTTTTATAACAAATAATTTTAAGCCATTCATAAACTACAACTTAACTTAACTAAATAAACAGCTGGAAGTTTTTATAATTTTATATATATCTACACAGCCGGTTTCATATGACTGGCCTGAATAAGTAAACATACTCACCCCAATCGATCAAACGCTATAAACAGAACAAACGTTATAAACACAACATTATTAATAGTAAATTTTGAAAATGTAAATAGATCAATCTTAAAATACAACTTACCTAAATGGAAATATGGATGTTCATATATGCAACATTTTTTTAAAAAAAAGTGAAAGTGAAAACATTGTAGGATGTTTTGTTTAATTACATTGATAGGTGTTTATATCTTAGAATCTGGGGTGGATTATTATCTATGCTTTTCCTAAATTGAAGGAGGATGAGATAAGTGTACAGTCCAGATTCATTTTATGGTCGTAGTTCAAAATATCGGTAGTTGATGCATGGTTAACTCATAGCTCATGCTTAGATAACAGATAGACAACTCATTTAATTAAAGAAGGTAGTAGGTCGATGAGGCATGGATAAGAATAGATAATTTCAATTAAACATAAAGAACAAGTAAGAAATAACTTCTTTATGACACTTAAGTAATCTCTTAGTGTTCACCAATCACAAATTAAATGACTATGCTAATATTAAGCTTCTGGAAAACAACATTAATTTTACATTTCAACCAATAAAATATACCTGTAATAATTTAATGAGATGGCACTTTCCGAATACACTGTGTACCGACAGGAACTTTTGAGGATCGTCCAGCGGGAAATAAGGGGCAAGCACGCAGTTCTCAGAGCATTTCCTTTTGTTGATCTTGCAAGCACCGCAAGAAAATGTGTAACCTGTTTCTCCCTGCTGAGCAGTACTGTTTCTCATCTGCAATACAATTTAATAAGAAAACCGTTTTCTTAGTATTGTTTTCTCTCATAAAACAGAAAACCGTTTTCTTAGTGTTGTTTTCTCTCATAAAACAGAAAACAGTATAGTAGCAATGCTTCCAGGTCTTTGCTTACCTTTCCGTGGCTGTGCGTACTCGTAGATTTGTCAAACAAGATGGAGTAGATTTAATTTTACGAACGTATTATCTATTGCCAATGGAAAGTATTCCTGAGTTGCGTACAATGATGATAAGAAAAAATAGACCTCTGCGGCCTAGATGAAACCTAGTAGATTTGTTGTCGTTCATAGTATTTCGATGAAGCTCACTCCACATATGTAGGGTTTGACCATAACCATCTACCATCGGCCTGAGCTTATCTCCATTGCTGATTCATCTACCACCGTCCATCACATTGGTATTTGGGAGTGTTTTAATTTCATCATAATTCTGTATGCGGGAATGTCATTGATTTTAAAAGATATAGATGTAAGTATTAGGACATGGTTGAGATATAAAGTGGATATGTGGTAGTTGTGTAATTCCGTGTTCAATGTGGTAGAAGTGTAGTTTGGTTTGTGTTCAATGTGGTAGAAGTGTAGTTTGGTTTGTGTTCAATGTAGAATGTTTATTTATAATTTTAAACCCATAAAATTAATTTGGACAGTACACTTGTCCCATCCCCTTTAATCTAGGAAAATCATAGATAGTGGTCCACCCCAAATTCTAAGATGTATACACCTATCGATGTAATCAATAAAAATGTAATTATCAATTATATAAAAATGTTATAAATAAAAAATTATAAACATTCAATATATTAAATTCATAGAAAGTTGGGTCCTAGTGCTTCTATGACAAATGTTTTTACAAGATAAAGAGCATGTTTTCTATTAATGATATAAAATAGTTATAAATAATTTTTTTATAAACATTGAATATATTAAATTCATAGAAAGTTGGGTCCTAGTGATTCTATGACAAATGTTCTTACAAGATGAAGAGCATGTTTTTTTAATGTCATGATATCATTGGTCTTTAGAATTGTATTTATATTCTAATAGTTTGAAAAGTAACATTTTTAAATTCCCATAGTTTTGATGAGTTACAAAGTTAAACGAAAGTCAATATTGTAAGAAATATATTCAAATTTATATTTAATGTGGGTGTATGCAAGGGACTCTAAAATAAAATGATTTTTATCTTCATCTCTCTTACTCTCTTATTGGAAAATGACAAATTCTTTCTACCCATGTAATTTTAGAAATTGTCTACCACTATATTTCACTGAAATGGGCTAAACTCTAGATTTTGGTTGCATGAATGGATTCAACTACCGAAAAATCGTGGTATTCTTGGTGCAAACGGTCTAGAGTTTAGCTTACTCTTATTTCACTATGAAGTTTGTGAGTGTTTGCTCTAGTTTTAGCGATGCTAATTTTCTTGTTTATGCTAATTAAAATAAAGAGATACTTTGGATCTTGTAGATTAGGATGGACCATCTCCTTATAATGTCTTAATTTTCTCTTATCCTCTAATTCTCCATTTCTTTACAATTTCTCCTTAAATTTATATGTAATAGTATTTTTAATGTTATTTTTATTTTGGATACTACACAACACAAGGTTATCCTTAATCACTTTATTACCTATTCTAGATTAACCTAACACATAGTAGTCACAATGTTATAGGTAGTTGTGATCATAACTCCTCTCTCTTTGTTTGTTTAACCACCCACTTCAATTATGAAATTAATTCAATTTAACAATCATATAATACAACTATGTTGATCTATTATTAGTGGTGTTCCTTCCGTATAAATAAAAGACATAGGGATTTACTAAAATATAGTAAAAGAAACTAACTCCTCTAAATATTCCCCAATCTTAAATTTATCCATAAAAATGATATCTAATTAAACAAATCAATTAATATTACCTTAATTAATTATGTAAATTTTCTCCACAGCATACTTATACTTTTTTATCTTTGTGTAAGGAAATGACTATATATATTATGGCTAGGAAATTGAGAGTTGTGGCTATTTTTATAATATGTACTTAATCCTTCACATCACTGAAATCATCAATATTATGTTAAGAAATTTGAAATACTTGTGTGTGGAATAGTTAATTGTTATCGTATTTTGTGGAATAGTTAATTGTTATCCTATTTTCTATTCATTGGTTAATATAACAATAATAATTTTTTTTCACACCGAAGAAAAACAACTTTTTATTATAAGAAAAGTTGCGTCTAATAAATACATCATGAAACTGAGTTAGTATCTTCCCCATGAACAAAAAATCAGAGTTATGCTGAAAACTACATGATAAAACAACCCAATAAATGATATACAAAAAGACCATTGTGAGAGCCACAAAGTCCTCAAAAAATTGAACACCCTAATAACTAGCAGAGCGACACATACAATCAAAGAGTAGAGAATTAAAACAGGTTTAGGAGACCCAAGTCACAGATGGAACTATTCTTGAACTCTTCAAAATGGATAAAAGCATCCATACTTCCAATGGAAAGTTTGGATAAGGACTCAACTTCCTTGTTATATTCCCTAAAGACATGCTTGAATGAGATCTCATGAAACTCATGAAACAAAGCACGAGTACGATGCATCCAAGGATCCAAAATCAAAGAAGAAAGTATAGAATCACCCTTATCATAGTCGATGACAACCTTAGAATCCCCACAGCACAAAGAGAATTTATCTCCCTCCTCGTGGAAAAAAGTACCAGTCCCCAAAAAGCTAAGAGCTCTGCTTGAGTATTGGTACCCTTCCCATCCTTCGTATTTAGTTTAAAAAGATGACCAGGATCCAGTTTCAAAACCATACCAACCCCACACATACAATGCTCTGACACTCCATCGAAGAAGCCAATCAACATATTTTTTTCTAGATCCAGAAAACGAGTCCTCCTAGAATGCCTAGGTAATTTTTCCCCGTAAGAATCATTGATATGTGCCATCACTTTTATACTAACTTGAGACGGATTCAGAATAGGTCCTTCAAAAATACCGAAATTCCTAGCTTTCCAGACCTTCCAAATGATAAGTAATGGGCGATATGTCCAGGGACTTTGTCTCATATACCACTTGCTTAAGTTTTCTACAAGAGGACCCCCATCCCAAATGCAAACATTCTGGAAAAACACACCCAACTCCAACCACACCTGTTGTATGAAGTTACAATCCCCAAAAATGTGGTCTAGAGTTTCCTCACACAAACAACACAGAACACACCTGTCGGGCCTAGAGAAACCACGCCTCTACAAATTCACCCAAGTTAAAATTCTGCTTCTATAGGCTAACCACATGAAAAACTTAATTTTAAGTGGAATATCAGCCTTCCAGAACCACTGTGTCCACCATGGTGAAGATTCAAAGATCTCATTTTCCAGGATATGATTATAAGCCAAATCAGCCCTAACTATCCCATTTTTCCTGTTATAGCTCCAGACCAACACATTGGTCGATTTTGACAAAGAAATATCAGATTGATATAGATTGCAAACAAAACAATCCCATTCTTCATCCATTCTACCAATTAGACCAAAATCCCTGGAAGACTTCCAAAGCACCGTAAAATCCTTTTGCTCCCTGACTGCTTGTTTGATCACGAAGACCCCCTGGTGATGCAAGGCTTCTAGAAAATCCTCAAAGAAAGTAAAATTCTTCGACATCCCAACAATAGGATCCACCCCTAAAAATACTTGAATACCCCTCCCCACAGTCCAACAAATATGTTTATTGATAATCAGAAAGGATTTCAACAAGCTTCTCCAAATACATGATCCATAAGAGGAAGAATACCTAGAACATCTTAACCAAGTCACCACATCCATCTACTTCAAATGTTTGAACTTGATTACTCTCCCCCAAAGACCTTGATCAAATAATACTCGCCAAATACTTCATGCTCATAGGGCCACATTAAACCAACCCAAATTCTTAATACCCCAGCCTCCATAAGACCTTGGAAGTGAAATGCTAGCCCATGATGTCAAATGGAATTTGAAATGGTTTAACCTACCATCCCCTAAGAAGTGGAACATCAACCTTCGAATCAGGGAGATAACACCACCCAGTACCTGGAATAAGGAAAACCAGTACATCAAAATGCTTTGGACTACATGATTAACAAGTATCAATCTTCCTCCAAGTAACAGTAGTCTGTAAGACCACGAATTGGCCCGCTTTTGTATTTTCTGTATAAGCCAAGTCCATTATTTAGTGTAGTAGGAATTAGGTTTTAAAAAGAAACCCAGGTAGCGGATACCCTTTTCTAAAGGATTAATCTTATAGGTAAAAATATGAGCAATGTGATTAGTAATTAAAGGATCATTGCAAGAGAAAATAAAATAAGACTTTTTTGTACTAAAAATCATTCACAAAGCATCACATAAAAGATATATGATAGAATGAAAATGATCCCATTCCTTCATCGAGCCATCCCCAAAAATGAGGACATCATCGACAAAAAGCAGGTGAGAAATGTAGAGGGCGTTGGCCACCTTTATCCCTTTGATATCATTCAGTTTTCTAGCATCCTTGATCAAAATACTCAAACCTTGAACATCTAGAATAAATAAGTATGGGGAGAGGGGACATCCCTACCTAAACCCTTGATTTCCATAGAAAAATTGCGAGGGAGAGCCGTTAATCAATATAACATAACTGGAAGAAGTTATGCACGCCATGATCCAATTGGTGATTTCAGGTGTCAAGCCGATATGTAGAAGAATCAACCGTAGATAGGTCCAATCCATACAGTCATAGGCCTTGTTGAGATCCATATTTAATATGAAATCCACTAATATTTTCTGCTTGATGGAATGTAAACCCTCCTGCGCAATCCCAACCGCATCCTGTATTTGATGATTGGGAAGAAAACCAAATTGCTCCTCAAAAATGGACCATGCCATAAAAGGCTTAATACGCTAAAAAATGATCTCTACTTTTCATTAACATGGAGATTCACTATGATATACTATCACCTACACACATACTACTTTGGATTAACATGGAGACTCACTATGGTTTACTATCAGATTTCACTAACTAATCAATGGATAAAGTAAAACCTAGTAAAATATTTACTAACAATTTATCTGATTTTTTATACTTATTGTCAATACAGATAGAAATGCATAGTTTCATATACACAAATTAATTCAATACACATGCCAATAGAAAATAATATTGTATTTATTCTTTTAAGATAGAGTACAAGTTCACTATGGGAATTTTCCTTGCTCACAACTGGACCCCCAGAGTCTACCTTGCCGACGAGAAATTATATGCTCTCAATAACTCCACATATAACCACCTAGTTCAGTTCACTCTCCTAACTTCATACATTATGGACACTTTTATTCCCGGTCTCTCTTATATTAATGAGCACTTTGATTCATGGTCTCTCTTGTTACAAGCACCGTTATTACCCATTTCTTCCTACCCCCAATATAATGTCCAAAGTACCATTAAAATAGAGGATACAGGTTTTGTAACGACCTTTTTTTTACATCATAAATTTTTGGCTATTACCCAACCACAACATAACTAATTACTTTTTACTTTTTACATTTTTCTCTTATTTCATAACTTCTCTTTAACACATGACTACAAGATTTGATCTTTTTGAATTCTTTTTCCATTTATTACATGGGGAAATTGGTACATGACATCTTTCTTGATTCCCCTATGAGTTATCCAATACTTTTCAATCTTAATACCAACCTCTCTTTAGTCGCAAGTGGTAGCCTCTTATATTCCATGTTGCACATTTTGTTCTTTTACATTAGGTACCTGGTCATCACCATGCTCTCAATAAAAGAAAATAATTTTTTCCACGTGGAGGATATGATAGGAGGTATTTCATTTTACTATCAGATTGTAAGTCATTAAATAATTTTGGATTGTCTGTATATTTTTGCACAATTCTGTAGAGATGTTGCAACTCCAAACTTCACAAGCATGTAACGGGAGTGATGACAATCTCAAAGAGGGGTTTCTTCTTATCCCAAAGCCAAAGGTTCACTAATTTACAACTATTTTCAACTCCATAATGTTAGTTTTTAATATAGCAGTATAACTTTAACTATTTACAGCAGAAACGAAATAGAATCACTGAAAGAATAACCATGCGCATAAACAAAGAGACAAATATTTATCCCGGGAAACCCTTCTACACAAGGGAAGAAAACCTAGCAACCTTTCTTACTCAGAATATAGTTCAAGATACAAAGTACATCAGATATGTGTAACCCAGATATAAAGAGTATGCTCATACTAGATAACAAGAGCAATATCATCAACATGAGATCAAGATTGAGTCTCTCCAAAGGTAGTGTACACTAGAAAATACATCTTCTTCTATCTTTGTCTTCTCTCTCCTTGTACACTTGATCAAATCTATGCTTGAGCAAGATTTCTTGATGTGCAATTGAGATTTGTGTCCTTCTTATTTATACCTTCATGTGTTGAATTTTTCTCTAGCTGGGCCGACTTGTACATTTTCTATTTCCATGATTTCTGGTGATTTTTAGAACTTTCCATGGGTTTATAGAACTTTATGGGGTTTCCTTGGTTTCACTACTTTCTAGAGATTTCTAGAGCTGTCTGGGGGTTTCTTTGTCATGAGGAACTGCACGACGCTACCATCATCAACATTCCCTCTTAGCTAGGGAGGTATCATCATGTTGGAATGCATATGGATATCATCTGAGCATCATGGCTTGATTTTGAACATCTTGTCATCATAAGAAAGGTATTCAACGCAACTCAATCCATTGAGAAGTGTCATGCTCAACTGAGTCTGTCGAGGAGCATCATGGATCAACTCAAATCATTTCATCGAGGAGGATCATGGAAATACACAACTTAGTCCGTAGAGAAGTGTCATGCTCATCTCAATCCGTCGAGGAGCACAATATATCAACTCAACTTAGTCCATCTAGGAGGATCATAAAACTACACAACTCAGTCCGTCAAGAAGTGCCATGCTCAACTTAGTATGTCGAGGAGAAAAATAAATCAACTCAACTCGGTCCATCGAGGAGGATCATAAAGAACAATCAACTCCCTTTCTCTCCATCTAAAGGGAGATTCAAACCATTCTCCCAGTTTCAGTGAGAAGGCCTCATCAACAATGTAATAATCAACACTCCCTATGAACGAAGGAGGCATTCTCCACCACTCTAATCCCATCATGGAAGAACACTAACTTTGCTCTGGAAAGATACTTGGTCAGGATGTCTCCAATCTGATCATTTTTCAGAATATACTGAAGTTGAATTGCTCCCCTGTACACCATATTTATGATGTAATGGTACTTGATCTCCATATGCTTTGATCTTTCATGAGATAGTATATTCGTTCAAATATTCACACAACTTGCATTGTCATATTGAATTAAGGTTGGATCTAGCATCTAACCAAACAATCTAGAAAGGACTTCCGAAGCCATACTACTTCCCGAGATGCAACACTCACTGCAATGTACTCAACCTATGTTGTACTAAGTTCCACTGAGTTTTGCTTCCGGCTACACGAGTAAATCATGGCAAATCCCAAATTGAAGCAACACCTAGAGGTTCTCTTGCTATCTATAGCACTTCCATCCCAATCAACATCAGAATAGCCCCTTAATGTCATGTGACCATTCGAAGCATATCTCAGGCCATATCCCACTGTGCCATGCAAGTAACTCAATACATGTTTTGTAGTAACTTAATATATCTGTCTTAGCTCACTCATGAATTGACTAAGGGAAATCACTACACGACATACATCTGGTATGGTATTAACCAGATAAATCAATGAACCAATCAGTTGTCTATACATGGTGGGATCTACCAAATTTGAATCATAATTTGAGTCACTCAACTTATTCAGATTCGTTTCCATTGGTATGGCCATGGATTTACAGTCCATCATCGCAAATATCTTAAGGATATCAATAGCATACATTCGTTGAATCAAGAATATCTCACCATGTTTCCGCCACACTTCTACTCCCATGAAGTAATGCATCGAACCGAGGTCCTTCATCTCCAACCCAGAGGCTAACTTCCTCTGCATATGTCAATGAATCTGTTTGTCTTAGTGGGGAACGAAATCGTGATCAAGGAATCATCATCAACAATTTGTGCCACTTGCACATGCTAAATACCAAGCCACTGCTCTAACTGAAGATATGTATACTGCACCTCCTCATAGGTCAATTGAGTAGTTCTTGTCCTAGAGGATTCTGGATACTCAGGAACACGTAATGCTCTATCCACTTCTAGATTTTGCGATGATTCCAAATGAAAACCAATTTCTCTTCATGTGGTCCCCACATTTAAGGTAACATGGTGAAGTAACTAAGGAAATTCAGATAACTCATCAGCTGCTACTAGCTGCAATTCCTCATGATCATCAAAAGGATGAACATATGTAGTAGAGAGAGACCAATTGTTTTGCTGGAGCCTCCTGCTTCCAACCATCAATCTCCATATGAGAACCTTTGTACCTATGGGTTATGGGTCCACATATGACTGAATGTACTAGGTCCACGTATATTTGTTGTCACTGCTGAACAATCATCACATCCACTGTAGCTGCTCCCTCTATCACGAAATCCATTATGATATCTGATTTGGAACTTGAGATGAGGGCCATGCTCCTATAAGCCTCCTACTTATGAGCATCCTGCTCCCTTGCGAACACTGAATATCAATGGGATCTATAATATGGATGACTTATCATCCATCACTTGTCCTTCTGAACAAGTCTCATCATCCTTCTCTTGTAGGCCATAACATATTGTCTTTTCCTACAAGTCAGGTTCAGTAAAAAGGTTAACAACATTGCATAGTCATGAAATTAAATCAAATCATATTGACATTTCAATGCAATGACAAAATTTCACATAGATATGTAAGCATATTAAACAATGCTTTAGCACAACACCCATCCATATCCCAAACACACTTTAACTATCTAGATGCCTTCCATCTTCATCAGAACACACTATCAAGAGAGCGCACTACTATCAGTATGTTAGCAAAGAGGTTTCATCCTAGACTAGCTCCATTAAGGGCTCATGGGATGATGTGCAACACCATAGGCTACTTACTCAACATATATATGCACTACATGAGCCCCCTGCTCGTCAATCTCAGTCATACATAAATGCATAAAAGAAAATTTTATCATGGATCTCCATATAACTATTATGAACATTATACTTTAAATCAAACATTCAAAGATTTAAGGAATAACTCAAATGACAGTACAAATACTTATCTTTCATGTGTTTTGTTGGCTCCCTCTTGATCTCTTCTTCCTTGCAGGAATCACAAGAGTCCTTAGATCTCTTCTTTCTTGTTGGAAACTCATTGAAAACTACAACTTAGATCTTCATACAACAACAATGTCAATCACATCATCTAGAGATAATGCAATCATTGGTGCACACATAGGGTGTACTAGAAGAAGTACTCCTTTTGACGATCTTTTGCACTTTCCTCAAGATCATCTTATTTTCTTTTCTTTTATGAAGGCTCATCAACACTAGTTGTTGATGCATGTTTCTTTCTCTTCTTCGGCAGAGGATAATTTCAGGCATAGTGACCATACTTCTCACATTTGAAGCAAGGAATATGTGAAAGAATTAGACTTGATTTTCAACCTTTATCTTTTCTGCCTTGACTCTTCCTTTCTTTCTAAGGACACTGATAAGCAAGGTGGACAAGTGTATGATACTTATTTGATCTTTTGAAAGATCTTTCTCCTTCTATATACCATCCAACTTTTCTTCTTTTCTAAAAGTGGACACAAACTTGTCAAATGTTGAAATATGAATCTAATCCTGAAACCCTAATAGGAGATACATCAAGATTGAAGTTTATCAAATGAAAAATTTGATCCAAAGGAAATATGCACCCTCCTTAGGAGATTTCCAAAACACGAAATTTTCCAGTCAATTTTTTGGATAGAACAACTCAAAATTGGAAGCCCGAGTTTCTTGGTTCCG
Source organism: Larix kaempferi (assembly GCA_027924585.1). Lineage (NCBI taxonomy): Eukaryota > Viridiplantae > Streptophyta > Pinopsida > Pinales > Pinaceae > Larix > Larix kaempferi. The sequence continues at coordinate 14,813,663 of BSBM01000904.1, forward strand.
ATGGAGAATACGTCAAAATTGAAAATTCTCGGATCTGAAATATGCTTCCATGGATAGGTGCACCCTCCTAGGGAGAAATGGAGAATCTGAAGGTTGAACCCAATCTATGGCGAGAAGGGCTTAAAGCAGAAATCCCTCGTTCTTGAACCTGACAAAATTAGGTCGAAAATTGAAAGTTCACCAAACTGGTATTTGCATCCACATAAAGGTGTTCCCTCATCGGGTGAGTTTCACGGGTTCCCTTTTCAAGTCAATCTATGGAGAGAAGTGTCCAAACTTGGAAACCCTAGTTTCTCGCAATGACATCTATTTGACACTGCTCTAATACCATGTTAGATTTTAATATAGAAGTATAACTTTAACTATTTACATAGCGGAAACAAAATAGGATCACTGAAAAAAAAACCATGCAAAAACACAAAGAGACACAAATATTTATCCTGGGAAACCCTTCCGCACAAGGGAAGAAAACCCAACAATCTGTCTTACTCAGAATATAGTTCAAGATTCAAAGTACATCAAATATGTGTAACCCAGATATAAAGAGTATTCTCATACTAGATAGAAAGAGCAATATCATCAACAAGAGATTAAGGTCAAGTCTCTCCAAAGGTAGCGAACCCTAGAAAATACATCTTCTTTTATCTTCTTCTTCACTCTCCTTGTGCGTTGGATCATATCTATGCTTGAACGAGCTTGCTTGACATGCAAATGAGATTGGTGTCCTTTTTATTTATACCTTCATGTGTTGACTTTTCCTATATAGATTGGACGACTTGTACATTTTCTATTTCCATGCTTTTTGGGGCTTTCTAGAACTTTCTAGGGGTTTCTTTGGTTTCATTGCTTTCCGGGGCTTTCTAGAAATTCCAGGGGTTTCTTTGGTTTCACTTCTTTCAGAGTCTTTCTAGAAATTTTCAGGGGTTTCTTTGTCATGAGAAACCTCACGACACTATCATTATCAACAAATAATAAACTTTCCACCCTTTATTCATCATTTTCTTAGTGCAATAGTTATAGTTAAAAGCTTGTGGTGAAAATCAATTTGAGATATTTATATGAAGTCACTTCCTCCAAGTTGTTGCTATCATAGAATAAATTAGCGTAATCAATATTATTGGACTTGATTATCATAACCTTTGTTTTGTTAATCTTAACAATCATACCCATACCATAGAAGAAATCCTTGATAAATTTAGTTACTTATCAAGATCATAGGGACTCCTTGAAATAAGAACAATACATCCGTGTAAAGAAGAAGATTGGTGAGTAAACTTGCTAAAGTTAGGTTGAGACAATTTTCTTATTTCAAAGAACTCTCTAACTTGTCGATCCATATGGAAAAAAGGGTAGGATATAGGGGGGAACCTTGCTTAACTCCTATATTACAAACAATTTCTTCTAACCATCCCTTGATTCTCGTAAACTAATAACCTTATCGCACAACCTTATAGGAGTAGCTATCAACTCGAAATGAAATTTTAACTCTTATAATATATTCCAAAGGTTAGTTATGGGCACAATGTCAAATGATTTTTTAGTCAAGGAGGCAATATAGGAGATTTATTTTATTATTGTGACACTACTCTGCAATGGTCCTATGCACAACAACATGGTCCATTGTTGAAAATGGCTCCTAAATCTGGCTTGGCCTTTAGTTCCTTTTCTATAGCTTTTTATCCATATGTTGATATTAATTTTTAGAAAAATTCATATGACTAGGTAAAAGGCACCTAATCATAATGGTCATATAATTAGAGATTCTATTTATCCTCACTTTTAAAAAATAGAAATAATGAGGATTTGAGTACAGTTCTCGAGTGTTATACCCTATTTGATTACTAAATTGAATAAATTAAAGAGATAATGGATATGAAAGATGAGGATAGGTGAACCACCTAGACGCCCCATAAAATAAGGTGGTGCACCACCTTATTAGCTAGGTGCATCACCTTATCAGGAAAGTGGAAGCATGCCACTGCGTTGATATAGCTGAGTGCACCTCCTATTTCTAGCTCTTAGGTATTTTCAGAATTGCTTTAGGTGGGCGCACCTCTAAGTATTTGATATTGTTGTTGTAATTAATAATGCGCCTTGTTTATTAAAAGGAGGCATCTATAGCATAATGAAGATCATCTTGATGGTGTTTTTCTGTTCACATTTTGTGGTTATAGTCTTCTCTTGTTTTCATTTTTCACCTTTTGTGGTTATAGTCTTCTCTTGTTCAAAGAATTGACATTTAATGACTTGCACTGAAATTGCTTGTCTGGCCATTGGAAACAGCCTTTCTTCCATATTTCACTATTGTAAAGGAATGCCTCGTAATCAAATGCAGTATACACACCAACAGTCCATTTCAAATTTAAAACAATGTAATGTACAGTCCATCCTTTAATTTCAAACTTAAAACAATAATCGAAGAAATTCAAACTCAGATCGAATCACTGTGAAGCTGCAACAGACATTTGTGGAAACATAATCATGTTGAGTGGAAGATAGTGTTTACATACATGAAGGATGCATGGACTAACGAAGACAGGAGAAATGAAGGAACAGAGAAAAAACATCATAAGATATATCATGTTTATGCCTAGAGTGCCTCCCACAGTTGCAGAGGATCAACAACATCATGAAAAACATGAGGGATTGTGTGAGTGTCTTCACTCTCCTGAAGTGAGGCATCGTAAAAATGTGACACCAAACCTTCATGATAGTTTGTAACTAAAGCTTCATGATAATTTGTAACCAGGCTTAATAGATTAGCATGTTGCAGACTAATGTTAGCAAGCTGTGATTGCGTGGAATCCAATTGCAATTGCAGTTCTGCAACTTTTTTGTGGAGATCATTTATTTCTCCTACACAGCCATATACAGGATCTCGAAGTCTTTGGCTTGCTTCATACACCATGCTGCTTACTGTATCACCTCTTTGCTCAACTGGAATATCCTGTAACATCAGAGCAGATGGTCAGACCATCATAAAATCTACTGGAGTATGGTCTAGATGGAAGCAGTTTATGATTGAATGTGTATTAATGTGGAAATTTGGGTCTAATGTTTTTCAGAAAAAAAAAGAACATTTAAGTCGATAAGCTTGTTTGCATCTACACAGTGTCATAAGAGGAGGGCGAGACTGAATAAAAATAATACTGACCCTGCACTTCGAACTAAAGGCAAACTTTTCATAACAAATAATTTTGAAGATATAAATAAACTATTCATAAACTACAACTTATCTAAACAGTCATTTGATCTAAATGTACACAATCTGCTTTTTATGACCAGATACACCAATCGATCAAACGTTATAAACAGACCAATAGTTAATCCAACACATCAATTTTGAAAATGTAAATAGAGATCAGTCATAAAATACAACTGACCAAAATGGACAACAGGATGTTTCTATATGCAACATTTTTTTTAAATACAAAACTGAAAGTGAAAACACTGTATGGATGTTTTGCGTCATACTGAACTTCTCCCTTCACAACAATAATTTTGCATTTCAAGCAATAGAACATACCTGTAATAATTTAATGACATGCCCTTTTCCGAATACTCTGTGTACCGACAGGAACTTCTGGGGATCGTCCAGCGGGAAATATGGGGCGAGCACGCAGTTCTCAGAACATTTCTTTTTGCTGACCTTGCAAGCACCGCACCAAAATGTGGAGGGCGTCTCTCCCTGATGAGCAGTACTGTTTGTCATCTGCAAAACAATTTCATAAGAAAACAGAAAATTGTTTTGTTAGTATTGTTTTCCCTCAGAAAACAGAAACAGTATAGTAGCAATGCTTCCAAGTCTTCGCTTACCTTTCCCTATCTGTGCGTCCTCGTAGATTCAATTTATGCAGCAAATTATGAAGAACGTGCTATCTTATGTATGCAGATGGAAAGGGGGACTATCATTTATATGCAGATACAAAGTCCTCATGCTCCCGAAGCGAGTGAGGGAGCCCCGTTGAATTAAAATTGCTAACAGCCTACGTACAATGATGATAAGAACGAATACACCTCTGTGGCCTACATCTGTTGTCATTCATAGTACTTCGATGAAGCTCAGTCCACATATCTAGGGTTTGTCTCCGGCCAAATAATAGCCATCCATCACATTGATATTTGGAAGTGTTTTAATTTCATCATAACTCTAAATTCTACGTGTTGAAATATCATTGAGTTTAGAAGATATAAAATGTAAGTATGCCACGACATGATTGAGATAGTTTGTATGTAACACTTTAATAAAATAATAAAATATTAAGTATATCTTTATATACGGGATGGAATATAGTACATGTTCACATATTTGGGGTTTGAAATGCTTTTGAGTTTAAAAGATAGAAATGTAAGTATTAGAACACCATTAAGATTTATAGTAAATATTATGATAGAGTATAGTAATTTTGTGTTCAAGGTGAAGTTTGCACGTTGTACTATAATAGAATACTAAGTAATTAAAAATGAAACTTCACTTTAACATGGAACAAGCGATATTTTAATAAAATGATAAAATATTATGTAAATAAAAATTGTACAATACTGACTCTAAAACGTTAAAGTGAAACTTACATATGGCATTATAATAAAATAACAAAATATTAAGTAAATAAAAAATTTATAATGTCAATTTTAACCTAAACTTCAAAACCAAAGAAATATATATTTCAATTAATTCAAACTAAATAATCAATGAAACTTAAATATTTCTTGCTATACAATATGGGAGTTGAGCAATCATTAAATGGTGATTTACATATAAAGAATTTGAGCACATACAACATATTTATATATTAAACGAGTATACATTAATTTTGATTCTCAAAAAATTAAGAAAGATAAAATCCCTTGAAATCCAATATCGAACAAAAATTTATACCTAAAAAGATTTGATCCATCTCATGATTTTGGTAAATTCAGAATTAAGAATTCAATTCAAATATTTGATTGTTGAGCTTTTTTGAAAAATATACATACTCCTTTTTCGATTTGAACATATAATTTAAAAGAAACACTTATTTATCATTAAAATGTATTTCCATAAAACAAAATTAACTCCATTCACATTAATATATATATTTCGAAATATATCGCAATAGTGTTCGTTTTCAGCTGTAGTAGCTTATGAAGTTTTCATATAAGTTGATCACGTGTTTATTTATAATTATAATTTGGATTTCTTGGATTATTTCTCGTTTAAAATGTGTAAGATTTAAAATATCTCGACCTATAATATGGATATCGTTGAATTATTTATCGTTTTAAATGTGCAAGGTTTAGAATATTTCTATCTCACTTTAATGTTTGGAATTTTTGAGGATATTTAAATTTTGTTTTTATCAAAGGATATAAAATATTTATAAATTTTAATAATTATTATTTTAAATAATAATTAGTTTAGATCTAAAATTTGAGAGGGATCAAATTTTTTGAGGTGTAAACCTCTTTTTAAATAGTTCTTGGAGTGCAATACCTGAGCCACTTAATCTTAAGTTCTAAAGTCTCTAGTTTAAGTCTCATATTTACTTTTTACTTTGTATTATTCTTTTTTGTTTATGGCCGACATAATATTTATTACTTTTTATTTTGTATTATTTTTTTTTGTTTACTTTGCATTATTTTGTTACTGGACAAGCACATGTTTACTTTTTACTTTGTATTATTCTTTTTTGTTTATGGCCGATATAATATTTACCACCTAATCCTAAGCTCTAAAGTCTCTAGTTTAAGTCTCATATTTACATTTTACTTTGTATTATTTTTTTTTGTTTAAATGGTAGACATAATATTTATTATTTTTTACTTTGTATTATATTTTTTTGTTTACTTTGTATTATTTTATTATTTGACAAACACTCGACTAACAAGATCTCCTCTATATTAATTATTACATATTTATTAAAAAAAAACGTCTTTACAATAAATATTAATTATTACATATTTATTAAAAAAATAATTTTTATTTTTCATCTTTAAATATTTATTTTGAAAAATAATAAAATCAATAAAAGAATAATTCATAATTACTAAGTATATAAACAATTATAAACATTGGAAATATTAAATTCATAAAAAGTTAGGTCCTTGTACAAATGTTCTTACACTATGACGAACATGTTTCCTAATGTCATGATATCATTGTTGATGACTCATGATATCATTGTTGATGACTCACCATTTTACACGTGAGTTAAGAATTTTTTGGTTTATAAAGTTTCTCATTGTTATCATTATCTCACTTTAATTTTTAAGATAGGTTTGTATATAAATATTATAAAAGAAATCTAAATAAACATAATGAATGAATACATGGTAATGATGGTTATTAGTATTTATTTAAATTAATTTTGATTTATAAAATCTTATAAATATAAGGAATTGCTTGGTTTTTAGAATTGTATTTATAATTGAATAGTTTTAAAAGTAACATTTCTAAATATTTATAGTTTTGATGAGTTACAAAGTTAGAAAGATTAAGATTGTAACAAATATATTAAAATTGTTATATAATATGGGCGTATGCAAGAGATTTTATGACAAAATGATTTCTATCTTCAACCCTTTTATTGGAAAGAACATGACAAGTTCTTTCCACTTATGTCATTCTAGAAATTGTCTACCACCATATTTCACTATGGAAACCATATTTCACTATGGAGTTTGTGAGAGTTTGCTCTAGTTTTAGTGATGTTAATTTTCTTGTTTATGCTAATTAAATAAAGAGATGCTTTGGATATTTGAGATTAGAATTGACCATCTCCTTATAATATCTTAATTTTCTCTTATCCTCTAATTATCTATCACTTGACAATTTCTCCTTAAATTTAATGTAATAGTATTTTTTAAATGTTATTTTTATTTTGCATACTCACCTTTTCCTTGATTCCCCTATGAGTTATCCAAGATTTGGCATATTAATGCCAACCCCTCTTGATCTGCAAATGGTTTTGACTAGAGTTTGAAGCAATCTTAGGAAGTCCATTATCTTCCATGTTGTGTATCTTGTTCTTTTGCACTAGGTACCTAATCATCACCATGCTCTCAATAAAGGAAATAATTGCTTCCATAAGGAGGATAGGATAGGGTTTCTTTCCTTTCACTATGAGATTGTAAGTCATTAAATGATTTTGGATTTTCTTTATCTTTTTGCAGGATTCTATAGAGATGTTACAACTCCAAACTTCACAAGCATGTAACAGGAGTGGTGAGTATCTTGAAGAGGGTTTCTTCTTATCCCAAATTATGCTAAAGGTCCACTAATTTACAACTATTTTCAAGTCCATAATAAAAATTCCACCCCTTGTTTATCCTTTTCTCAGTGCAATAGTTATAGTTAAGCATGTGCTGAAAATAAATTTGAGATACTTATATGAAGACACTTCATCCAAGTTGTTTCTATCATATACGAAATTAGAGTAATCAATATTATTGGATTTGATTATCATAACATTTTTTTTATTAATCTTAACAATGATATGATGCTATGTTAGAATTGATGATATTGTGTTTTATTTGATCGACTCTTCCTAAATTAGTGTGCATGTACGTGTTGGGATGAATTATGATACATAAGGAAAGTTGTTAGTTTCTTGGTAAGATTCTCCCACATTTGTGATTCGTTAAAAACATACCTATATGCATTGATATTGCTCTCTTAAAATGATTTTTGGTAAGATGTTTACATAAATTAGGTGTTGGTGGGCTCTCATATTAACATTGATTCTATTTGTTGTGGTGATGAAAAATTTCATTGTTGTTTTCCAAGAATATTCCTAGGGTATACCATCATCATCTTCGTCATCTTCATCACCATCATATTCATCTTCATCATCATCGTCTTCAACGTCTTCATCATCATCATCATCATCCTCATCCTCATCATCATCCTCATCACCATCATCAACATCATCATCATCATCGTCTTCATTATCATCATCACATCATCATCATCGTTGTCGGCGTCATGAAGATAATGATGATGATGATGATGATGTGATGATGATAATGATGATGATGATGATGATGATGTTGATGATGATGATGGTGATGAGGATGATGACGAGGATGAGGATGATGATGATGATGAAGACGTTGAAGAAAATGATGATGAAGATGATGAAGATGAAGATGGTGGTGATGAAGATGATGAGGATGATGATGATGATACCAACACCATAATAAACACAATCAAAACTACATTTAGGATTACTAAACAAATGCGTTTTTTTTTTGGTGTACGCGTGCGCGCATAAGAGCATGCACACGCTTCTCATTAAAAACGCGTGCGCACACGTGCTTCTGTTTAAAAGTGCGCACGTGCTTCTATTTAAAAACATGCACGGGCTTCTGTTGTCCATGTCATCTCGCCGATGTGGAGGCTCGGCATTGCCGAAGCAGGAGTGCGTACACGTGTTTATAGGCGCGTGCGCATGTTTGTTTTTCTTTGCGCTCACATGGTGTCATTGCGGTGTTTTTGGGTACCAGCTTCGTGTGGGTACCCCATAACTTTTCATATGATAGATATATCTCCAAAATTCCCCTTTACTGCTATACTAAGTGTAACATACCCTTTACGCTGGAAAACATTTTGTGTTAAGAAACATTATGATAAATTGTATTGTAAAGTTTATGTTGGACAGGTGTCCAAGGATGACTATAATTTGCACAATATATTATTATTAAATAAATAAAATAGGAGACAAACACCTAAGAGGACTGTTGAAAGAGTGGTTACTGATCCACTAATTGGAATGGAATCTGTGGTAGAAGGAAATAGACAAGTGGCAGCATCATGATGGAACAAAAAAGCTGTTGGTATGGGACAAATCCCTTGAAATGTGGTCATAGTGCCCTGAAAGATGGGACTGGAGCTTGAGGCTCATTTATTCCAAACTGACCACTAAAAGACCTAGGCAGTCTATATAATAGCCATCAAATATTGAACTGAGGTTCATCACTTTTAGTGACGAGGAAATTTACCTTGGGGTTTTGCTGTGTTTGCACCCAAGAGATTTGATGAGGGGATATGCTATATTGTTGATCATGTTGTGAGTCTGCAAAAATCTTATTGAGTTCAGGAGGTTGATGTTGAGTGGAGAAGGCATTTTATTTAGGAGGTTGATAGCGAGTGGAGAAGTTATTTGAGTGCCTTGCTTCTACACAGATTCCACCCATTTATTGGATCAATAATCAGGCTCGGGGGTTCACTAGAAGTTAGCAGTTGAGCTGCTTCTTCTGAAGCAGGTTGGGAGGAATAGGCCTCCTTGGGTGTTTGTCGGCCCTATCGTCAGTTATAGGTTCTATTGTCTTATCTATTTTATTTTTAAGTTTTGTTATCTATTTTTGCATATTACAGTTCTGTTGTTTGTTCTAACCTTCACTGTTTATTTTATAAGTTTATTTCAGTTGTCCTGTTTAATGTTATAATTCTATATAAATTGAAATGATTGAATAAAATAGTTTCTGTATTTTTCCCCATGCAAAAAGGAACAACATCGTACTCTAATACAGAAACAGATTAAGATAGATAAGATATGATAGGCAAACTGCCATGGTGATGGAAGTACCATTTTATATGTTTTGTTAAATTATCTATTGATATTAATTAATATTATCTACTGCATTTTACTCGCAGTACTATTCTTATTTTCATTCTTCTCATCAAAACAGTAAATCTATTCCATAGAAATAACAGAGTTTATATTAAATAAAGAAATCATTTCTACTCTTTACATTTTTGTTTTCGAAATGTTTATCTTCAAAGAATAACTTTAATTTGTTGTTATTTATCATCACTGTACATGTAGGACAGATAGACAAACAAGAAGTAACATATTACCCACTTAGGGTTTGCTCATTTTATTTTCAAAACCATTAACAGTCATTATATAACTATAAAACATTGTTATTTCTTCTCGGCATGTAGTCAATGATTTGCAATTTTTCTACATAGTCGAGCTAGTTAAATGAGCTCTCTGACATTTCATTATTTTACTAACAGTAGACAAACCAAGCATATTTTATCAAATCATTACTGTAGGTCGTATAGATAGATTTCAAATATCATCCTGAAAGTTTAAGACATTACAATGTCTGTAGGAACAGAGTCAAACATAGTCACAATACAAGTTGATGCCGAAACATATCAACGAGCACATCAACATCTAGGAATAGCCAAACCCTAACCTCTGACAAGTTGTCAAATAAAAAACACAAACGTTTCATACCAATCGACGATGAGGCATTAGGCCGAAGCCATCACATATTTCAACACTTAACTATTGATTTAATAACAGTAGTAGTGTCTATCATCATACACACATTGCATACGGTTTCCTTTCTATATTTTAAACATTCGTAACCTTACAGTCCAGGAAGAAGCACGATAAAACAGGTACGATTAAAACCCAGTTACACAAACATTACCATTTTACACTGTAATGTCCCTATTTTGACCCCCTTTGTATTAAATCGTAAATGATGTAAATATTGTAATGTGACCATGGTGAGGAGCTCAAGGCCAAGGCCCCACCATTGATTTAGCGGTTCATGTATCGGCAATTAAAGAAACAAATGCCTACGGCTCTTGTGGTAGATATGCACAATGTAAATTAAGACATCATGTAAATACGAAATTTAATGAAAAACCAACAACTGGCTATGCTATGCAACAAAGAGATGGGGGCATGATTCTACAAAGAAAAGGGAGGGAAATTATTCAAACCGTTGAGCCAATGGTGTTAATCCATGTGTCAATGGGGAAACCCATAAACCACCAACTACCCATTTTGTCTCATGCACCTAATCATTTAATTCTTCCAAGAAATTGGTTAAGGCAGTTAATGCCTTGGAAATGAAGAAGTATGGCAGCCAATTTCGTGCATGGGCAAGCCATCAACCTGGAAATTCGTGCTTTTGCTTGTTGGGCAAGAAAACCCCCACGAAATGCTTCCTAAGGAAAGTATTCATGCATTACGTTCTCTCTCTCACGCAGACTGAGCTCACTGGAGTTTACCCTCACGTTTTTCACCATAACCTTGCGTTTTTCCGTGCCCAGGAATTCATTTTTGGTATTGTGCAACAGCTAGGGAAGGAGGGACGCGAATTGGGACTGAGGGAGAGGTCGTTTTTGCCCTTGGGGCATTTTTTTGGAATGGGTTTTGCTTCCCCAGTCGAATTTCCAAGTGCCAATACGTTTTGAGTCTACCCACATTTTTCTGAGTTAGTTGAAACCCTATCTCATGCATCCCACTGTTGGAAAACGTTTTCTCATGCTCAACAAGAGTAGTTGTGCTGCTATGTGCATCCTTGTTTGATTTGAACCTGTAAGCAAGAAACTGGAGTGGTAATGGACAGAGTTGGCTTGATAAACCTAGTGTAGGGAGTAACCTCTCAAGAAGATCAAGAGGGCTGGCTACTTTTCTATGCACACCTTGAGAGCACTAGAAAGGAAGGTATGGCTTGAGGGACTGTGTGGCAGTGAAGAGCATACTTCCTTGTGTTGGGTGTGTAGGCATTGTGAGTGCCAAGCTGAATAGATCTGGGAGGGGTACCCATAGCTCTATGGTTGAGCTCACTAGCTTAGCAATTCTTCCCTTCCATGTCCTAGTAGCCTGATAAACCCAATTGTAGATTGGCTTGGCTCATCTTGGTGTATGCTTGGCTATTTGTGAGTCTGTTGTTCCCTAGTTCCTTGTAGAGATCATGCCCAGCTAGGGGGTGGCAGTGGTGCCGAGAGATTGAGGAGCACACTGGCCTACGGTTGGGTGGAACGTTGCAGTTGCATATCCAGTTGCGTGGGACTACTTTTGTATAAGATAAGTATTCTCTTATGTAAATTGGCAATTGTCATCTGATGAATATTATGAATGTATGTGGATGTGTTAAACGAATTTACTTCCGCTGTGTTTTTAAAAGTTTATGCATTTCCATATGATCTTTTATAATTCTGCAAGGGTCTTTATTTGGCTGTCACAGAATCCTTGAATGCATGTTAGATATTAACAGGATTTACTTGATTTCTATTGTGTTTCTATAGCATGCCCATCTACATGTCTTGCATCAATAAGTCAAATTGATGGATATGGGGCTAATTGCCCAGATTGAGCACCCACATCCTCTCTATCCTGCTGGTAGGGTAGGAGGGGACATTACATACACAGAGGATGTTCTAAACACGATTTATTTCTATTTCATAAACCAACAAGTTACAGATTTTGATCACGGGCCAAGCCCCAAAACTACAAACATAAAAACAGTCACGGCCACATAGTTTGCAAAAGATCTCTTATATTATCATCTTGAAAGAGTCTGAAACCCTATTAATGAAGGAACATTTCCCAAGTTCAAAACCAAAAACCCTGTACATATATCAACTATTACATCGACTCTACAAACTAAGAAACAACCCAGGGTTTTCAACCACGATTTCTAGAACAAGAGATACAAATGTATGCCATGAATTTGCCAAGAGGACCTACGAGGGTTTGCCACCGGGGCTTACCAAGTTAATACATGTGCTCTCCATTGCCACCACTCCAGTTTTGAGAATACAGAACAATGGCATTAGCTGCCACAAGAACTGTGAGGAGTTAGCAACAATATCATTTGAATGTTGACAAAATGAAGAAACATATTACATAACTAAGAAACAAGATAACTTACCTTGCTTTCAATAGTCGATTGGAATTTTTTTGGCTTCCAAATCCTTCATCCAATGCAGCGAAGTTGCCATGCAACTGAACCACAACCAAACTCGGAGTCAAACCTCACCACTAACCTATTTTGTCACTGGATGAAAGCCACGGGGCTTCAACGCTACTCATGCAGCAAAACTCAAGCACTTATACAGTATCTTCACAGTAAAAATTACAGAGAATGGAGCCACAGTGCCATCCACAACTGTCCAGGCTCGAGCCCTATAAACTAGCAGCCTGTCGGCCTTGTTCTCCCAAACGAAAATCACAAAATGAATGCACGAAGGAAAAAAAATGACGCTAAGGCAAGATTGACTAGGGTTTTACACATCTCATCTACCAAGACAATGAGATCAACGATCGAGATTGAGCTAGCATAACCACTATGGTACCAAGGCAGTGATTACGACCAAACCAAATCAATGACTTCATTTAATACTCAGAACAGTCGGATGCCATATCACCAAGGCTGAGCTTACAGCTCGGTGATGGATCACAAATTCTTACCACTGTTATCATATGGAGCCAGAACACGTAGATGCCAGCGTAGCAACCACTAACATCACAATAGGATCAAATTCAATGCTGGGATCTCACGTAGATATCAGCCAGACCCTCGACTGCAACAACATTTATTTCATATCAGAATTCGAGTTATGGTGACAGCGAAGTCCTCGGGATAGTAACATTGCCATACAACTATTTACAACCACGATATAAGTTAACAACCATAGGATAGATGCATATCAATACCATAAAACAACGATGCATGGTTCTATTCATAAGGTATTATCATGACATTTCATACACGCTAGGAGCATTAACATTTGTTCTAAGTTTACATAGCACATATATGTATTGCACACCCGAACTATAGGGTTTATATATAATCAATTCCACATTGATATTCGCATAGTTTCCATAGGTTATCAAACATTGGAATCGATATATTTATTATATCAACCATGTATTATAAAACAATACAATGCCATAGTATAGTATGAATTATCACAAGGTTTAACATTTAACTTATGCATTTAAATAAACATGCATTACAATTATAATAGCTATGTCACTTACATAAGTTATTGAAAGGAGAATCTAACCGTACACTATATAGAAAGCTAGGGTTGACACCAACCCTATAGAACATATGCTATTATGTCCAACGGCATCTTGATTCACAAGTTGACACAATACAAACATCATCACTATAGCATTCCAAGACTTATTACATTGCAGCCGTCATTTCCAAGAGAGTCATTATTTCTATTGATGACATTATCTTTCATAAGATCAAACTTGTTACAATTTCAGATGGATAAACTAAGCCGTATTGCCACTAATCCTTCCAACAGTTGCAATGAGTTTAGTGTATAACATTGCTAGCGACACATACGAATATTACCATAAAGACGATACAAGTTACGAAGTTAAATTGAAGATACATACCATCGACATCTTCATGCACGGAAAATTATACAACTATCTTAAACATAGAGACGACAAGCTGAAGCTTACAACTTGTCTCGCAAAAAATGGAATTACTCTATAACCTTACCTACAGATCTGTGAAAGAGGAATCCAATGCTTTAGCTTTCAAAGCTAAGTAAACCCAAGGGCACCCGGTAGGAACCCCTTCAGAAATATGCAAACAAATTCATCAGTATTGTTACCAGATCTTTGCACATAACAAAATAAACATTGTTCTGTCGCATCTTACTTACAACCAAGTGCATTTTCATGTTTAAATTAAATATGACAATTTTGTGAAGTGATTATCATCTATTAGTCATTAATTATCATTCCGCAGACAGTATTATCTTATAAAATAGGCTATATCAATTTTTTATTTTTTTTTTTGCGATTTTTTTGGGATGTTACATGTGGTATCAGAGTGCAAGTTCAAACTCTAGGCCTGATTGAGGCTCATGCGCGCAAACAGAAAAATAAATCAGAAAGTTTATGTTACTAACTTTTGTAATTTAATTTATTTTTGCACAAAACATATTGACTTTTAATTGCAGGTATGGAAATACCAGAGAAATCAGCAGAGGACAGATCTCCTCATAATGAACGTATTAATCATGATAACACTGAAGTAATTTATGTTGAGTTAAACAACCAATCTTCTGAAATTTTACGCATTGTACAGGATTTAAAATCTGAGTTAAAAGATGTTAAAGAAGAAAATGAACGGATTCTTAAGGTATAGGAAGAGTTACAACATAATTTAAAGGGAAACTGTCATAGTGATGAAAGAGGCAGAAAATCAGAATTTAAGGCTGATTTTGAAATAATGTCCCACCAACATAAGCATAAGAAAACAAGAAATGATAAAAGGAATAGTTACTCATCCTCTAAATCTGATTCAAGTAATGAAGACATAAATTATGACAGCAGTAACAGTGAATGCTGCTCTTAAAAGAGAAAACATAAGCACCATGAACAGATTACTGGGGAATTTAAAAAGATTAAGCCACCAACTTTTAATGGCAAAAGTGAGAAGGGTGAGATAGCAAAAGCTCGGCTGCCTGGAATGAAATAGTACTTTAATATTTATGATTACTCTTCTCAACTGAAAGCCAAGATGGCTATTTACAATCTGACCGGAAAGGCAGATATCTGGTGGCAGGATCTTAAAAGAATCAAGAGCATAAAAGAAAAAGAAGTAACATGGACTATGTTTAAAAGTTTGTTTAAAAAGAAGTATTTGTCGGAACAGTACTTTGAAGATAAGTCAAAAGAGTTTTACAATTTAAAGTTGGGTACAATGAACATGAAAGAACTATGCAGCAAGTTCCTTATCTTACTGAGGTACGTACCCTACATGGTTGAGGAAAAGCCTAAAGTGCAAAGGTTTCTCAGTTGTTTACCTTTTAATATAAAAGATTGTATTGAGTTTGATAATCCTTCCACTTTGGAAGAGGCCATGAGGAAGACAAATTTTTGTTTTGACCAAAACAGAAAAAGAGAAGGAACAACTGGTTGGAAGAATAGTAAGACTAATCAATATGATTATAAAAAGAAGAATTTTAATCAGAATGCTGGAGGTTTTAAGAAAAATTTTAATAATAGAAATTTTCCTAATAATTATCGGAATAATACATCTCAGAACTCTACTGCTGCAAGAAATGTACCTAATAATAATAATCACAGCAATAACAATAACAATAACAACAGGTATGCTGAACATAAAGGACCCATAAAGTGCTATGAATGTGGCAGACCACATAAGAGAGCAAATTTCCCATGCAACAAGAGGACAACCAATAACATACATACTATGCAAGCAGAACCTACAGTTGGAGATATCGCAAGAGAAATGCCCAGGATAAATGCAGCATTGGAGAATCGTCAAGCATACCATCAAACATCCATGGTCGAAATTGAAGGTATGATACAAAACGAGTCTATTTCTATTTTAATAGATACAGGTGCAAATCTAAGTTATATTTTACCTACTTTAGTAAACCGTTGCAAGCTAAAAACAGAGAAATTTGATAATGCATGGTTAGTTCAGCTTGCAACAGGAACTAAAAGAAAGGTTACAGATTATGTCAAGAATTGTGAAGTATTTTTAAATCAGCTGAAAACGCAAGTTAATCTGAATGTTTTACCCTTAGGTTCATATGATTTGTTGATAGGCATGGATTGGCTTGAACAACATAGAGTTATACTGAATTGTTATGATAAATATTTTACATGTATAAATAATGAAGGTAATTCAGAAACAGTAAAAGGAATTCTTAGGCAGATTTCAATAAGGAATATTTCTGCCTTCCAAGTAAAGAGAGCTCCCAGAAAAGGTTGTAAATTGTTTGCTATTAATGTTGTTAATGATGAGCATACATCTAAAGAAGACAAGTTAAAACTAGAGGATATTCCCATCCTTAGGGACTTTTCTGATGTATTCCCAGAAGAAATTCCAGGATTACCTCCAAAACGAGAACTTGATTTCACCATTGAGTTAGTATCCGGTGAGGTACCAAACTCAAAGGCTCCCTATAGGATGGATATTCTGGAGTTAAATGAGTTAAAATATCAGCCAAAAGAATTAATAGATAAAAACTACATAAGGCCTAGTGTGTCCCCTTGGGGAGCACCAGTAATATTTGTTAAAAAGAAGGACGGTACCATGTGTTTGTGCATCGACTACCGTCAACTTAATAAAATGACAATTAAGAACCGGTATCCCTTACCCGGCATAGATGATCTATTTGATCAAGTACGCGGAGGAGAGATATTCACTAAAATTGATCTAAGGTCGGGTTATCATCA
This sequence comes from Larix kaempferi, assembly GCA_027924585.1. Lineage (NCBI taxonomy): Eukaryota > Viridiplantae > Streptophyta > Pinopsida > Pinales > Pinaceae > Larix > Larix kaempferi. The sequence goes on from BSBM01000904.1 coordinate 14,830,639, forward strand.
AGTCCGGATAAAAGATGAGGACATATTCAAAACTGCATTCAGAACGTGTTATGGACACTATGAGTTCGTAGTTATGCCTTTTGGGTTAACCAACGCACTGACAGTGTTCATGTGTTTAATGAACAATGTTCTGCATAAATATTTGGATAAGTTTGTAGTGGTATTCATTGATGATATCCTGGTTTACTCAAAAACTAAAGAAGAGCATGACGAACATTTAAAAATCATTTTACAAGTACTTAGAGATCACCAGCTTTACACTAAGTTCAGTAAGTGTGATTTCTATAAAGACAAAATTCAGTATTTGGGTCATATAATTTGAAAATATGGTATTTCTGTTGATCCTGATAAGATAAAAGCAATAAATGAATGGCCTGTCCCTAAAGATGTAACTGATGTATGGTCATTCATGGAAATAACGGGTTATTATAGAAAGTTTATTGAAGGGTTCTCTAGAATTGCTAACCCATCACTTCTTTGCAGAAGAAAGGGAAGAAATTCATATGGGATCAAAAGTGTCAAGACAGCTTTAATAAGTTAAAAGAATTGTTAACTCCTGCACCCATCTTAAAAATTGCAGATCCTAATAAGGATTTCGTCATATGCACGGATGCATGCAATGAAGGACTTGGAGGGGTATTAAGTCAATAAGGTCATGCAATTTCTTTTGAGTCAAGGAAGTTAAAAATACATGAAAAGAATTATGCAACGTATGATCTTGAGTTGGCAGTCGTGATACATGCTTTGAAAATGTGGCGCCATCACTTGATCGGAAAAAAATTCATTTTAATGATTGATAATAAGGGTTTAAAGTATTTATTGGATCAAACAAATCTTAACACAAGGCAAGCTAGGTGGTTAGGTTTCCTTAGCAAGTACGATTTTGAGATCCATCACATTAATGGAAAGGAAAATAAGGTTGCTGATGCATTGAGTAGAAATGCTAGATTGAGTTTTGTGGCAGCAATCAGTACTTTTAAAACTGATCTGGAAAATAAGATCGAAGAAGGAATTAAGCAAGACGAAAATTATAAAAAATTACATGATAAAGTGGCTAAAAATTCATCTGAAAATGTTATGACGGATTACAGTATTAATGAAAAAGGCTTTTTAACTTACAAAAACAGAATTTATGTGCCTAATTTTTCGAAGGTTAAGTTGTTGATTTTAGATGAAGTTCACAAGAGTCCTTATTCAGGGCATCCTGGTTATCAGAAAATGATAACTATGTTAAGAAAGGAGTACTTTTGGCCCAACATGAAGAGTGAAGTTGCTGAATATATAGCTAGATGCTTTGATTGTCAGACTATTAAAGCTGAACATCAACATCCAGCTGGGAAATTATAAGCATTGACTTTATTACAGGTTTTCCTAAAATTCAGAAGCAGAATGACTCAATTATGGTTGTTGTTGATAAACTTAGTAAAGCTGCTCATTTTATTCATGTTAAAACTACTTTCAAGGCTTCTAACATTGCAGATATTTTCATGAAGCAAATTTTTCGCTTGCATGGAATTCCAAAGGTAATTATTTCAGACCGAGACTCTAAGTTCACCGGTAACTTTTGGATAGCACTGTTTAAAGGATTAAATACTAAGTTAAATTTCAGCACTTCTTTCCACCCACAGACTGATGGTCAAATAGAAAGAGTAAATCAGATTTTGGAAAATATGTTAAGATTGTATGTTAAAGATTAGCCATCTAAGTGGGGAGATTACTTGCACTTAGCAGAATTTGCCTACAATAATAATTATCAAGCATCTGCAAAGTTAAGTCCATTTGAAATTTTGTATGGAAGAAAATGTTGTACTCCAATTTCGTGGGATAATCTTGTAGATAGATTGATGTTAGGACCAGATTTATTGAAATAAATGGAGCTAACCGTGAAACAAGTTCAAGATAACTTAAAAGTTGCCCAAGATCGGTAGAAAAGCTATGTTGATTTGAAACGCACAGAAAGAGAATTTCAGGTAGGAGACCATGTTTTTATAAAGGTAAATCCCAAGAAAAGTTCTTTGAAGCTTAGGAGCTGTGCTAAATTGGCACTAAGGTATTGTGGACCATTGGAAATCCTATCAAGGATAGGAGCTGTTGCATATCAATTGGCATTACCATACAATTTAAAAATCCACAATGTTTTTCACGTTTCTGTTTTAAAGAAGTATGTGCACGATGCTACTCATGTGTTGAATTGGAATGACATACAGGTGGAACCTGAAGGAGATTTTCAGGTGGAACCAGACTGTATTCTAGATCAGAGGGAAATTATGCTTCGGAATCGCACCATAGGGCAGGTAAAGGTGCAATGAAAGCACCTTAGCCTTGATGAAACTACTTGGGAACTGGAAAGTAATATGCGGGCAGCATATCCAGTTTTGTTCCATGAGGAGCTTGATGATGAATAAGATACATCAAGGATGATGTTGAGCTTAAGAGGGGGTGTTTGTAACATACCCTTTAAGCTAGAAAACATTTTGTGTTAAGAAACATTATGATAACTTTTATTGTAAAGTTTATGTTGGACAGGTGTCCAAGGATGACTGTAATTTGCACAATATATTATTATTAAATAAATAAAATAGGAGACAAACACCTAAGAGGACTGTTGAAAGAGTGGTTACTGATCCACTAGGTGGAATGGAATCTGTGGTAGAAGGAAATGGACAAGTGGCAGCATCATGATGCAGCTAACTAGATATTGGTATGGGACAACTCCCTTGAAATGTGGTCATAGTGCCCTGAAACATGGGACTAGAGCTTGAGGCTCATTTATTCCAAACTGACCACTAAAAGACCTAGGCAGTCTATATAATAGCCATCAAATATTGAACTGAGGTTCATCACTTTTCCTGACAAGGAAATTTACCTTGGGGTTTTGCTGTGTTTGCACCCAAGAGATTTGATGAGGGGATATGCTATGTTGTTGATCATGTTGTGAGTATGCCAAACTCTTATTGAGTTCAGGAGGCTGATGCTGAGTGGAGAAGGCATTTTATTCGGGAGGTTGATACCGAGTGGAGAAGGTATTTTGAGTGCCTTGCTTCTACACAGATTCCACCCATTTATTGGATCAGTAATCAGGCTCGGGGGTTCACTAGAAGTTATCAGTTGAGCTGCTTCTTCTGAAGCACGTTGGGAGGAACATGCCTCCTTGGGTGTTTGTCGACCCTATCATCAGTTACAGGTTCTATTGTCTTATCTATTTTATTTTTAAGTTCTGTTATCTATTTTTGCATATTACAGTTCTATTGTTTGTTCTAACCTTCACTGTTAATTTTATAAGTTTATTTCAGTTGTTCTGTTTAATTTTATAATTATGTATAAATTGAAATGATTGAATAAAATAGTTTCTGTATTTTTCCCCATGCAAAAAGGAACAACGTCATACTCTAGTACAGAAACAGATTAAGATAGATAAGATATGATAGGAAAACTTCCATGGTGATGGAAGTACCATTTTATATGTTTTGTTAAATTATTTGCTGATATTAATTAGTATTATCTACTGCATTTTACTCACAGCACTATTCTTATTTTCATTCTTCTCATCAAAACAGCAAATCTATTCCATAGAAATAACAGAGTTTATGTTAAATAAAGAAATCATTTCTGCTCTTTACATTTTTGTTTTCCAAATGTTTATCTTCAAAGAATAACTTTAATTTGTTGTTAGTTATCATCACTGTACATGTAGGACAGACAGACAAACAAGAAGTAACATATTACCCACTTAGGGTTTGCTCATTTTATTTTCAAAACCATTAACAGTCATTATATAACTATAAAACATTGTTATTTCTTCTCGGCATGTAATCAATGATTTGCAATTTTTCTATAGAGTTGAGCTAGTTAAATGAGCTCTCTGACATTTCATTATTTTACTAACAATAGACAAACCAAGCATATTTTATCCAAATCATTACTATAGGTCGGATAGATAGATTTCAAATATCATCCTGAAATTTTAAGACATTACAATGTCTGTAGGAACAGAGTCAAACATAGTCACAATACAAGTTGATGCCGAAACATATCAATGATCACATCAACATCTAGGCATAGCCAAACCCTAACCTCTGACATGTTCTCAAATAAAAAACACAAATGTTTCATACCAATCGACGATGGGGCATTAGGCTGAAGCCATCACATATTTCAACACTTAACTATTGATTTAATAACAGTAGCAGTGTCTATCATCATACACACATTGCATATGATTTCCTTTCTATCTTTTAAACATTCGTAACCTTACAGTCTAGGAAGAAGCACAATAGCACAGGTACGATTAAAACCCAGTTACACAAACATTACCATTTTACACAGAGGTTGTTCTAATCATGATTTATTTCTATTTCATAAACCAACAAGTTACAGATTTTGATCACGGGCCAAGCCCCAAAACTACAAACATAAAAACAGTCACGGCCACATAGTTTGCAAAATTTCTCTTATATTATCATCTTGATAAAGTCTGAAACCCTATTAACGAAGGAATGTTGCCCAAGTTCAAAACCAAAAACCCTGTCATATATCAATTATTACATCGACTCTACAAACTAAGAAACAACCCAAGGTTTTCAACCACGATTTCCAGAACAGGTGATACAAATGTATGCCACGAATCTGCCAGGAGGACCTACGAGGGTTTGCCACCGGGGCTTACCAAGTTAATACACGTGCTCTCCATTGCCATCAATCCATCTTTGAGAATACATAACAATGGCATTACCTGCCACAAGAATGTAATATCCTCCTTGCATACCCTAATATTTCGTAAATATAAAAGTGTATTGTACTGGTTTTCTGGTGAAGAGCTCAAGGCCAAGGCCCCGCTAGTAAACCTTGTAAGCTATACAACTAATTCCTAAATTCTAAATGACAAACCTAGGAGACTAAAGAGGATTACGGAACCATGAGTGGACGACTGATGTCCTCCTGATGCCATGAACACTAGAAACAAACAGGGAGGTTCATTAAAGGTCACTTAGAATTTGGAGGTTAACTCTAGAAGGTTACCAAGACATCCTATATATTGAAAATAACCTAAGAGTAGATTACTTCATAGGCTATCATTATGAGTTTTCATACATTGAATTATTAACGTATAGAGACACATATATATGTGGGTATAATGATATATACTTATTAATCCTACCATCAATGTATCTTTATATAAGTGAAAGGGGGAGGATTAAGTTTGGACCTTGAAATTAATAAGTAATACCGTCATTGGTTGAGGGCAGTTGTCCCTCGCCACGAGCTCCTTTTAAAATGTGGTACTTACCTTAAGTATGGAGACAATTGTTAGGGTCCATCCAAAAGGATCGACAAAGGAGGTACGATCTCATCTCAAATATCTTAATAAATGAGAAGCCCTAACTTTTGTATGAAGTTATTCTTCCCTAAATACAGGTATATAGGCTAATATATATATTTTCTATCCTCGGCAAGGAAACGAGTGACTTACGAGAAACAAAAGGGGTCCTTCATCTTTAAGGGGAGGGATAATTACTCCGTAGATATTCATTGAATGAAGAGCGTATATATTTATATAGCAACAAAATATCATTGACATCATGGTTCCGACAAAGGATGCCAAGGGATTTCATGGTTAAAATATGCTAGCTAGGATTTAGCACAAACTATCTATCGTGTCTTCAACCTGGTAATCTCTTTCATTTCTTTTATGTTCATGGTGACACCTCCAAAAGGGTACGAAAGATACCTATAAAAGGATGAAAGAACTGTATATAGATATACCATTTTTTTTTAATAAGATATTATTTAGTAGTATCTTGTCCCACACATTATAGAACCAACACAAGAACATTTGTAATAAGGTATTTAAATATTATTATAAGGGTCAGGGCATCAAAATTTAATATATATGTGTGTGTGCATAGAGTTATAAAACGAGCATTCTTGCAACGGAGTAGAGTGACTTTGTAAATACCCTTACAACAAAAGATAATAAGAAAATGTATAAGTTGTTAAACCTAACCCCAATTTAGGTGGGTGCACTCCCTAGTTCTGAGGAAGAATATTTTAATTGATCTAGTGGAGAAACACTTAGAAAGAGAATCGGAAATCTGCCCCATGAAGTTAAAAAACGAACTTAGTAGAGCGCCACTTGGAACGTGGAGAGGACTACTTCTTGTTTAAGCTGCCAGTTGTATTTGGGGGGAAGGTTTTTGCCAAGGCGGAGTCTGCTTAAATAACTAACAGATTTTATTGGCGAAGGGGGGGGGAAATCTGGATGGGGAAAAAGCGTTGATACTGGTATTCTACAGGAGGGGTGACCCTGAAGAAAGAGCATCCGGGGAGAACACGCTGCTATGGATCTTGATCTCTGCGATCTGCACAGGAGATGCGATTCTCAGGTTTGGTTTCAGATCTTGTTCTCTGCGTTTTTTCCAGAACTGAGATCTCAATAGGTGTTTGCGATCTAAGATTTGATTTGAGCGTATTCCCTGTGCTTAGATGTTTGCGCTATGACTTAATGAAATGATCCCTGCGCTTTCATATTGTTCTCTGCGTTTTTTTCAGAACTGAGATCTCAATAGATGTTTGCGATCTAAGATTTGATTTGAGCGTATTCCCTGTGCTTAGATGTTTGCGCTATGACTTAATGAAATGATCCCTGCGCTTTCATATTGTTCTCTGCGTTTTTTCCAGAACTGAGATCTCAATAGATGTTTGCGATCTAAGATTTGATTTGAGCGTATTCCCTATGCTTAGATGTTTGCGCTATGACTTAATAAAATCGTATTTCTTAACCAAATTGTAAATGTGACCTTTGAAATGCTCGACGGTTCCATTTTTTCCCCAAATCTAATTGGCGTTCTGAAATCCGATGCGAACTGTAATTTGATTTTGTTTCTTATCTTTTCTTATGAAAGAAATTGGGCCTTTAAATTTGCGGTGTATTTATTTCGAAAATCTAATTGTGCATCTATTGAAATCGTAATGGGTCTTCCAGATCTATCGTTGATTGCAAAAACCTCTGTGTATTGACCTCTAATCGTCCAACATTGCTTGATCTGCAATTACAAGTGATTTCCAGTTTTTGCATCCCTTTTATCAATTTTGAAATTCTTTTTAGTTGAGACCTATGCCGATCCGATCTCTATCAAGATATGTCGTAGATTGTTTTTTTTAAATTCGTTATTGCATGAAGTTATAAACTGATCATAATCCCTGTCAAGACATAATTGTAGGTTGTTTAAACTAGCTGATGCTTGAAGTTTACACCCTGCCCAGAATTAAAGCCGAAACCATTTAATTAAAATCTGCACTCTGTCTCATAAGGTACCAGAATCTAAATCGTGCTTCATTCCTTGCTATGAAAACAAACCAAGATCTTTCTCGGTCATGAAGCGATTTAACGTTAAACATAAGTTAAGAATGAGATCGTAGATCTCTGTCTAAACCCTTTATTGTGGCAAAATCGTATTTCTTCTAGCTGATTGTGTTAGGTGGGAGTCGTAGATCTTTTTTTTATAATTTACTGTGCTGAAATCAATAAACTTGGACCTGTAGGATGGCTAAAGTATTATGCTGATCATTGCTGCTTAGATTTAGCAGATATGTAGGTTGGTTATATTCTTATGCTGCCATCACCAGCGTAGATCAGAAGGGAGATAGATCCCTGTACCTTGTATTAAGGAGAGAATGAATGATAGCAGTTAGTTACATTTTCATCTTTATGAATAGATCCTTATGATTATGGGAAGTTATTAAGGAATGTCTTGAACATGCCCATTATGGGAAGAGGCTTGAGAAAGCGAAAAGTGAACAATGCGACCTCTGAGTTGCAGATTGTATCCCTCTGTTGTTGAATAATAATAATACGAATTTGACTCGCCTTCGTGGACGTAGCCCAAAGTTTGGGTGAACCACCTTATATATGGTCTCCTATGTGTAGTTATTTGTGTATGATTTTGATGGTATCTTTCATTGAGTAACTATGGTGACTTTTGTTGTCTAATTGGTATCTTCATTTATATTATAATAAAATATTAAGGATTTTATTACTTATAAAATAGGTATATTGTTATACAATGTTTCATTAGAGCAAGGTAATTTCCTGATTTATCATGTGGGTTATGACAACTACATAGATGTGTTCAATATACGAATTCGTGGACATTTAAGTTACTATTCCAATATAGGAATTTTTAATGAGTATGTTTTAATGGTCAATTTAATGATGAAAGTATGTCGGTTTATTAATGGTCAATTTAATGATGGAAGTAAGATTTTTTAATTTTCACCAAAATACTAACATGCAAATCTTGGAGATGTTACATATGGTATCAGAGCATTAGGTTACAACACTTGGGCCTAATGAGTCCAGCGTGAGATAAATAAATATGAATACTAATGAAGTTGTTCTTCCTGGGTTTTGATGCATGGTTATGACTGGACGAGGGAGAATTATTAATGGAGTTAAACTTCAAGCTCTCCAAATGACTAAAAGTAAGTATATCTCGAGTCAAGTATGTTTATTGTGAAGCTGTCCCTTAGTAGATGCAAGATATAGATACTCACACTATCACACTTGAATTAAGTATTGCATGTACATGTTACCTTTGAGTTATTTAAAGGTTGATGATGATGATGATTCTTATCTTGATTAAATACTTATCGTAGTAAATATTATTATTATGCCATCATATTTACTTGATGGAAGCCAATGAGAAGAATAATATAAATATGAAGACTTAAGTGTTTAGCCTCTTTGGGTTAAGCTATCATTTGTTAGGAAAAATTATTACCTTACAATGTGATTTATGTTGTGACATTTCGTGCTAAAAATCAAGATTGATGATTTCCAATGATCATAGAATGATGATGGGTAAACTTTAAATTCTATCAACCATTACTCTATCATTATTTTAGCATTGTAAAAGGGGTATTGTTTCTTAAATGATTCCACTTAGATATAGTTATATTTATTATTTCTGTCTTTTGAATAGGTATAAGAGATGTATTATTGCTAATCTTATAGGTGTCAATTATCAATATCAATATATATATATATATATATATATATATATATATATATATATATATGGATATGCGAATGGTCCTGAAAATGGGAGATATGATAAAGGGTTATATAAAAGGGTGAGAAATACTTACCTCTAAATGAGGAAGCATGTATGTTTATTTTATTTTTTTAGGAGATATATGTGGTTTTCCATAGTAGATGAATGTGAATGACCCCCAAGTAGATTCATAAGTATACTATAGAAAACATCGACATGAAGTGTTTCACATATTTTGATCTCCTAGGGTTTAAATCTTTATAAGAATAAGGTTAACTTAAAGATCTTGTTTATAAATTTATAACGCTATTGATCTTAGTAGTAAAATCTGTAAAGGAACATACTGCAGGAGGAGCCATTGGGAATTTAATATTTCTAGTTATGAGGGAAGCATAATTAGGTGATATTAAGATGTTGCTTTCTTTTTACTGAGGTATCAACTATAGATGAGTTACATATGCTAAATTAATATTCCATAAAAATATAGTTTGACTAGACTAAGATGTTTGGTTTCTTTTAAACAAAGAAATTAACTTTTAATTGGTGCGAAGTTTTCCAAGACTAGGAAATTGTGAGATTTCAAGGGAGGAAAATTGTTAATAATCTCCTTGCTAATCAATTTCATTCTAGTATGTAATTGTATAGGATAAGTAATTTTAATACGATTTTTGTGACATTGAAGCATGCTTGTACCTTTACGTATGAGTACAACAAAAAGGAAAATGGCTATAATTACAAGGTATACATGTGAACATTAATCAGTAAAGACATATGATGGAAAAGGCATGAGTACCTTTTATATATATACCTCTTATTTCAGTAAATTCTACTAAGATAGACGTAGGAAACAATGAGTAATAGTTATACTTGTATTTGTTCAATAATTATGATGACGTGCTATCCACGTACAACTATATGTTATTTTGTTAAGGGATAGATTATTGGAAACCTAGAACCCACATGAAATAAATACAGGTTAGTAGGATACTGTGATTTTCTGACGTCCTTATGTTGCCACAAGGAATGACTGTTTTTATTTATGTTGTGTTAAGGAAAACATTGATGACATAGAATTTGTAGGGTAGATCGGAAGTGATCCTTGAGACAGTAATCGAGGTATAAGTTCTTATGAAATAAGTAAAACCATGTTTGAACATATGTTTTATGTATGATGGTTCTTATGATTTAATTATCTTTATACGACTAACACTTTGAATGTTGTGGTCGAGCAAATGTTATTGTTCCCACACATCACTGCCTGACACCCATCAATGGATAAATGTGGGATATATATATATATATATATTGATTCATGTATAATACTAATACGTGATGATACAAGTAAACTGGAACCTCGGCAGATGAAGGTGAGCTATGCGGTCGCATTTGCAAAGGTACATGGTTATCTGTATAAGGTATGTAAGTTTGTTTTAGACAATTGGTTATCTCTATATGATGTTAGGGTATACAAAAAGGGTTGTATAACTAAAAATAGGAATTGTGTTCAAATGGTGAAAGCTAACATTCGAGGTTAAATGATCATAATGTCCATGGATCATCATAGAAAGAATGTTATATTGTGTTCAAAGCATTATGTAATCATATAAGCTAGTTATGTGTAGTAGGAAATGACATCTTAGATGATTACATATGGATATTTTATTAAGAAAGATGATTTTCTGTTTAAAGAAGGGATCTTCTTACAAATTTTGTATAAAAAGTGATACTAACAAGTGGAATTTGGCAGATGGTGAAATTTCGGTGAAGCTTGTGAAAATGCAAGAGCATAAATACTATACAAGGTAAAATAAGGGGGGTGAGGATTTAAGATCCACATCACCACTGTTACAGATTCTTTTAAAATTTTGATATATTGTTAATCAGGAAACTCGACCCAGATTGGTCAGAGTAATTGTATGGGTACAGAATGTAATGTGACGAAATAAATTGATTAAATTGAAAGAGATTTTTCTAGACTCAAGCAAGGTGGCTTGGGGAAAATAAATTCTGGGACTCAAGCGAGAAGGCTTGAGGGGAATTGTGTAAAGAGTGTTGTAATGGCATTGAAATACTCCCTAAAATCAGGGATTGAACAGCCACTAGGATTCTCGGAGAATCGGCTGGCTGTAAGACCTAGGCAAGCTATAAGAAATTGTATATGTGGGAGGCAGGACGCTGCTTAGTATACATAAAAGAAATGTTTGTTGCGTGAGCACTAAGGTGTTAGGCAAAACATGAAAGAAATGTTTGCTGCGGGAGCACTAAGGTGTTAGGCAAGGCATGAGAGAAAGGATTGCTGCGTGAGCACTAAGGTGTTAGGCAAGAACTTCCTGGATCAAGTGAATGTTGTTTGTTGATTTAGTCAACAGTATACAATCATGGAGCGCTAGATTTATTCCATATACTGCAAGTGATATGTACAGTAAAGAACTCATGAATTATGATTCTGAGTTTGATTATGAAGTTGATGATAAAGTTTTTATTATTATTTTCGTTTTCCTTGAAACCTGGTTTTGTAGTCGAAAATACAGGTTATGAACACTAGCGACGTGCGAAAATCAGGAAAGTTCGGAAAGGGTCACAATAGAAAAGACGAAGCAAGTAAAGGATAACTCAAGCGAGGAAGAAAATTGCTGAAGGGCATGAACACCGAGGACGGTGTTATTTTTAAGGGGGAGGGGATGTAATATCCTCCTTGCATACCCTAATATTTCATAAATATAAAAGTGTATTGTACTGGTTTTCTGGTGAAGAGCTCAAGGCCAAGGCCCCGCTAGTAAACCTTGTAAGATATACAACTAATTCCTAAATTCTAAATGACAAACCTAGGAGACTAAAGAGGATTACGGAACCATGAGTGGACGACTGATGTCCTCCTGATGCCATGAACACTAGAAACAAACAGGGAGGTTCATTAAAGGTCACTTAGAATTTGGAGGTTAACTCTAGAAGGTTACCAAGACATCCTATATATTGAAAATAACCTAAGAGTAGATTACTTCATAGGCTATCATTATGAGTTTTCATACATTGAATTATTAACGTATAGAGACACATATATATGTGGGTATAATGATATATACTTATTAATCCTACCATCAATGTATCTTTATATAAGTGAAAGGGGGAGGATTAAGTTTGGACCTTGAAATTAATAAGTAATACCGTCATTGGTTGAGGGCAGTTGTCCCTCGCCACGAGCTCCTTTTAAAATGTGGTACTTACCTTAAGTATGGACACAATTGTTAGGGTCCATCCAAAAGGATCGACAAAGGAGGTACGATCTCATCTCAAATATCTTAATAAATGAGAAGCCCTAACTTTTGTATGAAGTTATTCTTCCCTAAATACAGGTATATAGGCTAATATATATATTTTCTATCCTCGGCAAGGAAACGAGTGACTTACGAGAAACAAAAGGGGTCCTTCATCTTTAAGGGGAGGGATAATTACTCCGTAGATATTCATTGAATGAAGAGCGTATATATTTATATAGCAACAAAATATCATTGACATCATGGTTCCGACAAAGGATGCCAAGGGATTTCATGGTTAAAATATGCTAGCTAGGATTTAGCACAAACTATCTATCGTGTCTTCAACCTGGTAATCTCTTTCATTTCTTTTATGTTCATGGTGACACCTCCAAAAGGGTACGAAAGATACCTATAAAAGGATGAAAGAACTGTATATAGATATACCATTTTTTTTAATAAGATATTATTTAGTAGTATCTTGTCCCACACATTATAGAACCAACACAAGAACATTTGTAATAAGGTATTTAAATATTATTATAAGGGTCAGGGCATCAAAATTTAATATATATGTGTGTGTGCATAGAGTTATAAAACGAGCATTCTTGCAACGGAGTAGAGTGACTTTGTAAATACCCTTACAACGAAAGATAATAAGAAAATGTATAAGTTGTTAAACCTAACCCCAATTTAGGTGGGTGCACTCCCTAGTTCCGAGGAAGAATATTTTAATTGATCTAGTGGAGAAACACTTAGAGAGAGAATCGGAAATCTGCCCCATGAAGTTAAAAAACGAACTTAGTAGAGCGCCACTTGGAACGTGGAGAGGACTACTTCTTGTTTAAGCTGCCAGTTGTATTTGGGGGGAAGGTTTTTGCCAAGGCGGAGTCTGCTTAAATAACTAACAGATTTTATTGGCGAAGGGGGGGGGAAATCTGGATGGGGAAAAAGCGTTGATACTGGTATTCTACAGGAGGGGTGACCCTGAAGAACGAGCATCCGGGGAGAACACGCTGCTATGGATCTTGATCTCTGCGATCTGCATAGGAGATGCGATTCTCAGGTTTGGTTTCAGATCTTGTTCTCTGCGTTTTTTCCAGAACCGAGATCTCAATAGGTGTTTGCGATCTAAGATTTGATTTGAGCGTATTCCCTGTGCTTAGATGTTTGCGCTATGACTTAATGAAATGATCCCTGCGCTTTCATATTGTTCTCTGCGTTTTTTTCAGAACTGAGATCTCAATAGATGTTTGCGATCTAAGATTTGATTTGAGCGTATTCCCTGTGCTTAGATGTTTGCGCTATGACTTAATGAAATGATCCCTGCGCTTTCATATTGTTCTCTGCGTTTTTTCCAGAACTGAGATCTCAATAGATGTTTGCGATCTAAGATTTGATTTGAGCGTATTCCCTATGCTTAGATGTTTGCGCTATGACTTAATAAAATTGTATTTCTTAACCAAATTGTAAATGTGACCTTTGAAATGCTCGGCGGTTCCATTTTTTCCCCAATTCTAATTGGCGTTCTGAAATCCGATGCGAACTGTAATTTGATTTTGTTTCTTATCTTTTCTTATGAAAGAAATTGGGCCTTTAAATTTGCGGTGTATTTATTTCAAAAATCTAATTGTGCATCTATTGAAATCGTAATGGGTCTTCCAGATCTATCGTTGATTGCAAAAACCTCTGTGTATTGACCTCTAATCGTCCAACATTGCTTGATCTGCAATTACAAGTGATTTCCAGTTTTTGCATCCCTTTTATCAATTTTGAAATTCTTTTTAGTTGAGACCTATGCCGATCCGATCTCTATCAAGATATGTCGTAGATTGTTTTTTTTAAATTCGTTATTGCATGAAGTTATAAACTGATCATAATCCCTGTCAAGACATAATTGTAGGTTGTTTAAACTAGCTGATGCTTGAAGTTTACACCCTGCCCAGAATTAAAGCCGAAACCATTTAATTAAAATCTGCACTCTGTCTCATAAGGTACCAGAATCTAAATCGTGCTTCATTCCTTGCTATGAAAACAAACCAAGATCTTTCTCGGTCATGAAGCGATTTAACGTTAAACATAAGTTAAGAATGAGATCGTAGATCTCTGTCTAAACCCTTTATTGTGGCAAAATCGTATTTCTTCTAGCTGATTGTGTTAGGTGGGAGTCGTAGATCTTTTTTTTATAATTTACTGTGCTGAAATCAATAAACTTGGACCTGTAGGATGGCTAAAGTATTATGCTGATCATTGCTCCTTAGATTTAGCAGATATGTAGGTTGGTTATATTCTTATGCTGCCATCACCAGCGTAGATCAGAAGGGAGATAGATCCCTGTACCTTGTATTAAGGAGAGAATGAATGATAGCAGTTAGTTACATTTTCATCTTTATGAATAGATCCTTATGATTATGGGAAGTTATTAAGGAATGTCTTGAACATGCCCATTATGGGAAGAGGCTTGAGAAAGCGAAAAGTGAACAATGCGACCTCTGAGTTGCAGATTGTATCCCTCTGTTGTTGAATAATAATAATACGAATTTGACTCGCCTTCGTGGACGTAGCCCAAAGTTTGGGTGAACCACCTTATATATGGTCTCCTATGTGTAGTTCTTTGTGTATGATTTTGATGGTATCTTTCATTGAGTAACTATGGTGACTTTTGTTGTTTAATTGGTATCTTCATTTATATTATAATAAAATATTAAGGATTTTATTGCTTATAAAATAGGTATATTGTTATACAATGTTTCATTAGAGCAAGGTAATTTCCTGATTTATCATGTGGGTTATGACAACTACATAGATGTGTTCAATATACGAATTCGTGGACATTTAAGTTACTATTCCAATATAGGAATTTTTAATGAGTATGTGTTAATGGTCAATTTAATGATGAAAGTATGTCGGTTTATTAATGGTCAATTTAATGATGGAAGTAATATTTTTTAATTTTCACCAAAATACTAACATGCAAATCTTGGAGATGTTACATATGGTATCAGAGCATTAGGTTACAACACTTGGGCCTAATGAGTCCAGCGTGAGATAAATAAATATGAATACTAATGAAGTTGTTCTTCCTGTGTTTTGATGCATGGTTATGACTGGACGAGGGAGAATTATTAATGGAGTTAAACTTCAAGCTCTCCAAATGACTAAAAGTAAGTATATCTCGAGTCAAGTATGTTTATTGTGAAGCTGTCCCTTAGTAGATGCAAGATATAGATACTCACACTATCACACTTGAATTAAGTATTGCATGTACATGTTACCTTTGAGTTATTTAAAGGTTGATGATGATGATGATTCTTATTTTGATTAAATACTTATCATAGTAAATATTATTATTATGCCATCATATTTACTTGATGGAAGCCAATGAGAAGAATAATATAAATATGAAGACTTAAGTGTTTAGCCTCTTTGGGTTAAGCTATCATTTGTTAGGAAAAATTATTACCTTACAATGTGATTTATGTTGTGACATTTCGTGCTAAAAATCAAGATTGATGATTTCCAATGATCATAGAATGATGATGGGTAAACTTTAAATTCTATCAACCATTACTCTATCATTATTTTATCATTGTAAAAGGGGTATTGTTTCTTAAATGATTCCACTTAGATATAGTTATATTTATTATTTCTGTCTTTTGAATAGGTATAAGAGATGTATTATTGCTAATCTTATAGGTGTCAATTATCAATATCAATATATATATATATATATATATATATATATATATATATATATATATGGATATGCGAATGGTCCTGAAAATGGGAGATATGATAAAGGGTTATATAAAAGGGTGAGAAATACTTACCTCTAAATGAGGAAGCATGTATGTTTATTTTATTTTTTTAGGAGATATATGTGGTTTTCCATAGTAGATGAATGTGAATGACCCCCAAGTAGATTCATAAGTATACTATAGAAAACATCGACATGAAGTGTTTCACATATTTTGATCTCCTAGGGTTTAAATCTTTATAAGAATAAGGTTAACTTAAAGATCTTGTTTATAAATTTATAACGCTATTGACCTTAGTAGTAAAATCTGTAAAGGAACATACTGCAGGAGGAGCCATTGGGAATTTAATATTTCTAGTTATGAGGGAAGCATAATTAGGTGATATTAAGATGTTGCTTTCTTTTTACTGAGGTATCAACTATAGATGAGTTACATATGCTAAATTAATATTCCATAAAAATATAGTTTGGCTAGACTAAGATGTTTGGTTTCTTTTAAACAAAGAAATTAACTTTTAATTGGTGCGAAGTTTTCCAAGACTAGGAAATTGTGAGATTTCAAGGGAGGAAAATTGTTAATAATCTCCTTGCTAATCAATTTCATTCTAGTATGTAATTGTATAGGATAAGTAATTTTAATACGATTTTTGTGACATTGAAGCATGCTTGTACCTTTACGTATGAGTACAACAAAAAGGAAAATGGCTATAATTACAAGGTATACATGTGAACATTAATCAGTAAAGACATATGATGGAAAAGGCATGAGTACCTTTTATATATATACCTCTTATTTCAGTAAATTCTACTAAGATAGACGTAGGAAACAATGAGTAATAGTTATACTTGTATTTGTTCAATAATTATGATGACGTGCTATCCACGTACAACTATATGTTATTTTGTTAAGGGATAGATTATTGGAAACCTAGAACCCACATGAAATAAATACAGGTTAGTAGGATACTGTGATTTTCTAACGTCCTTATGTTGCCACAAGGAATGACTGTTTTTATTTATGTTGTGTTAAGGAAAACATTGATGACATAGAATTTGTAGGGTAGATCGGAAGTGATCCTTGAGACAGTAATCGAGGTATAAGTTCTTATGAAATAAGTAAAACCATGTTTGAACATATGTTTTATGTATGATGGTTCTTATGATTTAATTATCTTTATACGACTAACACTTTGAATGTTGTGGTCGAGCAAATGTTATTGTTCCCACACATCACTGCCTGACACCCATCAATGGATAAATGTGGGATATATATATATATATATATTGATTCATGTATAATACTAATACGTGATGATACAAGTAAACTGGAACCACGGCAGATGAAGGTGAGCTATGCGGTCGCATTTGCAAAGGTACATGGTTATCTGTATAAGGTATGTAAGTTTGTTTTAGACAATTGGTTATCTCTATATGATGTTAGGGTATACAAAAAGGGTTGTATAACTAAAAATAGGAATTGTGTTCAAATGGTGAAAGCTAACATTCGAGGTTAAATGATCATAATGTCCATGGATCATCATAGAAAGAATGTTATATTGTGTTCAAAGCATTATGTAATCATATAAGCTAGTTATGTGTAGTAGGAAATGACATCTTAGATGATTACATATGGATATTTTATTAAGAAAGATGATTTTCTGTTTAAAGAAGGGATCTTCTTACAAATTTTGTATAAAAAGTGATACTAACAAGTGGAATTTGGCAGATGGTGAAATTTCGGTGAAGCTTGTGAAAATGCAAGAGCATAAATACTATACAAGGTAAAATAAGGGGGGTGAGGATTTAAGATCCACATCACCACTGTTACAGATTGTTTTAAAATTTTGATATATTGTTAATCAGGAAACTCGACCCAGATTGGTCAGAGTAATTGTATGGGTACAGAATGTAATGTGACGAAATAAATTGATTAAATTGAAAGAGATTTTTCTAGACTCAAGCAAGGTGGCTTGGGGAAAATAAATTCCGGGACTCAAGCGAGAAGGCTTGAGGGGAATTGTGTAAAGAGTGTTGTAATGGCATTGAAATACTCCCTAAAATCAGGGATTGAATAGCCACTAGGATTCTCGGAGAATCGGCTGGCTGTAAGACCTAGGAAAGCTATAAGAAATTGTATATGTGGGAGGCAGGACGCTGCTTAGTATACATAAAAGAAATGTTTGCTGCGTGAGCACTAAGGTGTTAGGCAAAACATGAAAGAAATGTTTGCTGCGGGAGCACTAAGGTGTTAGGCAAGGCATGAGAGAAAGGATTGCTGCGTGAGCACTAAGGTGTTAGGCAAGAACTTCCTGGATCAAGTGAATGTTGTTTGTTGATTTAGTCAACAGTATACAATCATGGAGCGCTAGATTTATTCCATATATTGCAAGTGATATGTACAGTAAAGAACTCATGAATTATGATTCTGAGTTTGATTATGAAGTTGATGATAAAGTTTTTATTATTATTTTCGTTTTCCTTGAAACCTGGTTTTGTAGTCGAAAATACAGGTTATGAACACTAGCGACGTGCGAAAATCAGGAAAGTTCGGAAAGGGTCACAATAGAAAAGACGAAGCAAGTAAAGGATAACTCAAGCGAGGAAGAAAATTGCTGAAGGGCATGAACACCGAGGACGGTGTTATTTTTAAGGGGGAGGGGATGTAATATCCTCCTTGCATACCCTAATATTTCGTAAATATAAAAGTGTATTGTACTGGTTTTCTGGTGAAGAGCTCAAGGCCAAGGCCCCGCTAGTAAACCTTGTAAGCTATACAACTAATTCCTAAATTCTAAATGACAAACCTAGGAGACTAAAGAGGATTACGGAACCATGAGTGGACGACTGATGTCCTCCTGATGCCATGAACACTAGAAACAAACAGGGAGGTTCATTAAAGGTCACTTAGAATTTGGAGGTTAACTCTAGAAGGTTACCAAGACATCCTATATATTGAAAATAACCTAAGAGTAGATTACTTCATAGGCTATCATTATGAGTTTTCATACATTGAATTATTAACGTATAGAGACACATATATATGTGGGTATAATGATATATACTTATTAATCCTACCATCAATGTATCTTTATATAAGTGAAAGGGGGAGGATTAAGTTTGGACCTTGAAATTAATAAGTAATACCGTCATTGGTTGAGGGCAGTTGTCCCTCGCCACGAGCTCCTTTTAAAATGTGGTACTTACCTTAAGTATGGACACAATTGTTAGGGTCCATCCAAAAGGATCGACAAAGGAGGTACGATCTCATCTCAAATATCTTAATAAATGAGAAGCCCTAACTTTTGTATGAAGTTATTCTTCCCTAAATACATGTATATAGGCTAATATATATATTTTCTATCCTCGGCAAGGAAACGAGTGACTTACGAGAAACAAAAGGGGTCCTTCATCTTTAAGGGGAGGGATAATTACTCCATAGATATTCATTGAATGAAGAGCGTATATATTTATATAGCAACAAAATATCATTGACATCATGGTTCCGACAAAGGATGCCAAGGGATTTCATGGTTAAAATATGCTAGCTAGGATTTAGCACAAACTATCTATCGTGTCTTCAACCTGGTAATCTCTTTCATTTCTTTTATGTTCATGGTGACACCTCCAAAAGGGTACGAAAGATACCTATAAAAGGATGAAAGAACTGTATATAGATATACCATTTTTTTTAATAAGATATTATTTAGTAGTATCTTGTCCCACACATTATAGAACCAACACAAGAACATTTGTAATAAGGTATTTAAATATTATTATAAGGGTCAGGGCATCAAAATTTAATATATATGTGTGTGTGCATAGAGTTATAAAACGAGCATTCTTGCAACGGAGTAGAGTGACTTTGTAAATACCCTTACAACGAAAGATAATAAGAAAATGTATAAGTTGTTAAACCTAACCCCAATTTAGGTGGGTGCACTCCCTAGTTCCGAGGAAGAATATTTTAATTGATCTAGTGGAGAAACACTTAGAGAGAGAATCGGAAATCTGCCCCATGAAGTTAAAAAACGAACTTAGTAGAGCGCCACTTGGAACGTGGAGAGGACTACTTCTTGTTTAAGCTGCCAGTTGTATTTGGGGGGAAGGTTTTTGCCAAGGCGGAGTCTGCTTAAATAACTAACAGATTTTATTGGCGAAGGGGGGGGGAAATCTGGATGGGGAAAAAGCGTTGATACTGGTATTCTACAGGAGGGGTGACCCTGAAGAACGAGCATCCGGGGAGAACACGCTGCTATGGATCTTGATCTCTGCGATCTGCATAGGAGATGCGATTCTCAGGTTTGGTTTCAGATCTTGTTCTCTGCGTTTTTTCCAGAACCGAGATCTCAATAGGTGTTTGCGATCTAAGATTTGATTTGAGCGTATTCCCTGTGCTTAGATGTTTGCGCTATGACTTAATGAAATGATCCCTGCGCTTTCATATTGTTCTCTGCGTTTTTTTCAGAACTGAGATCTCAATAGATGTTTGCGATCTAAGATTTGATTTGAGCGTATTCCCTGTGCTTAGATGTTTGCGCTATGACTTAATGAAATGATCCCTGCACTTTCATATTGTTCTCTGCGTTTTTTCCAGAACTGAGATCTCAATAGATGTTTGCGATCTAAGATTTGATTTGAGCGTATTCCCTATGCTTAGATGTTTGCGCTATGACTTAATAAAATTGTATTTCTTAACCAAATTGTAAATGTGACCTTTGAAATGCTCGGCGGTTCCATTTTTTCCCCAAATCTAATTGGCGTTCTGAAATCCGATGCGAACTGTAATTTGATTTTGTTTCTTATCTTTTCTTATGAAAGAAATTGGGCCTTTAAATTTGCGGTGTATTTATTTCAAAAATCTAATTGTGCATCTATTGAAATCGTAATGGGTCTTCCAGATCTATCGTTGATTGCAAAAACCTCTGTGTATTGACCTCTAATCGTCCAACATTGCTTGATCTGCAATTACAAGTGATTTCCAGTTTTTGCATCCCTTTTATTAATTTTGAAATTCTTTTTAGTTGAGACCTATGCCGATCCGATCTCTATCAAGATATGTCGTAGATTGTTTTTTTTAAATTCGTTATTGCATGAAGTTATAAACTGATCATAATCCCTGTCAAGACATAATTGTAGGTTGTTTAAACTAGCTGATGCTTGAAGTTTACACCCTGCCCAGAATTAAAGCCGAAACCATTTAATTAAAATCTGCACTCTGTCTCATAAGGTACCAGAATCTAAATCGTGCTTCATTCCTTGCTATGAAAACAAACCAAGATCTTTCTCGGTCATGAACTGATTTAACGTTAAACATAAGTTAAGAATGAGATCGTAGATCTCTGTCTAAACCCTTTATTGTGGCAAAATCGTATTTCTTCTAGCTGATTGTGTTAGGTGGGAGTCGTAGATATTTTTTTTATAATTTACTGTGCTGAAATCAATAAACTTGGACCTGTAGGATGGCTAAAGTATTATGCTGATCATTGCTGCTTAGATTTAGCAGATATGTAGGTTGGTTATATTCTTATGCTGCCATCACCAGCGTAGATCAGAAGGGAGATAGATCCCTGTACCTTGTATTAAGGAGAGAATGAATGATAGCAGTTAGTTACATTTTCATCTTTATGAATAGATCCTTATGATTATGGGAAGTTATTAAGGAATGTCTTGAACATGCCCATTATGGGAAGAGGCTTGAGAAAGCGAAAAGTGAACAATGCGACCTCTGAGTTGCAGATTGTATCCCTCTGTTGTTGAATAATAATAATACGAATTTGACTCGCCTTCGTGGACGTAGCCCAAAGTTTGGGTGAACCACCTTATATATGGTCTCCTATGTGTAGTTCTTTGTGTATGATTTTGATGGTATCTTTCATTGAGTAACTATGGTGACTTTTGTTGTTTAATTGGTATCTTCATTTATATTATAATAAAATATTAAGGATTTTATTGCTTATAAAATAGGTATATTGTTATACAATGTTTCATTAGAGCAAGGTAATTTCCTGATTTATCATGTGGGTTATGACAACTACATAGATGTGTTCAATATACGAATTCGTGGACATTTAAGTTACTATTCCAATATAGGAATTTTTAATGAGTATGTTTTAATGGTCAATTTAATGATGAAAGTATGTCGGTTTATTAATGGTCAATTTAATGATGGAAGTAATATTTTTTAATTTTCACCAAAATACTAACATGCAAATCTTGGAGATGTTACAAAGAACTACGAGGAGTTAGCAACAATATGATTTGAATGTTGACAAAACGAAGAAACATATTACATAACTAAGAAACATATTACATAACTAAGAAACAAGATAACTTACCTTGCTTTCAACAGTCAATTGGAATGCTTTTGGCTTCCAAATCCTTCATCCAATGCAGCGAATTTGCCATGCAACTGAACCACAACCAAACTCGGAGTCAAACCTCACCACTAACCTATTTTGTCACCGTACGAAAGCCACAGGGATTCAACGCTACTCATACAGCAAAAATCATGCACTTATACAGTATCTTCACAGTAAAAATTACAGAGAATGGAGGCACAGTGCCATCCACAACCACCCAGGGTCGAGCCCTGTAAACTAGCGGCCTGTCGGCCTTCTTCTCCCAAACGAAAATCACAAAATGAATGCACGAAGGCAAAAAAATAATGCTAAGGCAAGATTGACTAGGGTTTTACACATCTCATCTACCGAGACAATGAGATCAATGATCGATATTGAGCCAGCATAACCACGATGGTACCAAGGCAGTGATTATGACCAAACCAAATCAATGACTTCATTTAATACTCAGAACAGTCGGATGCCATATCACCAGGGTTGAGCTTACAGCTCGGTGATGCATCACAAATTCTTACCACTATTATCATATGGAGCGAGAACACATAAATGCCACCGTAGAAACCACTAACATAACAATAGTATCGAATTCAATGCTGGTATCTCACGTAGATATCAGCCAGACCCTCGACTGCAACAACATTTATTTCATATTAGAATTCGAGTTATGGTGACAGTGAAGTCCTCGGGATAGTAACATTGCCATACAACTGTTTACAACCACGATATAAGTTAACAACCATAGGATAGATGCATATCAATACCATAAAACAACGATGCATGGTTCTATTCATAAGGTATTATCACGACATTTCATACACCCTAGGAGCATTAACATTTGTTCTAAGTTTACATAGCACATATATGTATTGCACACCCGAACCATAGGGTTTACATATAATCAATTCCACATTGATATTCGCATAGTTTCCATAGGTTATCAAACATTGGAATCGATATATTTATTATATCAACCATGTATTATAAAACAATACAATGCCATAGTATAGTATGAATTATCACAAGGTTTAACATTTAAGTTATGCATTTAAATAAACATGCATTACAATTATAATAGCTATGTCACTTACATAAGTTATTGAAAGGAGAATCTAACCATACACTATATAGAAAGCTAGGGTTGACACCAACCCTATAGAATGTATCCTATTATGTCCAACAACATCTTGATTCACAAGTTGACACAATACAAACATCATCACTATAACATTCCAAGACTTATTACATTGCAACCGTCATTTCCAGGAGAGTAATTTATTTCTATTGATGACATTATCTTTCATAAGATCAAACTTGTTACAATTTCAGACGGATAAACTAAGCCGTATTGCCACTAATCCTTCCAACAGTTGCAACGAGTTTAGTGTATAACATTGCTAGCGACACATACGAATATTACCATAAAGGCGATACAAGTGACACAGTTAAACTAAAGATACATACCATCGACATCTTCATGCGTGACAGATTATACAACTATCTTAAACATAGAGACGACAAGCTGAAGCTTACAACTTGTCTTGCAAAAACTGGAATTACTCTATAACCTTACCTGCAGATCTGCGAAAGAAGAATCCAATGCTTTAGCTTTCAAAGCTAAGTAAACCCAAGGGCACCCGGTAGGAACCCCTTCAGAAATATGCAAACAAATTCATCAGTATTGTTACTAGATCTTTACACATAACGAAATAAACATTGTTCTGTCACATCTTAATTATAGCCAAGTGCATTTTCATGTTTAAATTAAATACGACAATTTTGTGAAGTAGTTATCATCTATTAGTCATTAATTATCATTCCGTAGACAACATTATCTTATAAAATAGGCTATATCAATTTTTTATTTTTTTTTTGCGATTTTTTTGGGATGTTACACTAAGCTAGTCCATAGACATTACAAATGCTGATTTTTTATTTGGTTTCAAGATCTTCTAACTCAGTTTAGAGCCAGTTTTAGTGTTGAACTTGATTTGTCATGCTATACTTCCTTGAATCACAAATTACATATAAACCACCAGATGCTTCTATGTTGCTCACCACACATCAATTTCCATTCCTCCATAATACTTGCAATGTTTAGGATGCATCACATGCTTCCTTTTTAGTCTCTTGGAGAAGAAGGAGGACATGGTTCTCCTTGAAAATTAAGTTTTTGACCATTTCCACTTTTTGTTTTCCTCCCAAACCTCTACAATACCAGGAGACTAACTTCATTATTTAGTACTTATAGGACCATACTTACTCCTTCATTCTTCTCTACGATCTTTGTGGTGATGAAGTGTAGGGAAAATTTCAAGGATCCAAAATTTTCTTAAAGTGTAGAAACCTTGGTGAATATTCTAGTAATTGTTAAATTTCCAACCATAAAATGTTTGGCGATATTTAAAAAAAATATTTGAATTTCTAAAGGGTTTAAATAGTTGTTGGACAAATTTTTCTATTTTTAAAGTAAAAAATTTTAACCCTATGAAATTTTAGCGAATCGTATTGGGAAAAAAATGGAAACTGACAAATATATTTTAGGAAAAAAACCTCCAAAATTAGCCCCTAGGATAAATTCATCCTCTTAATTTTTTTCCTGGCTATAGTGGTGACTTTAATATTCTTATCGAAAGAAGTTTGTGTTCCTAAAAGTAGATTTTTTGTTGCCTCATCATCTCTTTGTTGTTGCAAGGTTCTTTTACTAGCCTTTTTATGGGTTGATCTATCCTCCTCAATACTAACCATACTATCTTCCTATGTCCATTCTCCTTCATTCCTTGCAACCACTCCTCCTCCCAGGTTTTTTGAGTTGTTTCCAAAGGAGTTTATCTCCTGGTAAGGATCTGGTGGTAGTAAGGGCACACAATTTTCTTTCGGGAAGATCTCAACTATTACAAGCTCTTTGATTGTAGGCTTTGTTGTGACTTTCCCTGTCTCTTTCTCTTGATTTATTGCATAGCCACTTTCCTTTCCAATCTTATCTCTTTCTTCAATGCATGATAGAGCTTGAAACCGATTTGATGTGGTTGGACTAGAGTGTTTTGAGGGAGATGGAGCTACTAATAGAACCTTACAACCTTTTTTCAAGTCTTGATGCCATCCTTTCCCTAATATTTAGGATTATTTGAGCAAAGTGTACCTATTCATGGAATACTTTGCACTTAAATGGAAGTTGTTCATAATCAAGCTTTTGTGCATGCGTCCAACCATCCATTGTAAGAGTAATGATCTCTCAAAAGCCTTTTTATGGATCTACCTCCAAACAAATCCAAACACATTAGCGAACATTGAAGTTTTGTCTCTTATTTTTCAATATACTTCACTAAAACATTACCAATAGTCAGCAAATCCTTATCTTTCCATAATATTGCAATAGATGTGGTAACATCTCCCTTTTTCTTTTGAGAAAAATGGCATAATAACCCCTTCCACAAAAGTGATGCTGCAATCTACAAAAGATACTTGGGATTTCCAAAATTTTTCTAGCTAAGTATCCCATGGCTCTGGGATTTCCTTTTTGTTGACGCCGAGGAGATCTTGACCTATGGAACATAGGCGAGCTTCATAAAACACAAATGAAGAGTAGACGTCGAGCAAGTCGATCCACTTGTGTACGTCTGCAGGAATCCACCAAATTATGAAACTCCTCATCGATTCTTCTCCTAGATTCTCATAGGTCTAGATCTTGCAACCGCTTCATGAAGATCGAGGATCCAACATTTAGAGACCTAAGCTAGGGTTTGCACGGGCTAAAGGATGTAGCTATCTAAATATTACTTATTAAACCATGTGAAAATCAATTAATACACTTTATAATCTTGCAATAACCAATACAAAGAGTTTCTAAACTTTGTAATAACCTTCATATACAACTTTATTGTGGAAGTTGGATTTTACATGGATTGAACGGATTGAATTTATTGAAGTGTAATTTTTTTTTACATATAAAGAAAATACTTAAATAAATTATACTTTTAGATACTTGATAAATACATATTTACTAGCAGAGCCACTTAACTTGTGGTAGGTGAACATCGATATGTTACAACTTAAGTGCCATAAATAAGTTATCTTATTTGTTCTAGTTAAATGGGTTGTATGCATCAGCTACAAGTTATCCATGGATCAAATATAAGCTACGAGTTATCTGAATATCAATCTGATTAGTACACTTCTTTTGTACTGATGCAATCTAGGAAAAGCGTAAATGCTAGTTCACCCCAAATTATAAGATATCAACACCTATAAATGTAAATATGAATTTATACAATTATTAAAAATTATAATTTGATTAATTCATATTAAAGTCTAATAAATTTTAGCAATTTTACTGTTTACTTTGTTTATTTTTATTTCATCTCACATAATAATGTCACATAACATAATAATGTGATGAAAAGTTTTAAGAGTGTTTTAAGTCCGACCATTGCAAAGAACCCTTCTTCCATCTTTTATTATTGTTTTTATTGTAACGCAATGCATCGTAATCGAATGCACTATACAGTCCAACCTTGAATTTCAAATTTAAAACAATGTACTATATAGTCCAACTTTTGATTTCAAATTGAAAAGAATAATTGAAGAAATTCAAACTTAGATGGAATCATTGTGGAGCTGCAGCTGACAGTAGTGGAGACATAATCATGTTGAGTGGAAGACAGTGTTTACGTGCATGGAGGATGCATGGACTAACGAGGACAGGCGAAAACGAGGAACAGAGAAAAAAACATCATAAGATATATTCTGTGTCTGCCTAGAGTGGCTCTCATTGTTGCAAAGGATCAGCAACATCATTAAAAACATGAGGGATTGTGTGAGTGTCTCCACTCTGCTGCAGTGAGGCATCGTAAAATTGTGGCACCAAAGGTTCATGATAGTTTGTAATCAGGGTTAAGAGATTAGCATGTTGCAGACTCATGTTAGCAAGTTGTGATTGCGTGGAATCCAATTGCAATTGCAGGTCTGCAACTTTTTTGTGGAGATCATTGATTACTCCTCCACAGCCATTGACAGGATCTCGAAGTCTTTGGTTTGCTTCATACACCATGCTGGTTACTGCATCACCTCTTTGCTCAGCCGGGATATCCTGTAACATCATAACCGATAACGGTGATGACACCATCAGACTGTCATAAAATCTAAAATCTGTTGGAGTGGATGCAAGCAGATAAATTGAGTGTGTATTAATGTGGAAATTTCGGTCTAAAATTTTCTTGTAAAAATTTAAAAGAAAAAAAAAAAAAAACATTTAAGTAGATGATTGAAGTCAAGCTGTTTTACTAAGTTATAAGATAAGTTTATTTGCACCTACACACTATGTTATAAGAAGAGGTGGGAAATACTGAAAGAATACCGATTCCAATTAAAATCATTATGTTAGGTTAACCAATTGTTTATTTAAATGAAAGTTTTAGTCAAATAAACAACTGAAAGTTTCAAAAATTAAACACAACATTCATCATTTGATTGTTAATAATAGTTAAGCAAACAGTTCAATTTTGAAAATGTGATTGGACAGCGGCATGTTTCTCTAACTTTTTCATTAAAAACAAATCTGAAACTGGAAACACTATGAATTCATCCTAAACTTCTCTCTTATCAACTTTAATTTTGCTTTTAAATCAATGAAACAGATCCATAATTACATGGATAGATGTTTATATCTTAGAATTTGAGGTGGACTATCTTTTATGTTTTTTCTAAATTGAAGGAGGATGAGACAAGTGTATGGTGAGATTGATTTTATGAACCTTTTCAAGATATAAACAATTATAAAAACAAGAAACATAAAAAAAAATTGGTAGTTGATGCATTAATAACTAGTAGCTCATGCATTTGGTTTTGTCAATACCAAAGTGTATGGGGATTCTCTTGTCACAATCAAATGGGTCGTTGGAGATTTTAAGCTTAATGTTACCAATTTGTGACATTGGTGCTTCAGAACACAACAAGAAATTTCTTTGCAGTAGAACATTACCTTTGAGCACATCTACAGGGAACATAATTCCTTAGCGGATAAACTATCTAAACAAGATTTGGCAGGTTTTGAAGGCCAGCTCATTTGGAAGGAATGGATGGATATTGCCAATCTGGCGAGTGGAGTCACATACTTTTTTGATTAATGATAGGATTCCACACTTTCCTGTGTTCGAAGGCTGTTGTATTTTGCTTTTTGTATATGTTTTTGAAGTCTGTTTCCTTGAACTGTTTGGATCAGAATGGTTATTTTTGGACTATATGTATTTTGGACCCTCTTTTGAGGACTCTGTTGATTCTGCTTAAGAATCACGTCTCTCTTTGTACTATTTGATTCATCTGAATATCAATAATAGTTTTTTTCGCTGGAAAAAAAACTAGTAGCTCATGCATGGATAACAGGTAATGAGAGACAAACCATTTAATTCAAGAAAGTAACAGGTAGCATCGATAACAAATAAGAGATAACTTGTTCATGACAATACACTTGTGACCTATCAATGTTCACCAAATTAAATAGCTATATAGTAATTTGACCTTCAACTTTTATATATAAATCACCAAATGAGGAAAACTAATACACAAACAAAAAGACATTCAGATCTGGTCAGGTAGGTTAATTCACGATCTGGTGCCTTCAGCAGATGAAGGGAGCCAGGAATCAGAAATGAGTTCACAGGTTGATTGGGTGGGCCGTGTAATTTTTTGATAGCTGCTTTTATTTTCTTCTTATTCATTGTTTAATTTCTGATATCTATTTAGACTTTTAATTTAATTATTTTTGGTTTCATTTTCTTAATTTTTTATTTACTTTAATTCATTCATTCCCCCATCAATTTTCACAGCACAAATAAACACAAATTAATTTTTAACATAGTTCAGTAAACAAACCAAATAGATAGCAAAATTCCACAATAGTTAACCGCATAAAGGATCTGGCATTTCTGGTTATTACAAACATACCTGTAATAATTTAATGACACGGCCTTTTCCGAATATTGTGTGTACAGACAGGAACTTCTGGGGATCGTCTGGCGGGAAGTAGGGGGCGAGCACGCAGTTCTCGGAACATTTCTTTTTGCTTATCTTGCAAGCACCGCAGGAAAATGTGGAGGGCGTCTCTCCCTGCTGAGCAGTACTGTTTGTCATCTGCAAAACAATTTCATAAGAAAACGGTTTCTTAGTATTGTTTTCCCTCAGAAAAAACAGTATAGTAGCAATGCTTCCAAGTCTTTGCTTACCTTACCCTGGCTGTGCGTACTCGTAGATTTGTCAAAGGAGATTCAATTTTACGCAACAAATGATGAAGAACGTGTTATCTATGTGCAATTGGAAATGGGGAAGTGTTATTTATATGCAGATACAAAGTTCTCATGCTCCTCCTCCTGAAGAGCGTGAGGGAGCCCCGTTGAATTGAAATTTCCAATGGAAAGTATCCTCGAACCACGTACAGTGATGAACAAAGAATAGAACTCTGCGGCCTATATAAAACATAGTGCATGTGTTGTCAACCTCACTCCACACATGAAGAATGTGTCTTCTAAACAATAACCATCCATCACATTGGCTTTTGGAAGTGTTCTAATTTGATCAGAATTCTTCATGTTCAAATGTCATTGACTTTAAAACAAATGTCATTGAGTTTAAAAGATAGAGATAGAAATGTCATTGAGTTTAAGTATGTTTGATATGTAAAATGGATATTACTATTTTGAAGGAGTTAAGGAAAGTTAACACTTACGAAAAATTTGAATAAATTTGGTAGGTCGAGTAAACCATCAACTGATCATCTAATAATTTAATTTTAATGTTATGGTATTAAATTGGTGTATAATATTTATCATAATAAATTTCTTTCATCTAATTACCTGATTGTTAAATTTTAATCCATTGATTGACGTAGCTTGGATGGTTGAGAAGAATGATAATTTCCCTTCCCAACCCTATATGATTTCTCCCAATAAACTATTTCAGCTGTAGTTTGCATTTGTCTGCCACGATGAGGTTATCGTTTTAAATGTGTAAGATTGAGAATATCTCCATCTCACTTTTTATGAATTTTTGTTAGGATATTAAAATTTGGTTTTACTTTTAATATAATATTTATAAATTTTAATAATTATTATTTTAAATTAAAATGAACATTAATTATAATAAAGTTTTACATATTTTATGCTTAAATTTATTTAAAAAATAATAATAACAGATCAATAAAAATAAATAATAAATAATAATAATAAATAAAAATAATAAATGATGATCGTTATAATGATGGTTATTACTATTTACTTAAATTAACTTTGATTTTCAAAACTTTATATATAAGGAATTGTTTGGCTTTTAGAATTGTATTTGCTTTGAAATAGCTTTAAAAGTATCATTTATAAATCCTTATAGCTTTAAAAATACCATTTCTAAATACTCATAGTTTTGATGATTTCCAAAATTAGGAAGGTCTGTATTGTAGCAAATATTTTTAAATTGCTATTTAATGTGGGTGTACTTAAGGCATTCTAAAATAAAATTATTTTCTTCTTCAACTTTCTTAGTGGCATAAATATGACAAATTATTTTCACCCATGTCATTTTAGAAATTGTCTACCACCATATTTCACTATGGAGACCATATTTTACTATGGAACTTGCGAGAGTTTGCTCTAATTTTAGGGATGTTAATTTTGTTGTTTATGGTAATAGAAGTAAAGAGATGCTTTGGATCTTCTAGATTAGGATTGATCATCTCCTTATAATACCTTAATCTTTCTTTTATCTTCTAATTCTCTATCACTAAGCAATTTCTCCTTAAATTTAGATGTAATTGTGCTTTTAATGTTATTTTTATTTTTCATACTCACCTCTCACCTCTTCCTTGACTCTTGCATCTTAATGCCAACCCTGCTTGAGTCACAAGTGGTTTTGATTAGAGTTTGAAGAAATCTTAGGAAGTCTCTTATCTACCATGTTTATCTTGTTCTTTTACATTAGGTAGCTAGTCATCACCATGCTCTCAATCAAGGAAATAATTGCTTCCATGAAGAAGATAGTATAGGTTGTCTTTCCTTTTACTAGGAGATTATATGTCATTAAATGCTTTTGGATTTTCTCTATTCTTTTGCATGATTCTATAGACATGTTGCAACTCCAAACTTTACACGAATGTAAAATAAAAAGAGTGATGAGAATATAAAACATGGGGTTTGTCTTATTTCAGAGCCAAATGTCCACTAATTTACAACTATTTTCAAGTCCATAATAAACTTTCCACCATTTGTTTATCATTTTCTTAGTGCAATAATTCTAGTTAAACTTGTGGTAAAAAACAATTTTTAGATAATTATATGAAGTCACTTACTCCAAGTTGTTGCTATCAAAGAAAAAATTAGCATAGTCAATATTATTGGATTTTATTATAATAACCTTTTTTTGTTAATCTTAATAGTCATATTGGCCATAATAGAGAAAAACCCTTGATAATGTATCGTTGCTTGTCAAGATCATAAGAACTCCTTGAAATAAGAATGATATCAGCATGTTAAAGAAGAAGTATGATGACTAAACTCGATAAAGTCATGTCGAGACAATTTTCTTGTTCCAAACAACTGTTTAACTTGTCGATGTATATCGAAAAAGGGTAAGAGATAGGGGAGAACCTTGCTTAACTCCTATATTACACTCAATTTCTCCTAACCATCACTCGATGTTCCTAAACTAATCACATTAGCATATAACCTTATAGGAGTATCTATCAACTCGCAATGAATTTGAACTCTTATAATATTTTCCAAAAGTTAGTTATGGGAAGAATGTCAAATTGTGAGGATCCTGCAACAATTAATTAATGAAAATGCACAAGATCTCAGAACACATGATATTTTTATTTATCGCAGGCCACTTCGAGAGGGAAACCTCCTTTGAGCAAGCTCAATACAAATAACTCGTGGATGCCTTCATTGGCCTCAATACATACTTATATACTAAGTCTATGTGCCAATACTATAGATCAATACCATGGAACATATAATACTATGGGACAACTTACAAAGCATATGCGTCCAATACTATGGATCAATACCATGGAACATATAATACTATGGGCTAATACAAACTATGGATCAAAACCATGGAACATATAATACTACAGGACGACTTACAAAGCATATGCGTCCAACAACAATATACTAACAAAGTAAAGAGAAGGTTGACATGGGTTCCTAACACAAATGATTTTTTAAAGTCAACAAAGCAATATAGGGGATTGAATTTATTATTGTGGAAATCCTCCACAATGGTAATCCACATAAAAACATTGTCCATTTTCGAATGAGTGATCCTAAATGTGGCTTTCTATCCATATATTGCTATTATTTTCTAGAAAAATTCCATATAACTATTCTAAAAGGAGCCTAATCATAATGGTCCTATAATTAGAGATTCTATTTATCCCCACTTTTAAAAAATAGGAATAATGAGGATTTTAGTATAATGTTTCGGGAAACCCTACTTGATTGCTAAATAGAAGATATTGTGGATGTGAGGATAGCCCGTATAATATTTTCATGTTTATTCAAAATCCATGAATAAACGCCAAAATCCATGCCTTCTAGGAAAATTTATTATGTAGAAATTATTTGAATTATGTCCACAACATCAAGGGATTTGTAAATATTTTTGAGGTAGGAATAAAATTCCTTCATGAATCATGTTGTTTTATTTAGTTTTACAAGTTAGAAATTTTTAACAAAATTTCAATGAATTCAGCTTAGAGAGGTGCAAAAAGTTCTCTTTCTTTTGTTTATATGGTTACATTCTTTTTCCTTTTAGGGGTTATTTGAACCTATTTATCTTATCATAATTCAAGGTATATTCATTAGAATCATCCCTAATGGATTTTCTAGAAATATTACACACATTATCATAGAAAGGGATAACAATTCTGTTTTCCTTTTTCCATGACACCTTGATAGAGAACTTGATAATGGAAGTAGGGAGGGATGTTGTGAAATTATGATGGAGGTATTATTTATTGTCCTCATTTTATATGAGATTCAATACATTATTTAAATCCTTTTTAAAATAAATCATCTTTATTCTTACCAAAGATCAAGTGGTTTTCGTTGTCATAATTCCTTTCCGTTGTTAGGTTTAAAGGTATATGATTAGAGTCACAGCTCATGGTCATTTAAGATTGAAAAATTTACTATTTGGTTGTATATGTGGATCAAATATCACAACATCTACAAACTATTTCCAACTCCAAGAATGCAATTCATTTGGTTGGATTTTACCACTTCATTAAACCATTGCAAATTAATACACCTTAATAAATGTGGAGCTTTTGCGAATTGGTATCGAACAAATTCTCAACCATTTATTCAAATTTTATTTTGTATCTTCTATCTAAAAAAATGAATTCATATAATCATAGAGAATTAAGTTTGGAATCATTTCTTAAGATAATATATTTATTAGTTCCCATTCTAGCATTAAAGTCTCCCAGAAAGAGATACTACCTTCATTTCTTAGACTACAAACACCATGTTCTAATCCATTTTAAGGACACTTTTATATAGATCATTTTTCATATAATACATAGACTTAATAGGTGATATATATATATATATATATATATATATATATATATATATATTCCTAACATTAATATTTGAAATTTCCATCCACATGTATTTATTGAATGGGTATATCTTGTGAAGCCTTAAATCATTATAAATAGAAAAATTATAAACATTAGATATATTAAATTTATAGAAATTTGGGTCCTAGTGATTCCATGACAAATGATTTTACAAATTGAAGAGCAAGTTTTATAATGTCAATATATCATTGTCAATGCCCCACCAATTTACACGTGAGTTTTGAATGTGTTTGGTTTGATAAAGTTTCATATGGTTATATGTATCTAACTTCAATTTAAAATATAAGTTTGTATATAAATATTATAAAAAAATGAAGTAAAAATGATAAATGATGATGGTGATGGTGATGGTTATAACTATTAACTCAAATTGACTTTGATTTTCAAAACCTTATAAGTGTAAGGAATTGCTTGCTATTTAGGATTTTATTTACACTTAAATAGATTTAAAATTACCTTTTCTAAATCCCCATAGTTTTGGTGACTTCCAAAATTAGGAAGGTCAGTATTGTACCAAATATTTTCAAATTTCTATTTAATGCAAGTGTATGTAAGAAATTCTAAGATAAAATGATTTTCATCTTCAACCCTATTAGTGGAATAAATATGACAAATTCTTTCCACCCATGTCATTTTAGAAATAGTCTACCACCACATTTCACTATGGAGACCAAATTTTACTATGGAACTCATAAGCATTTTCTCTATTTTTAGCGATGTTAATTTTCTTGTTTATTCTAATTAAAATAAAGAGATGATTTGGATATTCTAGATTAGGATTGATCATCTCCTTATAATAACTTAATTTTCTCTTATCCTCTAATCATCTCTATCACTCGACAATTTCTCCTTAAATTTAGATATAATATTATTTTTAATTTTATTTTATTTTTCATACTCACCTCTTCCTTGATTTCCCTATGATTTATCCAATACTATGCATCTTAAATCCAACCTTCATTGATTCACAAGTGGTTTTGAATAGAGTTTGAAGCAATCTTAGGAATTCTCTTGTGTTCCATGTGCATCTTGTTCGTTTACATTAGGTACCTAGTCATTGCCATGCTCTCAGGAAATAATCGCTTCCATGAGGAGGATAGGATAGGATGCATTTGATTTTACTATGACATTGTTAATCATTAATTCCTTTTGGATTTTCTCTATGTTTCTGCATTATTCTGTAGAAATGTTGCGACTCCAAACTTCACAAGCGTGTAAAATAATAGGAGTGATGACAATCTCAAACATGGGTTTTGTCTTATTTTAGAGCCAAAGGTCCACTAACTTACAACTATTTTCAAGTCCATAATAAACATTCCACCATTTGTTTATCCTTTTCTTATTGCAATAGTTCTAGTTAAGCTTGTGGTAAAATAAATTTCTATAAATTAATATGAATTCACTTCCTCCAAGTTGTTTCTATCATAGATCAAATTAGCTTAAGAGATATTATTGGATTTTATTATCGTAACCTTTGTATTGTTAATATTAATATTCATACCCATTCTAGAGAAAAATCCTTGATTATGTTTCATCGCTTGTCAAGATCATAGTTACTACTTGAAATAAGAACAATATCATAAGGTTAAAGAAGAAGGATGATGTCCAAACTTGCTAAAGTAATGTTGAGACAATTTTCTTATTCCAAACAACTCTCTAACTTGTCAATGTATATAGAAAAAAGTGTAGGAGATATGAGATAACCTTTCTTAACTTCTATATTACAATCAATTTCTTCTAACCATACTTCAGTGTTCCTATACTAATATAATTACTGTAGAACCTTATAGGAGTAGCTATAAAATTGAAAGGAACATTCAACCCTTATAATATATTCCAAAGGTTAGTTATGGGAACATTGCCAAATGGTTTTTTAAAGTCAATGATGCAATATAGGGGATTGATTTTATTATTTTGGAACTCCTCCACAATAGTCCTACACATAAAAACATGGTCCATTGTTGAATTATGAATCCTAAGTGTGGCTTGGCCTTTATCTCTTTTTATATGGGTTTCTATCCATATATTGATATTATTTTCTAGAAAAAATCCATATAACTAGTCTAAAAGGCGGCTAATCATAATGGTCCTATAATTAGAGATTATATTTATCACCACTTTCGAAAAATAGGAATAGTGAGGATTTGGGTATAGTGTTTCGGGAAACCCTACTTGATTTCTAAATTGATGAGATTATGAATCTGGGGGATGAGGATAGCCCCTATAATATTCTAATACTTCTTCATGGTTGCTTTTGATGTCCTTACATTCCGTTTTTTTAGGTGCTTAACCCCAAAATCCATGCATTCTATTTTTTTTGTAAGGCTCGTACCCATAGAGTTTCGAACCACTGACCTTACACAAGGAGCACCTTAATAGTACACCCATTCATTTGCTATTCTATGCCCCGTGGGATACCTTCTACAAAAAATTTATTATGTAGAAATGATTCAAATTATGTCCTGAACATCCAGGGATTTGTAAATATTTTTGAGGTAGGAATAAAAGTCCCTCATATGAATCATATTATTTTCTCTAGTTTTAAGAGTTAGAATTGTCTTTCAAAATTTCATTGAATGTAGCTTAGAGAGGTGCAAAATGTTCTCTTTCTGTCTACTTATATAGTTCATTTCCTTTTCCTTTTAGGCATGGATTTGAACCTTATATTTATCTTATCATATTTCAAGGTATCGTTAGAATCATCTCTAATCGATTTTCTAGAAATATTATTACACTCTTTATCATACCAAGGGATGACCATTTTATTTTCCTTTTCACATGAAACCTTAATAGAGAACTTGATAATGGAAGTAGGGAGGGTTGTTGTAAAATTATGATAGAGGTGTTCACTACTGTCCTCATTTTCTATGAGATTCAATTCATTATTTAAATCCTTTTAAAAATAAATAATCTTTATATTTACCAAAGGTCAAGTGGTTTTGGTTATCCTAATTATTTTCTATACGGATTTTGTTCTTGAAAATGTTGAGAGTTGGGGTTAAAGGTATATGATTAGAGTCAATCTAATGGTCATTTAAGATGTAAAAATTTACTATTTGGTTGTATACATGGATATCATATATCACATCATATACAAAACTATTTCCAAATCCATGGATGTAATTCATTTGGTTCGATTTTGACCACTTCATTAGACCATTGCAAATTAATACATCTTGAGAACTGTAGAGCTTTAACAACTTGGCAACAAACAAATTCCCAACCATCTATTAAATTTTCTTTTATATCTTCTATCTAAAAAAAGGACCTCATCTAACCATAGAGAATTAGGTTTGGAATCATTTCTTAAGATAATAGCTTGATTAGTTGTTGTTCTAGCATTAAATTTTCCAAGAAAGAAGATACTACCTTCATTTCTTAGACCACGAACACCATGTTCTAAGACATTTTGAGTACAATTTTATATAGGTCATTTTTCTTATAATAGGTGGAATTAATATGTGAAAAAATTATATATAGTGCTAGATAAATATTCTTAGCACTAATTATATCTAAAATTTCCATCCACATGTATTGATTGAAATGGTCTTTATTGTGAATCCTAAAATCATTATAACAAGCTACAACTCTAATCCCTTTGTGGTAGGATATTCTATTCCATACCGACCACAAGACAAACCTTATATTTTATGTGCATTAAATTATTCATACTCCCATATTTTAAAAGGCAATATAATATCGATTTCACTAGAAATCCAACTTATCATACGCACTTTGCTCCTTGGAAATCTACAACAATTCTAGGAGAGGATGAAAAGTGTTCCAAATTTCTATTTATTATTATATTTTTGGTCTACATAACTGATAATATTTTTTCTATTCCAAATTATTTCCCACTTTCCATCCGTGATTGCGTCTTTTAAATTTTGAAATTCCTTCCATAATTTAGCTTGATCTTAGAGAATTATTCATTGATTTACAAATATTCATGACCCTTTTAGAGTCTGATTTTTATTGAGTAGTCCATATCTTTGTTTGTTGGAGATTACCTCCACATGAATTAAGCTATCTTTATGCTAAATTATTTTTCCCGGCCTTTTTTATTCTATCAAACGAGACGTTTCAGTTTGTAATTGTTTTGTAGTTCTTCCTTAACTAGTGCTAGGGATCGTCAATTCCCACTAGCTAACTCGCTTAGGGTCTGGGTCTCATTAGATGGGTGACTCGAGTTCAATTCCCCTTAGGGGTGACTTAGTTGGGAGTTGACACCCAAAAACCTAGTTAAGTTGAGGCTAGTGCAGTCCAGGATGGGTGCGATCCCTGGGTGATTTTGACGGCTAATATGCCTTTGGTTCATGGTTTATTAGACCATAGGACACTCCCACAAGTCAGGGATATTTGAGCAAAAGAAGAAACTAGTGCTAGGGATCATCATTGTTCTTCTCTTCCAAACAAGAAAATTTTTGGAAGTACAATATCAAAATTTAAAACATGATTTAATCATATTATAAATTCAATTATTTTGATATAGATTGATATTGAATAAATATTGTCTAATGATTATTAAAATATGTGAAAAAAATTGGATTAAATTTCAATAATTTTTTTCTTTTTATAATCCAACTATATCTATAGAGTACTTTGCCTTATGCAACATAATTCCCCCTCTCGAGTGATATTTAAAAATAAATTCCCCTTTTCTCTCCCCATAATTATGTAAAAGAAGAAGAAAACAAATTAAAAATCATTTTTAAAATATTTAGAAATATAACATAATTAAAAAAGTCATTTTAATCCTAAAACTATGAAATAAAAAACCATGAAACATATAGCAAACACTATGGAAAAAAAAACTTTAAAAGACTAAATTAAAATAAAAAACAATTTAATAATAAATTAATAGTTGTATTCTCCCTCACATTCCTATCATTCTCTTCTCTCCCTCCATATATTGACTCTCCTTCCTTACAACTACTTTTTACCTCTCACGTCATCCCAAAGGTGGGATCCCTTCCACTATAAATTTCAACCCTTTCCTTTCATATCCCTATCATTTCCCCTCCCCATATCCCTTCCCCTCCAAATGATATAGCCTAGATCATAGTGGAAAACTAAATTGCAGATACCTCACAAGGATCCCTTTACATTTCCCTCTCTTCAAGATCCTAAGCCTATTTCATGGACCCCAGACCATCATATCTATACTCAACCACTACTAGGAGTGGAACCCCTCCCCCAACCCCTTTTTTAATACACCCTCCTAGACACCCTCAATAGTCCCTCCACTGACATGAGAAACGACAATCCAAAATACACGTCCTTCTAATGAAAAAGATGTTGATCAACCTTGTTTTTCCAGTTTTCCACTACCCAAAATCCAATGAGAAAGGAATCCATTGCACTTCTATAGAGTAGAATTTTAAATGTCGTTCAACCCATCGAACACTTTTTATAAAAAATTGAGGCCTTTTACTAACAAATTATTACAATTTTATTACTGATAAAATGTCAAACTTAGCTCAAATCAATCCCAATTTGAGCTTGCATAAATGTCACATGTTGGGAGATAAGGGGCCATTTAATGAACAAAAAAGGTCTTTTAAAAAAGAGAGGAAAGGGTTTCTACTTTTAGGTAATACCAGGTCTGGAATTTCAGATTTTACCATCCTGTCAAATAAAATTTGACGGCGGTTAGATTTTTAGAGTGACTTTCATTTTATATTTTATACAAATTCATAGAGGGTTAATTTTTCCTTTGGTATACATTATAACACAATCTCCTTCAATTACTTGAATCTAGCATTTTTCTTTACGACATGATCTGGGTAGATAGTTAGACTATAGTAATAAAAACCAAATAAACTGTTTAACAATATGACAACTTCAATAATAAACCAAAACTCTGTTATATATTTTCACTTTTATGTAACTTAACCTCACCCCATACAAGGAAAGATGGGTAGATACATAGACATCAATTTCTACGATTTAAATTTTAAGTTACCTGTCAAAAACGTCTAAAATGTAAAAAAATCTTATGTGGAACGTCAAATTCGGGGGATGGGTAATACTACTTAATCTCCCTGTTCAATTCCAGAGTTTTCAATATTTGCAAGACATCAGAAATATCATTGGAAGATTCCACTTTAAAGTATAGAGACATAGTGAAGGCTTGTCACTACATATTCTCACATTTTTATAGATACAAGTTTCACCAAAAGATTGTGGTAGGGATTAGTCTATTATTTAAAGATTATTTATGATCATGACCCATTAACTACCCACAGAGGACATTCTATTACTAGGATTTGTTTGGAACCAACCATGTTGCAACACACTATCCCACCATCAAAATAAGAGGCCTCTCAAGGAGACCTCCTAAGTGTGTTACTTAATTAGTTGGAAAAAGGGAGGGGGACACTTAATAATGTAGTATCCTTAAGGGGCTTATTTGTTAGATCTCAAGGGTGAATCCGACCAAAAGTCTTTCCATAAGCGATAAATGGTCACCTAGATGACCTATCATATAAGGTAAGGTATACCTATTCAAGTGGCCCACTGAGTATGGAGAACCCCTAATATTAAAAGAGAACCCAATAATAATCACCCCATCCTCAAAGACAACTTAGAGTCCCAAAGAGTTAGGGAAACTAGGAAGAAGAAGAAGTAAACATAGAATATAAAGCTAAATAATTAAGATAAAATGGATAGAAGAATGTAACAAAGGAAGAGTCATTCAAAAAATATTTGAAGAAAGAGACAATGAAAATGTAAGAATTGGTTATTCCCTTCCAAACCCTCTATAAATTAAATATTTCGAAATTATTTTATTTTTCCATGTACTCGAGCATAATGAATCAGATCAAATTTCAAGCATAGTGAATCACATTTTGATTGATGTTGAATATTTTTTTTAAGTATGACTCTTTAAACATGAAAGAAACCTTGGTGGTATCCTTATTCTTTCACATTTTAATGGATATGTGGCACTTCAATTTTCCATTGTTTTCATTAATGTTCACTTTTAAATTCATATTAGAGAGATAGTGTTTATTTTTAATTTTTCAAGTTAAAAAAGATATCAGTGTTGGTGAGTTTATTGGTCTATGAATCCATGAATTATGGATCATATGGTAACAAATATTGTGTTTGAATAGAGCTGATGAGACATGTATGGTAAATACCCGTAGGAATGATAAGATAAGTGGAGAAGAATCGTTGCCAGGATTGTAAAGAAGCAAAGCATCGATAATGGCAAGAGATCATCATGGCAAGGATGAAGAAGAAGAAGACCTAAGGGATAGGTTGTAATGGATGGAAGAAGGCTTTTCCACGCTCAAAACCATTATGGCACAATTTCTAGAACCATAAGCCCAAAGTCAACCTCAAACACAAGGTAGCTAGTTGTTTGCTATGGAACTGGAAGGGATATGAAGGTAATAAAAACTATACTTGTGATGGTGCCATAGTGCTACCCATATCTCATATGTTTCATAATTTTTGAATTGATCATGATGGTTGCATAATGAGGGTAACCATATAGTAGCTTGATGTTGATTCTTATGATTGATTTTTATGGTGTCGAGGAGTACACCATCCTCAAGGAAGCATGTATACCTCATTGTAATTGTACAAATATTATATGAGAAAAATATTTTTTTTGTGAGTATATTAGTTTCATTTCGATAATGAATTCTATATTTTTGTTGCAGGGTAGTGATTGGGGCAATTCCTTGGTCGTTGATCATAGGAGTACACCATCCTTGAGGAAACACGTATACCTCATTGTAATTGTACAAATATAAATGAGTAATATCTTTTTTTCATGAGTATATTGGTTTCATTTCGATAATGTTTTCTACATTTTTTTTGTAGGGTAATGATCAGGGAAAGTTCCAATTTTTTTTTGGGTATGCTAACTATGTGGATGCTAAAACCCTAGCGCTCCCATTCATGAGCTCGGTGTGACTCTGTGTCTCTCTCGTGGGCTTCCCCTGCGATGGCAGGCTCACCCCCCCCTTCCCATTCTCTTGAGGATCGCAGGCTCCTCCTTGATGCCGCCTTCAAAGCCTTGGTCGTTGCTACACCTCCCGCCCACTCTCCTCCGGACCCTTCAGATGCCAACTTCATAAAACGGGTTGCCCCCCCTGTATTCAGATCCTGTCAGCAGCTTCAAAGATCAAAGCTATTGCGTTAAATGAAAGAGGGCTAATTGGACAATTCACTGGAATCTGGCCGTCACCGAAAACCATGGAAGCTTGGATCAATAAGAACTGGATGCCACTGATATTCGGAGGCCTGCAGCATTGTTTCTATGGTAAGGGTTTTTTCACCTTTCTCTTTGAAATTAAAGCAAATCGAGATCTCATTTTTTCGTAGTGGGACTTATTTTATGGGTCCTCACGGTCTCTACCTGAATCGTTGGAGCCTATCCTTTGACCCGGAGAAGGATGTCCCCTCGGCGGTTCCCATCTGGGTTCGTCTCCCCCACCTTCCTCTCCATTGCTGGAACGATGATACCTTTCAAGACATTGGAAACTCTCTTGGAAAATACATTGATAAGGATGAACCCAAAGCCCCTCTTTTCTCCTCTGCCAGGATTTGTGTTGAAGTTGATATGGAGAAAGGTTTTCAGAGGAAGTAAATCTTTTCATGGATGGATGGGAACACCTGCAAAAAGTAGACTATGAACAGTTGCCATTCAAATGCAAAAAATGTCATGAGTATGGACATTTTATGAAAAACTGTCCCAAAGTAGTTAAAGAATCAACTGAGAAAGAACAAGAAGAGGGGTGGCACCAAGTTAAAAATGGGAAAAAATCCGCTACTGCCCCAGTATTCGAAAGAAATCCAAACAAAAAGTATTCCAGGTAATGCGAGTATGCCAAGGGAAGCTAGAACAACAAACAAATTCCAGGAACTACCCATTGAAGAAGGAGAAATTAACACCCAGGAAGACATTGCAGCAAGTCATGAAAGAGAGGAAAATTTGGCACCGTCCTCATCCACCCTTGACCTGAGGACCAAAGACAATATTGGGGCTTCCACAACGCCTGGTGGCTCCTGGGATGACAAGGTCAAAAGTATATTTGTTCCACCTTCCTCGTCCCTTGATTTAACTTCAGATTCCATGGACAATCCGGGGAAGGTGCAACCGCCTAACACCAGAGGAAGAAAAACTCAAAAATATCATAGGGAACTTGAAACAGAGAGCCAGGAGCTAGAACTGGACGGCAAAAAAGTATAGAAGACATGAAAGTAATATAGACCTCAAAAAATCAGAACGGGGGTAAGGAAGGCAGATCCCGAGCAAGATCTCAAGCAACTAAGAAGTAATGTTAATCGTCTCTTGGAATTGCAGGGGTCTAGGCGGAAAAAACAAAATAGAAGCTATGAAAAATTTAATCAACACTGAAAATCCAGATCTCATGCTCATCCAAGAGACAAAAGTGCAAGGGGAAGAGGTATTGGCACTATCTTGACACCTTTGGAAAGACTGCCAGAGCTTCTCGCTTAGTTTTAGAGGAGCCTCTGGAGGTATTGCAACTCTGATCTCTCCCAATTTCTCTGTCACATCCTCCCTAGAAAACCGACACTAGCTGTTAACAGAAGTTAAAGACAGGAACAGTAATGACTCTTTTCATATTTGCAATGTGTATGGACCCAATCATTTCGGGGACAAATTTTTTTTTGGACAGATCTGATTAATCTCAAAGACAGTATGCGGGGCAAGAAAGTTATCATTGCAGGGGACTTTAATGTCACCAATTCACAGCAAGATAAGAGAGGAGGCAGCGTTGTGCGATATCCCTTTGGTGAAAATTTAGAATACCTTCTTTCCGGTTTGGATCTAATGGACATCCCTCTAAAAAATGCAAAGTACACCTGGAACAACGGAAGATGCAGACCT
Organism: Larix kaempferi; assembly: GCA_027924585.1. Taxonomy (NCBI): domain Eukaryota; kingdom Viridiplantae; phylum Streptophyta; class Pinopsida; order Pinales; family Pinaceae; genus Larix; species Larix kaempferi. The sequence goes on from BSBM01000904.1 coordinate 14,874,562, forward strand.
AGACATATAGCGGCTCATCTTGATCGATTCCTGGTAAGTTCCTCTTTCTTTAATTTGGACTTAGTAATTTGTGCTTTCTCCATCCCCTGCGCCTCTTCCGATCACAAGCCCATTGTCCTCTCCATTTCTCCCCTTGAAAAACTCAGCCCAATCCCATTCCGTTTCAATCCCCTTTGGATCCCTCACCCTGACTTCTCGGCCCAATCCCATTCCGTTTCAATCCCCTTTGGATCCCTCACCCCGACTTCTTGGAGGTTGTATCCCGGGCTTGGTCCTTGGTCTTCCACGATTCCCCCAGTTTCATCTGGGAGTCTAAGCTCAGAGCCATCAAAGCTGCTCTCAAAGTTTGTGCCAAGACCTCTTACTTAAATCCTAGCAGTACCAAGTTGAGCTGTCAAGCCAAACTCGCCACCCTCCAACTTAGGATGGAAGCAGAAGATGTTTCCTCTGCCCTTCTCAGTCAAGAAAAAGAATTGGAAATTGATATTCTTAGAGAAGCTAGACAGGAAGAAGAGACTTGGAGAATCAAGTCAAGACGATTATGGCTCAAAGGGGGAGACAACAACTCCAAGTATTTCCATAACCAGGCCAAGGCACGTCGTAGCCACAATGCCATTCTTGAATTGAAAGATGGCAATAAGGAAAAAATCAGAGGATAGGAAAATCTTAAACTTTTGGCCTTTAATCACTTCAAGGATGTGTTCTCGGATAGTGGTCAAACTGACCCGAAGGCCCAAGATATCTTTATAGAAGGTATCCCCAAGTTGATTTCAGGAAACACCAACAAAGAGATATATAAACCAATTCTGGATCAAGAAATTGAAAATGCTATCTGGTCACTCCAAATTGATAAATCCCCTGGCCCTGATGACTTTACCATAAATTTCTATAAAGCTGCTTGGGATATTATAAAAGATGATCTAAGAAGAATGCTCAATTGGACAAGGAATAAGGAAAAAATTGGGGGGGAAACTAATTCCTCCTTCCTTGCTCTCATTCCTAAAGACAAGGCCCCAAGCTCTATTGATGGGTTCAGACCAATTTCTCTTTGCAATTCTTCATATAAAATTCTTACCAAAATTCTCTCCATTAGAATGAAAAAAACAATGGGGAAAATAATCTCAGAAACTCAAGGGGGATTTTTGGCTGGTCATCAAATTCTGGATAACATTATAATGGTTCAGGAAGCTATCCACACCAGCACTGATAGGAAACACCAAGGTATGGACATTAAGCTGTATATGGCCAATGCTTTTGAAAGAGTAAGCCACAAGTTCCTCTTTGACATAATGCTCAAATTTGGCTTCTCTAACAGCTTTGTGCGATGGATTAAAGCCTGCATCCACAGCCCTTGGATTGCCCCTTTGATCAATGGAAGACCGACTGATTACTTTGCAGTATCTAGGGGATTGTGATAGGGATGCCCCTTATCCCCCTATCTATATATCCTTGTAGAGGACTCTTTGAGCAGGAAGCTTATCTCTCTTCAAGAAGTGGGTGATTTAAAAGGAATCAGAATTGTGCGTGGGGTCAAGCCGATAAACCATACTCAATTCGCGGATGATACAATCCTGCTTGGTGGGGCATCTGTGACTATTGCTGAGAGATTCATCCACGTTCTCTCATCCTTCCTTCGAGCCTCGGATGGGAAAATCAATTCCGACAAATCCAAGATTTATGGCTGGAACTGCCCCTTGGGAACTCTGGCTCGAATCTCCCAAACCTTGGGCTTTGAAGGAATCCAAGAGTGGAACTCCTTCAGTTATCTTGGCATTCCTATTTTCAAAGGAAAAAAGCGAGTTGTTGATTGGGATGGGCTAGTGGAAAAAATAAAAAAGAAAATGAATTCCTGGGGAGCTAGGTGGCTTAATCAGGATGGAAAACTGGTGCTCATTAATTATATACTTTATGCCTATCCTCTCTATGTTTGCTCTATCTCTCTGGTCCCTAAATCCGTGATGAATGATATTACTAAAGATCTTAGAAAGTTTCTATGGAAAGGAGGAAGAAACAACGACACCAAAAAGTTCCACTTGGTCGATTGGAGCTCTGTTTGTAAGCATAAATACCATGGTGGAACTAGGATCAAGGATCCGCTACAGATGAACCTAGCCCTCGGAGCAAAAATCCTCTGGAGAATTGTCTCCGGAAAGACAACCTGGTGGAAAGATACTATTCAAAAAAAATACACGAGCGGCATAAGAAAACGTTATGTGGATAACATTGTTACTGGCACAAAGGGAACAACTATCTGGAATCTTTGCAAGAAAGCTGTATTTATAATTCAAAGCAATCTACATTGGCTCCCTGGAAATGGGAAGCAGATCAAGATTTGGAGAGACAATTTTTGTAGTAACCCCCCAGTGAACTTTCTCCATGAGCTTGAGGACTTAAAACTTTGGATGGACCAAGATGGAATCCACACGCTCTATGACATCTCCACTTGGAATGACCAAGGATGCTAGAGTGGCTGGAACTCCCTCGACCTGTCGGAGCACCTAGGACTGGACTACAACACTCTCCTCTCCTTATTTCATGGATCTCTCCCTATCCATCTCTTCATAAAAGACAAGAGTGGTTGGGGAAAATCTGGCACATACTCGGTAAAGGAAGGATATCGCTACCTGGACTCGCTCAACACACAAGGCAATTTGGACAACAAATGGAAAAGAATATGGAATAAGGATGGACTTCCTAAGATCAACTTCTTCTATTGGCTATTGGCCCACAAAAAGATCCTCACTTTGGATAACCTCAAGAAAAGAGGAATTGCAGGTCCAGCAAGGTGCATTCTTTGCAAAGCTGCGGAGGAAACAGTGGATCATCTCTTCCTAAAGTGCAATTTTGCCAAAGAAGTGTGGCACAAGGCTTACCAAGGGATCCAGCCGACCTTAATTCTCCCCACCCAGTGGAATGATCTCTTCTCCAACTGACACCAATTCTACTCTAACTCAATGATAAACAAGCCTTGTTTCAAGAGAGCCCGGATCGCTTTCCCAAAGTATCTTTGCTGGAAAACTTGGAACACCCGGAACCACGAAATATTTGAAGGGGTCTGAACCAAGCCAGAAAAATTTGTCTCATCGGCTAATTCTCTTTGGGTCGAGACCCTTTCCTCGAGAGGCATGATCAATTTTAAAAAAGAACAGTTAAGTGTTGAAGAAAAGCTCTAGGTAACAGACATCTTGCTATTCAATACTCCGGCACCCTCCCATTTTAGGAGGAATCAAAAGTAACATCACTGGTAGCTCAGAATGGATCCTAAAAGTTTTCAATCTTGGATAAGAAAACAAGATAGACATATTCTCCTCTTCGACGACACCTCTAAAGGCAACCCAGGGTTGGTAGGTGCGGGGGGGGGGGGGGGGTTCTCCTAGACCTCGAAGGAAACAAAAAGACTGATTACGCCTGGGGTCTTGGCAAGCATACGAATAATGAGGCAGAATGGCTTGCCTTGATTCAAGGATTAAATATCATCAAGGAAAATAATATGCAGAGTATTTTGGTAATCGGAGATTCCTTGTTGGTAATCAAGAAAGCAAGAGCTCTCATTAAAAAATACCACCCTCCATCTTCTAAATTTCATACTCTCTTCCTCAATTTGGCGAAGAACATTGCCTCCATCTCTCTCTATCATATCTTGAGATGCAACAATCATGACACAGGCTCCTTCACTAACACAGGGCCAAGTTAAATTGTGGGATTCTCAAAAGCAATGACAATCAAATTCTTAATGTATGGGTACCATAAATCTCATCAATATACCGGGCATTTATTGAACACCATCATCTGCTGGGCCACCTCAACCTTGAGCAGTAGAGAAATCTTCACTGGATCCTTTATCCACCTACCTTGGCTCTTTCGACGGCGCTCGCTGTCTATTCACACCTAGCTCGCATGCGAGGATTTATTGCGAGCAGGAAGCAGGAGAGGCTACGGCTATATGAACCATCGGGGTGGTAGTCACAACATAACCTTCCTCCATCGCTCCTTTCAGCATTTGATTTCACCCTGGTTCAGGAAAACCAATCCTTGGCCCAGCATGGATTGCGGAAACAGTGGTTCTAATTCAGGAGTTTTCCCTCTGGGGTTGAAGTGCAAGTGCTGCAGGACCATTATTGGTCAGAAACGCTATCCCTCTGTCATGGAGGAAATGTTGGGTACAAGGAATGAAGAGAAGGATGCTCTTCATCCCTCTAGAGCTTCGATGAAGCACATTTGCCGTAACTACAATGAGGAAAATGGACAAATTTGGACACAACAGGAAGTAGGGTTGCGAGGTCATCCTGCAAATCCGGCTCAGACTGGTTTTATGTTTGATGGTGGTCGCTTCTGGCGCCCCATAGAAGATAAAATCCAGAACTTTGGAGGTATTCCATTTCAGGGCTCTTTGTAGGATGGGTTGCAGCAGCACAACAATCTGAGAAGCAGTCCAGGTGAGACCGGAAAAGTCTGGAAGGTGGTGGGCGATAGTTTGGGGCTTGTGAACTTGGAATCCCCGGTTGGCAGGGAAATCCCATCCCGTAGGGTGCTCTCACATCTCCAGGACATTGACACCCAAGTCAATTGGCTTCGGGGAGAAAATGTGGAGCTGAAGAAGGTGCTTTCCCACCTCTCTCAAATCTCGAGCTCTGATGCCAGAAATAGAAACAAAAAAATGAAGGAATACTTTGAGAAAATTGTGGGAAAGATGGACTCTCTAAATAGTTGTTTAAGAATCGTGGAAGCAAAGGTCGACTGTATTCGCATTAGCAAAGAAAACAGTCCAGCTGCGATCACGGGGTTGAAGGACAAGGAGGACTCTGAAGCTGGCAGCATGAAAAAGATACGTCACCCTGAAAACAACTAAGCTCGTGTCACTCTGCATGTTTTATTTATTCTGTAGTGGCAATTATAGAGATAGGTAGTTTGTTTCTATTTAGTCCTATGATCCTTGAACTTCTATTAAGATTTGAACTTGTAAAGACTGGTTGGAGGTGTCTTTTTCCCTCGTTTTTGTGGGTGCAGTCTCCCCACCTTGATGTAACTCTCTCCTTTTTTTAATACAATGCTTATATCCGTTTTTGTAAAAAAAAAAATGATCAGGGAAAGTCCCTGACCGTTGATCAGAGGAGTACACCATCCTCAAGGAAACATGTATACCTCATTGTAATTGTACAAATATAGTATGAGAAATATTTTTTTTATTCTATTTTTTTCATGAGTATGTTGGTTTCATTTAGATAATGTTTTCTAAATTTTTGCTATAGAGTGTTGATCGGGGCAAGTCCTCAGTTGTCGATCAGATGACACCAGCCTCGAGGTAGCAGGTATACCTCATTATAATTGTACAAATTAAATATGAGCAATATATTTTTTTATTATGTTTTTTCTCTCAGTCTATTGCTTTCATTTCAATAATGTTTTATATATTTTTGTTGCAGGCTACTGATTTGGGGTTTTATCTAGAAACAACGCAATCCATAGATACTAATGTGGATGAGATCATGAGCGATACTGACATTGAATCTTCGCTAGACCCAATAAATATGATAGAAAATACCTTAAAAAAATTCACGAGGATATCCTTCGTCTTCTATTCATTCAGCCACAGAAAAATGAGATTAGAGAAAAGGTTGATGTTTGGTCAACAGATCTCAGGCCTTGAAAGTAAGTTGTGGGATCTTGAATTAGAATATAAATTCATTTTGGATTTTATAATTTTTACTTGTATATGATCGTGAGCTAAAATATGGTTTGTATTACAGGATTTTTTGCGTCCACATACTAGTGGTCAGGGGGTGTTGGTACTAGTGATGCTTGTGGAGAGTCGTCACATGAGCATATGACCCCACTTACATCTCATGCGCCATTATTTTCGAATGAAAAATTGGAAACACATTCTATGACACCCCCGAGGCCATATGTGAGTGCACCCTCTAGTGACCAGCACATACCAGATCATGCAGAACATGGGGCCGATGTAGAGCCTAGTATGGATATTGCTTGAGCAACATTTCCTCGATCTTCCCATGTCATTAGCATGGGTAAACTATAGAACACATTTTTTATGGAAGAATATATCATTCCCATAAAGATAGAGAAGATACTAGGTATTTTGATAATGTTTATTTATTGTATATAATCTGATTGAAATTTACTCATCAAACATTCCTTTTCAACTAATGATGACCTGATCGTATAGCAGGAAATGATGTATTTTATAAACATCTAAATGATTTTTCATTGGATATATTTGGGCCCACCATCCACATAAGGTGGTATAAACAAAGTAAAACTTTAAAATATGAGCTCACTAATCGCTTGGTTGGCTTGTTCGACAGTGAGACCTTCAATTGAGCGTAGGTCCTAAAGAAAGCTAGCCAACATATGAATATTGTGAGGGATCAATATAGGGTTCATCTAGAAAGGAAACCTAGGTATGATCTCCCTCCAATGATTCTAGGAAGGGAGTGGAAGGCCCTTGTGGAAGATGGAAAGGAGGGCTTCGAGAAAAGAAGGAAAGCTACCACCAAGAACAAGAAGGTATGTGAAATTCCATAGGGATAGATCAATGAGCTTGAACAAACCTCACAATTTCACAATGTTATTACTGAGAAGAATTAGAAAGAAACATTGATCAATTCACTCATAAAAATGAAACACAGATGAAAAATTGTTGTTGATACATTAATAAAAAATAAGATGACAATCAAAATATGTTACAATAGAATGAATTTGATATCCACTGATAGGATTCAAATTCACCTCAAGTGTTGACTTAGTTTGCATTGGAACCATCTCCCGATAAGTTTTAGTGGCCACCAATGATGAATGATCAATTAACTGAGGTATAACTGTGCATGACTGAGTCATGTGGGAACCAAATAGGGAAGGATACTCTGAGGGGGTGCATAACTAACTATCAATGGTAAAAAAGGTCACTCCTATATTGAGTAATAACCAAACTAGGTGTAGCAGTCAGTTAAATGAGCGTCAATCAAGGGGAAAAGGCACCCCAAATCATGGGACTGACTATGTAGGCTCCTAAAATCATGCATGAGGGTGCAATGGAACTCCAGGGATGTAAACAAGGTGCTCTAAGTTGATAAGAGGGATACTGATGGAAAAAAAAGAAGCTCTAGGGGGGGCAAAGTAAGGACTAGGTGCTAGGAGACTCAACTGCCAATGTATGGATGCATGGAGTGATATATGGAATGCATGCATGCATTCCAAATACATGCAAAACCAAGATAATATGGTGAGAGTATTCCACGAATATTCCAACACCCCCCTTAATCCACACTATGAGGAAAAATATAAGTAAAAAAATGGAATTTAGGGCCTTGGTTACTGAGACCGAAGGTCACCCCGTACAACAATCTAAAAAAAATGAGGAAAGAGGGAAAACCCAGTGGGAACAAAACCTTCCTCATGATAGAGTATTAAAAATACTAATCAACCAAGGTATCACTCACCCCAAGAAGGGATTGGAGATGAGTGACCTTTTTCACTGAAAATATTCTTGGTGAAAATATCTGCAATCTACTCTTCTGAAGGAAAATAGAGCAATGTGATGGTACAATCATGCACCAATCCTAGAATGTAATGCATGTGTATCTCAATGTGTTTGGTTCTCTGTCTCTGAACTAGGTCCGTGGAAATCCTGATAGCACTCTGATTGTCACAGTAGATGACAGGTGGAGTATTGTAGCGAATCTCAAAATATGACAAGATTCCCTGCAACCAGATACATTGTGTGGCTGCATTCATTGCACCTCTGTACTTGGCCTCAACCGATGAAAGAGAAAGACCAATATTATTTTTGCTTGACCAACATTTAGGACTAGATCCAATCATGAAGACAAAACCTGATATAGACTTCTGATCTGGGTTGTCTCCATCACAATCTGAATCTATGTACCCAACTAGGTTCAATGGAGACCTATATGCATAATGAATACCATAGGTGTTCATCCCTTGCACATGTTACAATGAATATCATGAGGCTCTTGCATGTATCTCAAGACAACACTCACTACATAGGATAAATCAAGGAGAGTATGTGTAAGAAACAAAAGACTCCCAATCAGTTGTCGATACAAGGTACTATCCACCAAAGGTGAAGAAGAACCATCTTCAATACTGAAACCTAAAAGAAAAGGAAATGATGCTAGTTTGCGTTCTATCATATGAAACCTATCAAGTAGATCTGATGCATACTTGGACTGTGCAATATTGATTCTTGAACCACTCTAAGAGACTTCAATACCAAGAAACTTCTTTAGCAGTCCCAAATCTGACATAGAGAAGGAATTGTGAAAGGTTGTTTTGATAGACCTAATGCATGAAGAGAGACTCCCTGTAATCAATAAATCATCAACATAGAGGACAATAAGTAGAATATATTTACCATCATGCCTCATGTAGATATTTGAATCAGACTTGCATCTCTAAAAATCTTGTGACAGTAGAAAGGAGTCCATCTTAGCATACCATGCTCATGGAGCCTTCTTGAGCCCATATACGGAGTTCCTCAATATGCACACTAATGAATGATCATCAATGTATCCTTCATGTTGCTTCATGTAGATATCCTCCTCTAGATATACATGAATAAAAGCACTCTTCACATCTATGTGATGCACCTCTCAGTTCTTGGATGCAACAAGATCCAAAACAGGATGGATGGAGACCATCTTTGCAACATGAGCGAAGGTCTTTGTATAGTCAATCCCTTGAACTCGTGAGAAACCTTTAGCAACCAAGCGAAACTTGTACTTTATTGTTACTCCATATTGTCCCATCTTTGTTCTATATACCCACTTACATTGAACGGGCTTCCTTCCAGGAGGGAGAGAAACAAGCTCCCAAGTCTCATTCATTTCAAGAGAGTGTACTCTTAATCCATAGCTGATATCCATCTTGGATATTGGGAGGCCTCAAAGAAGGTTTTTGGATCTAATCCAATCATCAAAAAACATCTATCAGGAAGAAAAGGATATGTATGAGAGAGTCCAAAACTTGCATTTTGAAACTCAAATATGGTTCTTCTCGGATCTTGTGGATCTCCTTGACAAGGTCACCAACAGATTCAATGGTCTTGGTAGCCCATCTTGTAAGTGGTGGTGGATCTTCTGGTGCTAGATATTCAGGTTCTTGTGGATCTGGATCTAGCATTTACTCATCTTCAGTTTCTGAGATATAATATGAGCTTTCATGAGAGGATGATTGCTATCTTTTTCAACATGCTTCGGTGGAGTAGTTGGTAAGCTGTCTGCTTCGATATGGTATGAATCATGTAATGGCCATTGTTCAAACTGGACAATTCTTTCAAGGAAGGTATGCATGGTAGACAAATCCAACAATTTATAGATTTTTTCATTCTATGCATAACCAACTAATATGCACTCTTTTCTTTGAGGCTCTAAGTTTATCCTCTTCTCTAAAGGAATCCTTGCCCAAGATTTGGAATCAAAGCCTCTTAGATGAGACACATCTGGCTTGTATCCCATCCATGCTTCGAAAGGATTTTTTCCTCTTAGGAATTTATGTGGAACTTTTTTGTGGAGGTATGAAACATAGTTGACAGCTTCTGCCCAAAGTCTAGGATCCAATGCTTTAGACTCAAGCATGCATGTTGTTATCACTCCAGGAAACTCTCCTAGGTTGTATCTCAAAGATGCATGGTAACTTAACTAATCTCAATGTTTCATTCAATGAATCAAGTCAGATGACTAATCATACCTCACTCACTCAATACATGCATAAACTCAACCAAATAAACAAGGCTTCTAACTATCACTGTTCAGAGGGTTTGTAATAAAGGTGAACAAATGAAGAATTCTCACTATGCTGGCAGATTCATACATAGAGCACTTACATATGAATGGCTAATCATAACAAGGAAATGATACTTGCAATTCAACTCATCAACAAAGATATAGGATGACAACTATCTGGTATTAGCCAACAAGAATAAACATGAATAAAATATCCAAGTACAAGTATAGAACAAAAAGAAGATGTAATCTGAACATATAATGGAAAAAGAGCTTGTATTCTTTGACAAGAACATGAGAAGCTTGAGTACAAAAAGTATCTAAGAGTCCCTAAAGTTGAACCCTTTATAATTATTCTTCAATGAGCTTAAATAAGCTTTACAAATCAGTTTCAAGATCCTCAAAAGATGGATCTGATAACCTCTTTTCCTATCTCAAATCTGAATTTGTGAGGTGGCTGGAAAATGCAGAAATTTTTGGAAATATGCTGCTCATAGATTGACCTATATCTCTCAAATAAAAATAGATTTTGGAAAACTGAGAGATGTTTTTTGTATATTGGTTTGTTATGAGCAAAAACCTCTCTCATTTCTTTGAGATTCATTTTCATTTGCCTGACATCTATATTTCCAAAACATGTGTCAAACAGGGAAATTCTGAGATCTGAAAATTATGGCTCAGAGATGGATTCAATTATCCCAATTTGTGACACCTGTAGAAAAAATGAGAGAGGTTATTTTTCTTTGACATGTTAGGCACAAACTAATCTGACCGTTTCTCAAAATGATCCTCCAGTCGCTCAGAATCATCATTTCAAAATGATGACTTAGCATAGTAAAAACGCCATATTTATGAAAATGTAGCCTCATCTTGCGAGGGGCTTTTGAATGCCTTCCCGAGCTCCAAATGAAGATATGAAAGTACCATTGAAAATATTAGGATGTATGGTTGTCAATCGACTATTTGAGCATGTAAAAAGGCCTCTCCATGGTTGAGAAAATTGATTTTTCCCAAGACCTGCTAACCGTTTTCAAGTTTCTGCGCTTTTTAGTGGCTAAAATAGCCCCGAATTTTCATGTTTTAGCTACCGAAAGCTCTGCTTTTCATGGCTAATGAACAGTTGGAATGTTCGCCTAAGCCACCGAAACCTAAGTTTTGACTTTTTTGGAGGAAAAACCAAATTAAATTTTTTTCAAACCTTATTACATACCTAAAGCTCTAAAAAATGAGCCTTAAAAAATTTAGAGATGTATTTTTGAATGACTTACTATCACCTAAAATAAACAAATTTGACTAATTTATTTAAGGAGATAACATCTGGCTCCTACTCGAGGATGGAATCCTCCTTGTGAGGTTCCATGAACCACATACCTGTTGCCTTTATCATTGGGCTATCGAGTCATTTGGCCTTTATAACTGATCCCTTACAAACTACTCACTAAAAACTCTGCAACCTTGATCTCTACAAATATTCACCATCTTCAATTTTGAATTGTGTCTAGTCCATTGGGATATGGAGTCATTTAATGCCGTCACTATATCTTTGCAATCTTTATTCAAACTCGGAACATACATTACTGAATACAAATTCACTGTTGTAAACTAACACACTGAAAGAACCATGCTGGATGGCGAGCTTATTCTCTACCTATTCCTAACCATTTGACTGATGCTTAATCAAGTAAACTCATGCTTCCAATGAAGCCATATCAGAAATTGATTTGCTGAACCTGTTCTTGATCTTGACCCGAAAAATAATGGAATGCATAGCCAACAGGAAAGTGGTTTGAACAGATGATAAAGCCAACTTTCATCTGACAACAATGCTTTAACACAAATGCTGCTCATAGATTCCAAATAGTTTGCAATATGGTCATTAAAACCATAAAGGAATACCTCTTTAAACTACTATTCCAACTGACTGTATTGCAGCTATTGATGGTTGTCTTTACTGATCTCAATACTGAATGTAGACTACTCAACAACTTCCTCTTTATGCCTACTATAATCCCCCTTTGTTTGCAAAACTGAAAGCTGTGGGTTGTCTTTAGTATTTGCTGTAGATCTGAAACTGTCTCCTGCTGATATGTCGATCTGCTCAACATCTTCAAAGTTTTCAGAGGGAAAAATCTTATCTTCATGACAACCTAAAACAGTAGATGAATTTGGTACAAGGTCAAAAGCATCACTAAGGTTATCATAGTGTGGATCACTAATCTCTCAATCATAATGAAGAGTATCTTCTGCTGTGGAAAAATCTTCATGAATGTTTGAATCTTTATTCAATAAATTGAATTCATGACAGCATTCGGGATACAGAAGATCAACTAGAAATTTTTCTTTACAAAACACATGAAAGGTAGCATGAAAATATGCCAAAGAGATGATACTGGCCATAGTAAGGGACCGGTACCAATCACGAGCAATCCCTTCTAATGAATACCAAAACAGTTTAATCCGAACATCTTCATGTACAATTTGCAACCGATGAATGCAATCATGAAAGTCAAGCAAATGTTCAACTGGCTCTTCCCATTCTTCTCCTCGAAATCTGGGAATACTACGATCCCATTCATCTCTACTAGGCACTGGATTAGGGAAACCAACAATCTTTGAAAAATTGCAGAAAGCATACCTCTTTGATAAGATTTTGTTCATGTCATACCAATGGATTCGCCAACAAATTTCTAAGCAATGGAGTCGCCACTGAATCCGTCCTTCATGGAGTCGCCAGATAGATGATTACAACCAAGAAAATGTCCAGGCTCTGTCTATCATCAAAGTTGGATCTATGTCGTGTCCCAAGGAAGTTGAGCTTCAATATCCTCTCCCCGGCAACAACACCAAAATGTTATCACTCTAGGAAACTCTCCTAGGTTGTATCTCGGAGATGCCTGGTAACTTAACTAATCTCAATGTTTCATTCAATGAATCAAGTCAGATGACTAATCATACCTCGCTCACTCAAGACATGCATAAACTCAACCAAATAAACAATGCTTCTAACTATCACTATTCAAAGGGTTTGTAATAAAGGTGAACAAATGAAGAATTCTCACTATGCTGGCAGATTCATACATAAAGCACTTACATATGAATGGCTAATCATAACAAGGAAATGATACTTGCAATTCAACTCATCAACACAGAGATATGATGAAAACTATCTGGTATTAGACAAAAAGAATAAACATGAATAAAATATCCAAGTACAAGTATAGAACAAAAAGAAGATGTAATCTGAACATATAATGGCAAAAGAGGTTGTATTCTTTGACAAGAACATGAGAAGCTTGAGTACAAAAAGTATCTAAGAGTCCCTAAAGTTGAACCCTTTACAATGATTCTTCAATGAGATTAAATAAGCTTTACAATTCAGTTTCAAGATCCTCAAAAGATGGATATGATAACCTTTTTTCCTCTCTCAAATCTGAATTTGTGAGGTGGCTGGAAAATGCAGAAATTTATGGAAATATGCTGCTCATAGATTGACCTATATCTCTCAAATAAAAACATATTGTGGAAAACTGAGAGAGGTTTTTGTTTATTCATTTGTTATGAGAAAAAATCTCTCTCAGTTCTTTGATTTTCGTTTTCATTTGGCCGACATTTGTATTTCCAAAACATGTTTCAAATAGGGAAATTCTAAGATCCGAAAATTACGGCTCAGAGATGGATTTGATTCTCCCAACATGTGACACCTGTAGAAAAACTGAGAGAGTTTATTGTTCTTTGACATGTTAGTCACAAAAAAATCCGAGCGTTTCTCAAAATGATCCTCCAATCGGTCAGAATCATCATTTCAAAATGATGACTCAGCACAGTAAAAATGCCATATTTATGAAAATGTAGGCTCATCTTGTGGGGGACTTTTGACTACCTTCCTGAGCTCCAAATGAATATATAAAAGTACCATTGGAAATATTAGGATGTCTAGTTGTCAATAGACTATTTGAGCGTGTAAAACAACCTCTCCACGGTTGAGAAAATTGATTTTCCCCAAGACCTGCTGACCGTTTCCAAGTTTCTGCGCTTTCGGTGGCTAAAATAGTCCCAAATTTTCGCGTTTTAGCTACCGAAAGCTTTGCTTTCGGTGGCTAATGAACAGTTAGAATGTTCGCCTAAGCCACCGAAACCTGAGTTTTGACTTTTTTGAAGAAAAAACCAAATCAATTTTTTTTCAAACCTTATTACATACCTAAAGCTCTAAAAAATTAGCCTTAAAAAATTTAGAAATGTATTTTTGAATGACTTACTATCACCTAAAATAAAACAAATTGACTAATTTATTTAAGGAGATAACACATGTAGCCATCTCTTTCAAAGTTTTGTTCTTTCTCTCAACTACACCATTCTGTTGTGGTGTGTAAGGAACAGTGTGCTTCATTTCAATACCTTCATCTACACAAAATGAGTGAAACTCATTCTTCACTTACTCTCCTCCATTGTCAGTACGAAGGATCTTGATCTTCTTATCAGTGATTTTTTCTACAGAAGCTTTAAAAAAATTGAAATATTCAAAGACTTCTGATTTCAACTTTAGAAAATATACCCAAGTGAATCTTGAATAATCATCTATGAATGTTAAGATGTATCTAGCATGATTCAGATATAGGTGAGGAAAAGATCCTGATATGTCACTATGAATCAACTCGAGAGGATATGAGTCTCTCTTTTCCTTTCCCTTTTCAAACTTGTGCTCCCGATGCTTACCAATCAAGCAACCTTGACAGGTGCCCTTAGAAAATCTGATGTTTGGGAGCCCTTCAACCATTTTCTGATTGTGTAGTTCTGGCAAATATTTGTAGTTGAGGTTCCCAAACCTATCATTCCAAAGTCTCCTCACTTAATTTGCATGAGTAAGAAGTGCACTTTGTTTTGAGTAAGGCACGAAATAAGAGAAATCGTAGAGTTTGGAATGGTGATATACAATGCCTTGTGCAATGATCTTTCCACAAGAGATCTCTTCAATTTCAACCACATTAGGAGTAAAAATTATTGAAACTCATGTATGGGTCATTTGATGAATTGAAAGGAGGTTAGCTTCCAAGGTAAGCACATAGAGGACATAATTGAAGTATCTATGATCCATATTGATCCTTCCAATCCCTTTTGAAGGAACTTCATAATCATCTCCCATTGGGATAGAAGTCCCAACAGTTGGTTCGAAATCAAAGAATAGATCCATGGATGCAGACATGTGTCTGGAGGCTCCAGAATCTATGATGAAGGAGGATGCATTTGAAGTTACAACCATGAGTGCATAACACCTCTCTTTATCCTCTGATTTAGGATTAACTTCTTTCCTTCTGGAACCTGCAGGTACTGGAAGGTTTTTTTTCTCTAGAAGTTGGTCCATGAGAACAATAGTACTCTTCATGCAAGCACTTTCTAGGTGAAAACCTCTGTTGCAACATGGACATTTGGTATTCTCCTATTGGTTTTTCATTCCTTTCTTTGGATTTGAGGTTCCCTCTGACTGTTTGGGAGACTCCTTTGACTTATGCTCATGTTGTTTCTTCTCCTTTCCCTTGTTCTTTCCTTTCCCATTTGCATTCTTTCCTTCTCCTGCAACAAGAGCTTGATCCCTTGATGGTTTATTACTCCCATCTGCACCAATTTTTCCTGCTCCTTTGTGAGAGACAGGATGAATGCATCTAGATTGGGCATTTTCCAGTTTGGGATGGATATATTTTCCATTTGGAAGGTGGATACAAACATAAAATATTATGATCCCAGTTTTGAAAGAATATAAATAACAATCTCCTTTTCTTCCTTCTCAATTCCACATAGTTTTAGCTGCACAACCAAGTTATTGAATCTTGTGAAGAAATATGTGATGGATTCAAAGCTGCTCGGTCTCAGAGAGATCAACTCATTTTCCAATTGATGTTCTCTCAAATCATCCTATTTCCCAAATAAGGATTCGAGCTTTGTCAAAACATCCTTGGGATTTTTCAGACCAGAGAGATGAAATATTAGATATTTGGAAATGCTGAGGCGCAACGATCCAAATGCTTGATCAAGCTTGTTTAGATACTTGGCCTTATATATATATATATATAACCATTTGGTTCAACCTCAATGCCCTTTATCACCCTGTAGAGACCTCTGTTGTGCATGAAGACCTCCATTTGGTCCTTCAATTTAAAGATATTTAAGGGATTAAGCTTGGGAATCGAAGTTATATCCATAATAGATGACTTAATGCGCTTCTAATGATGGAATAATTTGCAAAAAAAATGGAAAAATATTTGGAGGATTGTTACAGAATCTACTAAGCATTGATTTAGGACAATAGGAAATTTTATCCGGATCCTTCACACCTGGATAGACCGCAAAGTATTTATCCAATGAATTCAATGCAATGGAACCAAGATTTGCTGTGGAAATACAGAGGCTTCTGGTGCAGTATTGAAAGCAGCTGCTCAACCTAAGCTCTCACAAGCTTTGATACCATGTGAAATTCCACAAGGATAGATCACTCAGCTTGAAAAAACCTCACAATTTCACAATGTTATCACTGAGAAGAATTAGAAAGAAACATTGATCAATTCACTCATAAAAATGAAACACAGATGAAAAAATGTTATTGATACATTAATCAACAATAAGATGGAAATCAAAATATGTTACTATAGAATGAATTCAATAGACACTTGTAGGTTTTGAATTCACCTCAATTCTGGGCTTAGTTTGCATTCGAACCATCTGATCTCGATTAATATTTAGTTTGCATTTGAACCATCTCTCGATAATAACTACCCAAATACACATATATCATTATTTCAATAATTTACAATCAATCGTAATCATAAATACACTCTAAATAAAATCAAAGAGTTATTTTATTAATGTTTCAAACAGTCAGGTCACTCAATAGGTTCCTTCAAGGTCTATAGTAGTCTAGGGGCACTACATACACCCCTACTTATTTAGAACTTCGTCCCGAAGTTCAGAATAAATGCAGAAAGCTATGACACATCTCAGTTGCATTCTCCCCATTCGCAGAGCTAGGACTGTCACTATCCCACTGCACTTTGACTTGATCAATCAAGGATAATCATTAAGAAAGATGTAGTCAATCAACTATCCCACTCCACACATATAATTTAATTCCTTAATTCATTTATCAATTATTGTCGTCATTCACATCTTCAGGTTTTTCTCAATCATTTAAGACACAACAAGTCTCAAGAGACCACCTTATCGAAGTTGTTCAGTTGGGTCACTCAACAGGTGCCCTTAAGGTCCATAGTAATTTTAGGGGCATTACAAAGAAGCTGAGGAGAATATGACAATGGAAGATAGAATAATCAAATCCATCAGTGGTATTGGAGGTAATCCTATACTTGATATTCCTATTTATTCAGGAAGTTTAAATCTCGAGGAATTAATAGATTGGATAGGGGAAATGGAAAAGTTCTTTGATTTTGAATAGATTTAGGATCCTATGAGGGTTAGGTTTCGTAGTACAAATTGAGAAGTCATGCTTCTTTATGGTGGGACAAGTTGCACTTGAATAGAGAATGTGGCGATAGAGAGAAAATTAAAACATGGGATAGGATGGTATCAGAGATGAAATGTAATTTTTTTCATGTGGATTATTATTTGAATTTATTGAGAAGATTGCAGAATTTGAAGCAGCTGAATATAAAGGAGTAAATAGAAGAGTTTTACAAGATTTCGATAAGATCTAGGTAGAATGAGGAGATTCCATAATCCATTTCCAGGTATTTGAATGGTTTTAGTTATAATATATAAGAGGACTTTAATGTTTTGAATTTTTGTCCGGTGGCAGAGGATTATCAAGCAACCTTGAGAATTAATGAGAAATTAATGAGGAAACACAAATGTAAAGAATATATCTTCTGGATATGGAAGAGGGCAACAGAAAGAAAAGCAAGTTGAAGAAAGTGAAGGAAATTCCAGTGCTAGCTTTCTAGAAGGGGACTTGATTTTGATAGAGGTTGAGGTTGATCAGCAAGAGGAAGAGGCAGAGGAGGAAAATTTTAAGGCATTTGTTTCAGGTGTTGGGCACAAATCCATATGGAAATAAATGTCTAGAACTTGTGAAGGATGGAAGAAGGCGGGACGAGAGAACACATATTGCGGAAATTGAACAACAGTAGCAGATAATGATGTCAATATCTTGCAACCAGAGAAAGGGGAAAATTTGTTGATGAGGAAGATATTGCTGCAATCTGAGAAAGAGGATGAGAGAGAACTTGAACAGAGAAGGAAAATATTCAGCATAAAATGAAAAATATAAGGTAAGTGTTGTGATTTGGTTATTGATAGTGGCAGTCCCGAGAATTTAGTATTTACTTAAGTTGTTCATAAATTAAAATTGAAGTGTACACCTCATCGAGAGGCATATAGGGTTTCATTGTTACAAATTGGGCATAGGGTCACTATCAACAAGCAATGCTTGGTTGATTTTAAAGTTGGGGAATATAGTGATAGAATTTTATTTGATGTTTTTCCCATGGTCACATGTCACATATTGTTGGGGAGGCCATGGCAATTCGATAGAGGAGTTATGCATGATGGAAGAAATAAAACCTATCAGTTTGAGAAAGATGGGAATAAATTCAATTTGTAACCTTTAAATAAACAATTGGAGAAGGAAGAAAAGGTGATGATTTTATCATATGTGAAGGGAATGTAATAGAAGTTAGTTGAAGAAGATTAAAGTATGGGTGCTCTAGCAAAGTCACTTTTGACGGAAGAGAAGATGGGATCCTATTAGTCCCATAATGTGTTGTGTAGTTGTGCGCTTGCTAGTAATGCTGTGGATAGTGTGGAAGAAGTGGATACGAGGAAGACAAAAAAATGTGTAGCTGAAATAGACAAGAATGGATTGTTTGTGCAGTTGGTACAATGGGTGATGAAAATGATTCCTAAGGAAGAGGATAGAAAGACAACGAATGTCATGAACGAAAGGGGAAAGTTGTTCGAGAATGGGGAAGATGCAGAACATTTTTGGGTCAGAATGTTAAAGGAGATATTGTGGATATTTGCAGCAGAGATAGGAAAAGGAGGATTTCCAATATGAACATGTTTTCCACCTAAATTTTGAGCAAGGATGCTCAATTTTCAGCTTGGGGTTTTTGATGCAAGAGCACCCCCAATCTAGAGATCCATCCTACACAAATTTCATTTCTATTGAATAAAGTTGGATGTGGAGCTACTGCAGATCACTTCTATAGATCGCTACTATAGGACATGGCTGCTATAGATTGTTGTGAAAGATGCTTTGACAAAACATAAGCTTTTAGTTCTTGCTACACATCCTCCATGTTAGTGCTACAGATCCCCATGTCAATTCTACAGAAATTTTGCGATAGAACAATATATTTTGTGAAATGGGATAAATTAGATATGGCATGAAATTCCTTTTACCATCACACATTTGTACTAGTGGCTTATTATCCTAATAATTTGTTGTGTTGACCAATTATGATGAACATTCAACCTAAAGGGAAAACAAAGAAATGACCATGTTTCTAAGAGGATGACATGTGGTGTTTGAAAGGGGGGTCACTAGACGAAGGAGATGAAGCTCTCCACCTGACCATTACCAAGATCATTTGAACAACAAGGACTAGGGGAATTGAGTCGTTGCATGGCAATTGAACTATGTCATCCTTTCACCTTTTCAACTGGGTTTATAAACTATCTATCCATGAAGGAGAGGGGGATTTTGCCTCTCATTGTTTTGGAAGAGGGCAAAGGTGGTAGTGAGAGATGAGCATTGGCTCTTGTGGGTATAGAAGACAAGTTTGAATATGCATTTTGTGGGAAGAGAGAAACATTGGATCTCCTGAAGTTGAAAATGTAATAGAGGAATGTGAGTATATGAACCGCTTATACTATGAAACGAGAACTTTATACTATGAACGAGAACTTTAGCATTAAAAACGATGATTTTTGCTAAAAAAACACCCAAAACACCCCCCATATAGAAAAGTGTTGATACCAGTATACACTTTTTTTTTTCAGGGTTAAAAATAGAGCCATGGCCTAAACATCCCATACTGTTGTTTACAAAAACTGTAAAATCAACCCCTAAATTGGAAAAAGAAATTGAAAAGATAAATTACAACTTTTTTGAAACTTGCATAATCTTTGAAATTTTCCTCCTTTAAATTCTTTGGCAAATGGACAAAATGTGGCAAGAGTGTTTTTTTCGGATCCAATCTACCAACAAATTTTAATTTTGGTTTTCAATTTATTTATTTATTTTACTTAGATTTACAAAAAAATTAAACCTCCTCCTGCCCCCTCCCTTCCTCTCGACCCCTTCCCCCTCCACCCACCCCCCTAAACTATATAAAAAAAAATTAAAACCTAAACCCACCCCCTAAACTATATAAAAAAAAAATTAAAAACAATTAAAACCTGAACCAATGACCCAGAAGCTATATATAATAAAAAAAAATTAAAATCTAAACCCAAAACAAAAACTATATAAAAAAAAAATTAAAAACCTAAACTCCCCCAAAAAAATATGTAAAAACCAAATTTAAAATATAAAATTAAATTAAAACAATCTATATTACTTTTTTTTTAAATTAATTAAAAAAAATAAATCAAACCTTCCCCCTACCCCCCTCCTTTCACAGACCACTTCCCCTGCCTCCCCCTTCCCCCTCCCCCTTCTCCTCGCGCCCCCTTACCCCTCCCCCTCCCGCTCCCCTCTCCCCCTTCTCCTCGCTCCCCCCTTCCCCTTCCGCCCCCCCTTCCCCCTCCTCCTCGCGCCCCCTCCCTTCCCTCTCCTCCCCCTCCGCCTCCCCCTTCCCCCTACTCCTCACGGCCTCTCCCTTCCCCCGCCTCCCCCTCCCTTCCCCCTCCTCCTCACGGTCTCTCCCTTTCCTCGCTTCCCCATCCCTTCCCCCTCCTCCCCCTCCCGCTGCCCCCTTATCCCTAATCCCCCTCCTCCTCCTCCCTTCTCCCTCCGGGGGCCTTTGACCGCTCGCTTGGGCGCCAAAGGGCCGCAAAGCGAGAAGGGAGG
The DNA here is from genome assembly GCA_027924585.1 of Larix kaempferi. Lineage (NCBI taxonomy): Eukaryota > Viridiplantae > Streptophyta > Pinopsida > Pinales > Pinaceae > Larix > Larix kaempferi. The sequence continues at coordinate 14,895,340 of BSBM01000904.1, forward strand.
AGGAGGAGGGGGAGGAGGGGGAAGCGGGTGGCGGGCGGAGGAGAAGGAGGAAAGGAGGGGGAAGGGAGGGGGGTGACAGGAGGAGGTGGAAGGGGGAGGCAGAGAGGGAGGAGGGGGAAGGGAGGGGGCGACGGGAGGAGGGGAAAGGGGGAGGCGGAGGGGGAGGAGGGGGGAGGGAGGGGGCGGGAGGAGGTGGAAGAGGATGGGGGAGGCTAGGGGAGAAAGCACCTAGCTCGCATGGGCACCCACGCGAGCCGAGTGCTCGCCCCCTACCTCCCCCATCCTCTTCCACCTCCTCCCGCCCTCTCCCTCCCCCCTCCTCCCCCTCCGCCTCCCCCTTTCCATTTCTCCCACCACCCCCTCTCTTCCCCCTCCTCCCCCCTCCTCCTCCTCCTGCAGACCCCTTCTCCCTCCTCCCCCTCCCCCTCCTCCTCCTCCCGTAGACCCCTTCTCCCTCCTCCCCCTCCCCCTCCCCCTCCCCCTCCTCTCGCAGACCCCTTCTCCCTCCTCCCCCTCCCCCTCCTCCTCCTCTCGCAGACCCCTTCTCCCTCCTCCCCCTCCCCCTCCCCCTCCCTTCTCCCTCCACAGCCCTTTGGTGCCCAAGCGAGCAGCCAAAGGACCGCTGAGGGGGAGGAGGGGGAAGGTAGAGGGCGCGAGGAGGAGGGGGGAGGAGGGGGAATGGAGGGGGCATGAGGAGGAAGGGGGCGAGAGGATAAGGGGGAGGGGGAAAGGGGAGGCGAAGGGGGAGGTAGGGGAAGCGGTCGGTAGGAGGAGGGTGGGAGGGGGAACTTGCAAGGTTTGATTTTTTTTTAATTAATTTTTTTAATATAGTTTGGTTTAATTTTCTTTTTTATATATATAGCTTTTTTTTGGGTTTTAGGTTTTAAATGTGTTTTAATTTTTTTTATATAGTTTTTGTTTTGGTTTAGGTTTCAATTTTTTTGGAATAGTGTTTGTTTTGGGTTTAGGTTTTATTTTATTTTTTTATTTTTTTGCAAAAAATTCTATATATAATGTTTTTCATATGTTTTTTACAAATATATGGTATAGTTTTTCTTGAACTTATGTGAATCGTCACTTTTCTGAAAATAATATGAAATAGTATCATTTTTATACAAACAAACTCTGAAAATCCATTGAAAATGGTTTTAAAAGTCTTTATTTTATGGATTTTTTTACAATTTTGTCAATAAAAATGTCTTATTTTGTCCATAAAAATGTCTTATTTTATAGAAAAAAAATTGCAGAACTAATATTTTTTTCATTATAAATTGCTTATAAATGTATGTTATTTTGTTAAATTTCTAAAAACACACTTAAAAATAGGAAAAAAAATATATTTTATGACAAAGATAATTCAAAGGCCCGAAAAAATGCCCCAAAATGAAAATGTGTGATACTGGTATCAACCCTTTTTGAAACGGAGCTAAAAGTAGCTACTAAAATTAAGAGAGAGAAAAATGAGAACTGTGTCGAGTTCTCGTTGCATAGTATAAGTGGTTTTTGGCTATGAACATCAATAGAAAAATTGATGGTTCTGTGTAAATTATTCTCTAAGTTGGATAATTGTGGTGTTTTATTTTATTGTGTTTATCGAATGGTTGTGAGTGGAGTGTGTGTGTAGTGTAGATCATGTCTGCATTATTTTGTTGACCAAAACTCCAGGCTGAGATTTTGATAAAATCTTATGCGAGAGTTTGATAAACTCTCATCCAATAGTTTTTTAAAAATACGATGATGTCATTGGACAAAAATCCAGGACGAGAGTTTGATAAACTCTTGTACGATAATTTAAAAACTATCATCCGAGAGTTTAAACTCTCCAGAGTTTATTTTGATTTTTTTGCATGTTCTCTTGCATGTGCTTCTTTTTCCCTCTACTCCTTTGTCAAAAAAGTGTTACCCAACTTAGCCTTTTAAAAATACACAATCTACTATTGAGCAGTAGTTGTCACTTAAAAAACAAATTTACATTTTAGAAAAGTTATAAAAATTAAAACCAACAAAAATGCATGTAAATTTTGTATCCTAAATTTTCTCCTCATTAAAAGAAAAAGTATTGATAACTTCTAAATATTTGTTACATAAAAGTTTAAATTTATTTTGGTTAATTAATTTAACATGATATATATGATGGATGTTTTTGTAAGGGGAGGTGTTGTTCTTTAAAATAAAACTACAATAAAGTTATTATTTAAATAAAGTTTAACAACCCTTCCTAGCAAACTCGGTGCCAGCCCCTCCCCACCTGGTGCTGCTCTGCTTTCATTCTGACCTCCTTTTTTGGCTGGAAGTAAAAGGCACGAAGTGAATACATAACCTTTATTTGACCAAGCCCGATATTATATGTGATTCAATTTTTTCATAAAGGTTAAAAATATATGTATAAATCCATTTTAAATTTAAATTAGATTTATTAAATGTGTGATAAATCTGAATAGAATATTATTTTAATATTATTAATTCATATTTTTTCATATTTAATCTCACATAATAATAATAATAGAATAATAAGAAATGAAATGGATAAAAGTTTTAGTTAATAATTGAGGAAAGTTTTAGTTGGTAATTTAAAAAAAACTTACCATGAATTTAAAAAGATGTAAAGAACTAAACAAGTACAATTAAATACTCTCATTGAGCTTTGAAACTGCTTGTCTAACCATTTAAAACAACATTTCGTTTATCTTTCACTATTATCTTTATTGTAATAAAGAAATTATGTTAAACTCGTATCTAATCACATGGAGGTTCAACTCATTTGTGTAAACATATTCATATTGAGTGGAAGACCATATTTACATACAAGAGGATTCATATTGTTTATTTTTTTTATTTTTGATAAAAGTAAAAAACTATGGTCTCACTTCATTGTTGGGAAGTTTGTATTTTGGAATTTTAAACATCCAAATTGTCATATTTAAGAAAATGTATGAAAAAGGTAAAACTATGCCTCGCCACAAAATTTATAAGAAAAAAAACATTTAAAACACCATGTTGCTTGGTTAAGCGCAAACGATAAATGAATGTAATGAATGATCACACCATCAATACAAAGATCTCCTTCTATTTACCATAACAATTTGACTATTAAAATTTATGGATATAACTAATATTATAATCTCCATATTATAACTAATATTATAATCTCCGTACTATTCATATTTATATTTGACACTAAACCACACTTCCATAAACAAAATTGAGTTAGATATTAAATATCTGAAAATATATCACAATATATGAGCCATGCACGGTGTTGCAGTGTTCCCTTTCAGCTGTAATTTGGATTTGTCTCGGCATGCAGTTTCATATAATTATTTTGAATACGTTCACCAAGTTCACCACATGTTAATTGAGACTTGTAATTTGGATTCGTCTCTAGTGATGATCTATTTAAAACAAAAAACAAAAAAATCCACATCAATCCAAAAAGTTATTCAGTACAAAAAAATCCACATCAATCCAAAAAATTATTCAATATATATAAGAAAACATAAAAACTTTAAGAACACTAAATTCATAGAAAGTTGGGTTATAGAGATTCCATGACAAATGCCTTGTGAAGAGCATGTGTCTTTAACGAAAATATCAATGTAGATGCCCCACCTTGCCACAGTCCCACAATTTACATGTGCGTTTAGAATGCGTTTGGGTTGCTAAATTTTTTTATGGTCCAACATTTTACAAGAAAATATTAAATAAATAAATGATGATAATGTTGATAGGAACAATTTTCCAAGTAAATATTAAATAAATAAATGATAATGGTGTTGATGATTATTAATATTCACTTGTTTTTGATTGTTTTTTTACCACAAATAAAATTGGATTACAATAGTATAAATTTTAATTATGATTTATTGGATTCTCTATATCACCAAATCAGCATTCTTATATTTTACAATATTGTCAAATATTTTGAGAATTTTTAATAACTTTCTCCTCTCTCCCTCATCCCAAACCCAAGATCAAGGAGACATACATCCCTTGTAGCATTAATGATTGGAAGAACATTTTTTAGGTTTCCATAAGATTCTTAAGAAAATTGTAATAGTTTAGAAAAGTTCTCAACATTTATCCACATATCATTAAGTAACATAGTTTTTGTTATCATCACATATATGTATTAGGGACTATGCTCTAGCATCCCACTAGAGAATTCATTTTTAATTTGCATCTAGGATTATACTCTAGCATCCCACTCAAGAATGCATTTTTAATTTGCATGGTTTGAGTGATGAAGTGAAGAGTGTATCCTTAATAAGAATAACATATTTGTTGATTTTCATTTTCATGATAATTTCTCTTAGTTTTAAGAAGATCTCAAGTCATAGAATTATTAAGCTAAATAGTAAGAAATGGATGCAACATGCTATATTTTCATATTCATATAATCTTATAAATTTAGTAGGAACACCTCAATACTATTATAGTGTTTTGATGAAATTATCACCATTTAACAAATGCATGAATATCTATCACATTTTTTTCTTTTCTAATGAAATCTACAATAAACATAACTACTATATTAAAGGAGGAGGATAGGGATGTGATTCACATATAGATACAAGATGCAATGCTCGTGCATCATATGGATACATAGAGTACATCTTTTATATCAATGTTTATAAAAAAAAGTTGATTTATTATCATTTTTAACATTTTGAAATTCCTCCAAATTAATATATATCGATGTTTAAGAATTTTGGTGATACTTGTTACTTTATTTAGATATATTTGAATCTTTAAATACAAACCTGTTCAAAATTTGACTAAAAAATTAAATATATTGTTAAAAAATTGAATATATAATTCATCTAAGGAATCCCTTTCTGCTTCATCCTGAATTGAAAACTAAATAAAAACATCAACATATAAAAATGAAAAAAATGAATTATAATTATAATAATTAATAACAATTAACTATGATCTTAATGATTAAGATTAAATCCATGGCGATTGTAACCAACAATTTCCAGATACTTAAACTCTATCCACAAATGTTTGACACTATGATACCTTTCGTGTGAAAGGCTGACTATTTCCAACTGATAAACTTCTTTAATGGACGAACTATTCCCATGTATCAAACTTTCAGATTTCGTAAAGAAGTTGAGAGCAAGAATTACTCCTTCGATCGAGTTAGATATATATTTTTGGTTTGAATTTACCAATTTGATAATTTATGTTTATTTAGAGTACTCAGTTGTTTATTAGATTAAATAATATATAATAACTTAAATAATTACACAGATGGGTGTTTAAATAGTATTTGAGATTTTGAAATTCCTTGAATTGAATGGATCAACAAAATTAATCCAAATGTAACCAGTATAAAGTGGAGATTCATAATTTATTTTTTAATTCTGAACATAAAAAAAATCTTTACGATTGTTCATGTGCCATCAATACCAGCCTATCATCACCCTAAACTATGATTATCTAGCAAAGCTATCTTAATCCATAAACTTTACATCTATTCATATGACATCAATGACATACAAATACAATATATCAACCCTTTTGAAATAAAAAACTAAAGACTCAAAACATAATTACAAATTTTACATAAGATTACTACCCACCACCAAATACTAGTTGAAGAAGGAGACTGAGTCTGCAAAAATAAAAATACCCTGAAGGTATTCAATATTCCTTCAGGTTTACTAATTGCCATCTTTGAAAGATCATCTACTATAGTGTTGAATTTTTTATAAATATAATTGATAAAAATTTCTAAAAATAATACTATGAACATTAAAACTAAAATTGGATTGTATCATTGATTCAAAGATAAAGAACAACACTTTATTTATAATATTATTTCTATGTAGCTAGTTTAGTTTATTGTGAAGAAGTATAGATACTCCAAAAATCATAGTTTTAGATACTGACAAAATGCTGCATCTGTGGACTGGGCTTCGTCGAATTATTATTAACGACAAATAACATATGGACCATGTTCCATCTCGGCCGCAGAGGTCTATTCTTCTTCTAATAATTGTAGTTAGGTGCAGGATAGCTTCCATGTGCCTATAATTAACACGTTCATCATAGTTAAGTTAATCTATTCCGTCTTGTTTGAAGAACCTGTGACTGCAGACAGCTACGGAAAGGTAAGCACAGACTAATATTGGAAGCATGGCTAACATACTGTTTTCTGAGGGAACACAATACTGAAAAAAAGGTTAATTCTGATGAAATGGTTTTGCAGATGAGCAACAATACTGCTCGGCTGGGTGGTGCTTGCAAAATCAACAAAAAGAAATGTTCAGAGAAATGCGTGCTTGCCCCATATTTCCCGCTCGATGATGCCCATAAGTTCCTGTTGCTACACAGAGTGTTCCGAAATGGCCACGCGGCCATTAAATTACTACGGGTATGTTCATTGCTTGAACTGTACGGCCAGCAGAGCCAGGAATAGTTGAAATGCTTGAACTGTACAAATTTATTATGAAAGAAACATTCATACTGTTTTTTCACTTTCAGAATTCTTTTTTAAGAAAATAGTGCTCGGGGAAAGTTTCAGTTGTGCATTTGGTTAAGCTGTAGCTTGTGAGCGGCTTATTTAGTCCTTCAAAATCATTTACTATGAGGTATCGTGCAATTACTAGGGAGTACTGTGTTTTTTTAATCATGGGAACAGTAACTTCCCAAATCTCTCAAGGGTAATTTCAATAGTTAGCAAGTCAGATACACTAGTAATTTGTGACTCAGTAGAGACTAAAACTTTTCGAAATCTTAGGGGTCGTCTACCCTTCCAGCCTTGTCACAACTAGCCAATGAACAAACCAGGGAGCTAAGTTGCTAGGGTACCCATACCCGGGGGTAGGGTACACGTACCCGTACTGGGTACTTGGGTACTCCTAAGGGAAAATGTAATGACCCCAATCAAACCTGAACTAATTTTTCTGCATATGGAATTTGGTTCAAGACTTTTGTCAAACACTTGGCAACAATGTTCAAATTCCACTAAATATTGTCCATATCTGGTAAACTGATTTTGCATTGATTTACAATGAATGTTTTTATGGTTTTATGTTCAGCACTCATGGAACATAATTCAACTACCAAATGTGCACATAAAAATTATACATATGTATTTAATAGTGAGAAATACACTCAAATCAATAGAGGAATATATTTGCAATTTTTAATTGCATGTAACAACAGTACAAATGCTTGGTACAATGATTTATGATTAATCAAATTTTATGTTTTTAAATTTTCAATGTGAATGTTCATTGTTCAATGAATCATTGAATTTAGAATTATGAATCATGATTCATAATTTATGGAGAAATCTGAAATATGATGTGACTGTGACATATATATAGATATAGATATACACAGAGTACCCTCGACTTACCTAAATACCCTGTTTCAAAAAGTGGCTCGACGTACCTAAATACTCTGTTTCAAAAAGTGGCGTCTCCATCCCCATACCCAAATTTCCTAGCAACTTAGCCGGAAAGTAATGTGTTACCTAAAATAATAATGAATTAGCCGACGTGACTATATTGCTTGTTTGGTATTTCCCTCTTCTAGTTATACTATGTAAATAAGCTGTAACGTATTAAAGTCTTTAAAATCATCCTTCATGAGAAATTTGTTTTTGCATAACTACTAGTAAATGATTTGTTCAAGTAACATATGAACAGTGTAATTATTTAACTTGTCCTTGGTGCCATTAATTAATGGTTATTTATGTTTTAAATACTAGTTTATATATATATCAAAATTGAAATGAATTTAGAATGTCATATAAAATTTTGATGAGATAATTGTTTTATTTTTCTATAATTTTAAGAAAAAAAATATATTGATCTATTCTAAATTTTAAAATATATATATTTGTCAATATAGTTTTAATTATTTAAAATAACTATCTTTTTTAATCTTATAGTTATTTTATGTAGATATAATATGTAAATACAAAAAAGCCTAACTAATAACATAGAATAGGTTAGCTCTGTTCCCAAATATTGAAAAGATTCATTCCATTTTAAGAGCAATTTTAAACTCAAATTTTTAGACTATGGCATATTCAATTTACTTAGATCTTACAGTAGTTCACCAGATTTTGAAAATTGATGGGTGATCTTCATTTATGATTTTAGGATCCAATTCAATATATCAAATAGAAGATTAAAATTTTTATCATTTAATTTTTTTTATAGGTACAATTTAGTAAATTTGATTTCTTTATATTTAATAAATTTTATATAAAATGAGTTTATATTTTTTAATTATTTTTAATATTATTATTAATATTTTATTCAAAACTTAAAAATAAATTAATAATATATATTATACACTATTTACATAACATTATAAAATTAATTTCTTGGATGCGAGTGGTCTTTCGAGACAGATGGGACAGGCTCGTAGCCATTCGACACCTGGCCCCGAGATCACGCCACATTTCATGGCTGATGAGTACAGTGTGACGACAAGTCGCTAAGGCATTTAAACCACCAACCTTCGACGTCGCCTCCGCCACCCTGTACACCATGATGCAACATCCGAAGTGTGCGAAGCCTAGGCTCATGGCTCATGGCTCAAGGAACTAGGAAGCTCATTCTCCTGCTAGTTCTCCCAGTTGTTTATGCTCACAATGCTAACTCCATAGCTCTCTACACTCTCCACTCCGAGCATACTCACCCCTGCATCTGCTATTCCTCGGCAACGATTATCATGGGAAAACCCAGAGGACCTAAGGCGAAAAACAAGAAGAATGACACTGGGCATGAGGAGATTCCCACGAGAACTGGTTATGGCCCTGAGGTCTCCATCCTTATCTGCCTACTTCTGGACAATTGGGAAGCAAGAATCATTGCAGACACCATGAAAGTTGGGAACTAGGAACCAAATTGGGACCCGTATTGGCTTGTGAAAAATATGATGGGTCAGTTAATGGAAGACATGTAGGTTAATTGGGCCTTTGCGTGCCATGCCACATAGTCCCTGCGAGCCTCTCTCGCCAACTGGTCTTCCATGCTTAGCACTCTGGAAAGCACGCACTGCTGGGAGTCATACGCACCCACTCGACCTTTCTCTCGCACTCCTTGTTTGGGCAGCACAATGCTGGGAGCCACTTCTTCGCAATCAAACTTGATATGTTTCGAGGCGGTTGCTCTTAAGGGAGAACACAAAATGGAGAGCCTACGCTAGGCAGGGAGAAATCAACAGCACCCTTCCCCATACCCAGCACTCTGGGGCCTATCCTGCCTAAGAGAACTCAAAACGAGCAAGCCAGCCTTGCTCCTGTCATACCCAAGAAATTAGCTCCCCTGCCTGTCAAACTTCCAGCTCAAGATAGTCGTCGTCCTAAGAATACCACTATGACAACTGGGACAGTTGCAGTCATTCAGGGAACCAACACTCTGTATCCTACTAACGCCTGGAAGGACACGGCCTAAAAGGACAATGCCGAATATAGCTACCCCATCGTGGAGGAGACGCCCTCTGCAACTGGTTAACAAGGTTTCTTTCATGTTTTTATGGTTTATTTTCTATGGCCATGATCAGGCCTATCTTTTTGCCACTTCTAACTATGAACAAGTTACTCTTTGCCACTCTATGGCCTAGATCTGTAATGTTTTAATTCTCCTCAGCACTCTGGATTAACACGGTTGGCACCTCTGGATAAGACCACCGTAGACTATATTTTACTCTGTATTTTTACTTTCTTAATACTACTTGCAGCATTTACAAAAAAAAAATTATAAAATTAATTAAATACAATCATATTATAAGATTTTTATTTACATATAAAAAACAATAATATGAAAAAATTTAAAGCTCAATATTATTAATATTTGATATAAAATTTAAGAAATATTTAAAAGCTTAGTTAATTATGTACTTCAAAATTTTGGCTTTGTATATCATTTGTTTTATATAAAATTTTATAACAAATTATGTAATTTATTTATTTCATTTTAATTTTAATAAATCAAAATTAGTCTAAGTAAATGTTAATCATCATCATCGTCATAAAAAAACAAACAATTTCTCCATCATATCCATTGCAATCCATCAAACTTACTTAAACCCATATAAACAAATCTCAATAAATCAACAATTTATCCAAATGAACAATGGGATGTTTCTCTTAGCAATATTTTCTGGAAGTGTATCCAAAATTGCTAAATTTGTTTTACAACCATATTAATTTTACATTGTCTTCAAGGTTCACATTAGTTGGTCATAGAGTCGATCTAATTTTACTAATTTACATTATCCTCAGGATGTAGATTAGTTGGTCATAAAGTGGGTTGCTGGTTCAAAGATTAACCTTCTGGGTTGTTGCAGGTTATAGTGGAGGTTACAGCTGCAAGTGACCAAAATCAAGAGCCATATACCGAAAAAAAAAAAAAACTAATGTTGCACTTCAACTATTCCTGGGTCTGCTTGCCGCATATTTCAAGCATTGGAACATACCTGTAATAATTTAATGACATGGCCTTTTCCGAACACTCTGTGTACCAACAGGAACTTCTGTGGATCGTCCAGCGGGAAATATGGGGTGGCCACGCAGCTCTCATAACATTTCTTGCCGTCGAGATCACATTCATTTTATTTTTATTTTATTATCTCTTCTATATCTATTTGCATTTTATTTTATCATATTTTTTTCATAACAATATGCAATCTAATTCACTCAGCTTTAACATACTCCATGTAACAAATATATTTTTGTTAATTCAAGTCCATTATAATCTTAATCATAACCTTGTTTTGCCAATGTTAACAAGCATGCATGTACTAATGTACTAAAGAAAAATCCTTGATATGTTTTTAATTGATTGTCAAGATCATTGGGAATCTTTGATATTAAAACAATAACATCAATATAAACAATATGGATAATGACTATACCAACTAGATTTATGGAGAGAAAATTTTATTGTTCCAAACAATCATCTAACTTGTCAATGTATATAACAAAAAAGGTAAAAGATAAGGGACAATCTTGCCTCACTTCTATATTACAATTAATTTTCACCAACAAGCCCTTAATGTTTCAAAATCTATGACAATGCCATTTTTATACAACCTTATAGTAGTATCTGTCAACTTGAAAGGAAATTTTAGCTCTTATAATGTATTCCAAAGATGAGTTATGGGCACAATGTCAAATGTTTTTCTAAAGTTAATGAAGCAACTTAGGAGATTGGTTTTATTATTGCCACGCCTCTCCACAATGAACATAACTATAATCCTCTAGTGTTTAATGGTAGGTCCAATGTTTAATGACATGTCCTTCACCTCTTTCTTTGTGGTTTTTTGTCCATTCAACATCTTTTCTAAAATAATTCCATATAACTTAGTTAAAAGGGGGATTATAATAATGGTTCAATATAATTAGAAATTTTATTCTTATCCCTATTTTTAAAAATACAATGAGGTTTTGAGTACAGGGGTTTAGGGAAACCCAACCTGATTGGCAATTGAAGAGTTTGTGGATGTGGGGGATGAGGATAGGCCCTCCATATTATAATATTTCTCTTACTAGGATCTAGCTTATAAAAGTGCAAATGGTTCCCTCGCTTTCTATTTATATGATTATTTTTAATTCCTTTTAATTATGACTTTGAACCTATTTTTTAATCGTATTTAAGGACTCTAGTGTCTCTAATGAATTTTCTAGCAATCACTCTCTTTTTCATGCTAAAATTGGGTCATTCTATATTCTTTTTCACATGACATCTAAATAGAAAAACTTGATAATGAAAGTAGAGAGGGTTGTCCTAAAATTATTATATCTAGGTCTTCAATATATTCTTGATTTAATAGGATATTCATTGTATTGTTGGAATCTTTTTAAAAAATATCAATCTTATTTTTGTAGAATATAAGTGATTTTTTTTTATGATCATTAAATTTTAATGAGTTTCTTGTGCATGAAAAATTTAGAATTAAGGTTAAAGGTCCATCATTAAAGTCAATATTGTGGTTATTTAAGATGTTAAAATTTACTATTTGATTGCATATGGAGATATTAAATATCCCTTTATTTATGACAATTATTACCAATCCCATGAACACATTAAATCTTATAACTTTAGAACTTAAATAAATTTAATTATTTTTTAAAATTAATTTTAACTTTATTTTAGAATAATTTTACCTTTAGAATTTTTAAAGTAACTTTATTTTAAAGTGGCTTAGCTTATAAAAGTGCAAATGTTCCATCTCTTTCTATTTATATAATTCTCTTTTTTCTTTTTAATTATGATTTTGAACCTATTTTTATTATCGTATTTTAAGGACTCGGGTGTTCCTAATGAATTTTCTAGCAATCATACACTCCCTTTCATGCTAAAGTTGTTCATTCTATTTTCTTTTTCACACGACACCTAAATAGAGAACTTGTTAATAGAAGTAGAGAGGGTTATCCTAAAATTATGATATCTAGGTGTTCAATATATTATTTATTTGATAGGATATTGAATGTATTATTTATATCCTTCAAAAAATAACAAAGTTATTTTTTGTCAAATTATGATCTGATCATTATTTTTTATGAATTTTTTCTTCATGAAAAATTTAGAATTATGTTAAAGGTTTATCATTTGTAGTTATTTAAGATGTCAAAATTTACTATTTGATTGTATATGGGGATATTAGACATCACTTCATCTATGACATTATTACTAATCTAATAAATACATTAAATCTAGATAACTTTAGAATTTAATTTTAAAATTAATTATAAATTTTATTTTAAAATAATTTTATCTTTATTTTAAAAATATTCAAACTATGATTTAGAAAATTTAGAAATATAATATATATATAATATGAAAAGAGTAATGACAGGTTTATGTTTTCATTTTCATTAGGATTTCCATCCAACATAATGTAATGCATGCTTCTAGTTTTCACCAGTATTAAGAATCAAGTTGGTCTTAGGGTGGAAGTGATGACACATCATAGGATTTGTTATATTTTAAAAGTGTGGTTCATTATAATTAAGACAATTGGAACCCATGTTAATGATAGAGTAAATGTTTGTCCAAGGGAAATGGTTTCCTTAAAGGCAGAATTTAGCATATCAAAGTTGCAATTTTTAGTGATATTTCATAATTATAAACTTGAGGTGGAGGGTTAAGATTACCTTTTGATTTAAAAAGTTTTAGTTGTGATTTTCAAACTCAAAATTTATAAGTTTAAGATAATTTTTTAGAGATTTTGTATTAAAAACAAAACAAGACACCTTTGTTAACAAATAAAAAGTTTTATTAAAAAAAATATTTAGAAAATAATAAGAAAATCAAATTAATAAATTTTGGAAAAATAAGAAAAAAATAAATATATGAACAACATTGCTTACAAGAAATTAAATTTGTCTTCTTTCAAAGATGGCATCTTTTATACCTAAAAACAATTATACCTAAAAATATTATAACTAAAACAATTACACCTAAAAATATTATAAATGAGGTCACCAAAGCCATTTCTTAATGGCTTGGGTTCCCCTCTCTCCTTGGTAGTTGCTAAACTATATATGGAGGCATTTGAGAAATCTGTTATTGAATCATTCCCAATAAAACCAAAATGGTGTAAGAGGTTTGTGGGTGATATTAACATAAACTAGCCGCATGGGAAAGAAAGTTTGAATGAGTTTCTAGGCCATTTGAACAACAGATCAGATCATATCAAATTCACCATGGAGGTTGAAGAAGAAAACCAAATCCCATTCTTGGATGTACTCATCACAAAAAGAAATGGTGGCTCCCTAGGTCATCAGGTTTATAGGAAAAAGACCCATACTGATAGGTACCTACATGTAGACTCACACCATCTACCTACATAAAAGACAGGGGTGCTAAACACCATGGTAACTAGAGCTATCAAAATCTTGGATGAAGACCACCTAGAACAAGAAATAAACCACTTAACCAATGTCTTCCAAATGAATGGATACAATAAAGATCAAATCATGAAAGTTATCCTGAAAGCTCGTAGAAGATCGCAGAAACAAAGAGAGAACATTGATGGAACCGAGATTACTCTCCCTTATATTAAACGAACAATGGATGTTATAGCCACGATTCTTCGTAAAAGAGACATTAGGGTTACCTTTTCTCCTCCTAACTCAGTAGGTAGAATGCTAGATTCCTCCAAATACCCGGTAGAACCATTAAAACAAAAGGGTGTCTATAGTGTTCCTTGCTCTTGTGAGATACCCTATATTGGTGAAACGAGACACTCCCATCAAGGTTAGGCTCAAGGAACATTGTGCGGACATCAATCATGATTCTCATAAAAATCCAGCATTGGCCGACCACACACACAACTCATACCACCACATACGCATTGAAGAAACAAAAACTCATTGTCAGGGAGGAACATTGTAGAAGGAGGAAAATTAGGGAAGCCATAGAGATAGAGAAGGTTCCATCAAATATAAATAGAGACGATGGGCTTAAACTTAATGAGTGTTGGTGCCCTATAAACCGCCAACTTAAAAACAATAAAACACACATAAATGAGAATAATTATTAATTATAAATAAATAATAATGAATAGTTTTTAATCATAATTTAAAAAAAAAACTATAAAGTTAAAAAATTTAAATATTTTTAATAAAAGCTTTTAAATTTTTATTTTTTTAATTCTTAGAATTGATCATTTCTAGGTTAATAACTATATATAGTCCAAACATTAATAATTATATAGTTAATTTTTCTATTTAAAATTAATTAATAAATAACTAATAATTAATAAAAAAAATTCCTAATTAAATTATGAATAGGCTTTAATAACTTTTAAAAAATATTTAATTTTTATTTTTTATTTTTTATAAGATCGTGTCTAGATTAACAAAAAAAAAAAAATCCGACAAGAAAAAAAAGCATATCGATGTTATTCATTACGAATCAAAAGGTACATAAAATAGAACTTATGTTTGAAAGGTTTCAGATGACATCTCTGTCCAAGAAACCCCCAACCATCAAAACTATAAACAGAAAGTTCTTCTGAACATCACGCAGGATGTCAGCCAAAACTCAGAGACCTCCAAAAAGCAAAACTAATACTACTCAAAACTATCCAGCCATTATACATCATAAAATTATTCAAAAAAGTTCATAACTCCATAATTCAGAATCCTAGAATTCTGAATTTCTTCCCAAACTAGCATCCCATCATTAACAATTATATAGTCAAAAACATTAAATAAACATTAACATTATATTATAAAGCATCAATAATTAAAAATTAAAAATCAAAATAAAAATTAAAACAAAAAATTAGTTTTTATTAAAAAAATTAATTTGATATAAATTTCTAAGTTTAAACAATAATCTTAATAAGAATATTAATAAGAATAAGAATAATATTTCTTAAACAATAACATAATAAGAATAAGAATAAGAATAATATTTCTTAAACAATAGTATAGACTAATTTTCAAAAAAATTAATAAATTATAATGAAAAATAATTTTAAAATTTTAAAAAAACTTTAAAAAAAATTCAATTTAAAAAAATAATATCGAAATTTTTAGCTATAAAAATTTTAGTATAAAATTTAACAATATAATCATACACTTATTAATGAGCTATTATCCATACTTCAACAGCCCTGAGATGTTTCTTTCCTGATGATAAGCCCTAGGCTCCTCCTTCAAACTTCCACTTTGTAAAATCATAAACAACCTACATGACTCAAATTGAAAAAAAAAACTTTCAATTTTCAAACTTAAATGCTCAAAAATTTGAATTAATTGATTAAAAAGATTTTAACTAAATACAATTATACCTAAATAAAATTGATTTTAACTAAAACAATTATACCTAAAGGAAATGGCCATGTCATCAAATTACTACGGGTATGTTCCATTGCTCGGGTAATTGAATTGGAAAATATTGTGGTGTAAGAAAATTTTAGTAGGTGACAAAATTACATATATATATTAATTATAGTATTTTTAAAGTTTTATGGCCTATTGTCACATTTTTCTTAGATTACTCATATATGTATTGACCTTCCCTATGACTATTCTTCCTTCATTCTTGTGTTCTCCCTTTATTGCTAGCTACCAAATCATCTCCTGATGATGTAGCTTGATTTTTCCTTCTCATGTCCTCTGTGAGAAGAACCCTAACACCATCATCAAATTTTAACATGCTTCCCTTCTTATCAGATCCATAAATTGATCTAGATACCAACTTACTAACAACCATAACAACTTCTTCCCAGCTATCAGGCAATGAACACAACAACATATTCCAATGTGATATCTACTGACAATAATTGGCTAATCAACATATTGAATTCATTCAAGCGATTTGTGATCATACTGCTTTCCTGCATCTTTAAATTGAGCAATTTCTTCATTAAAAATACCTTGTTTGATGTAAAGGGAATCTCAGTGTAGGTTGATAGATTATACCATGATCCCTTTATTGTCTTCTGTGTTGAGACATTGAACAAAACATTACATGATAAAGAGAGAATGATCGTAGCAACAACCTTTTGATCTAGTTTGTCCC
This sequence comes from Larix kaempferi, assembly GCA_027924585.1. Taxonomy (NCBI): domain Eukaryota; kingdom Viridiplantae; phylum Streptophyta; class Pinopsida; order Pinales; family Pinaceae; genus Larix; species Larix kaempferi. Next base: position 14,911,851 of record BSBM01000904.1, read on the forward strand.
AATTTTCATTTGGCATTGTAGTTGGATTTTTTTATTTCCATTCCAGCATCACTGAAAGGTCCTTTTGGATCAAAAGGCATTCCAATTGCAACCTCCACATTCCAAAATTATGTCTTGAAAATTTCTCTATTTTCCATTTGTTTGTCTCCTCCATTTTGCAAGTGCTGACATAAAACCTTGTTTTGATACCAATTGTTAGAAATAATAACATAAACAAATGTATTGCACTTAAACAAATAAAAAATAAAAAATTTAAAAAAAAACAAAACACATAGAGACACTAACAATTAACATGGTTTGAAATATTACATATGGTTACATCCACAAAAAGGTGGGTTTTTTTAGGCCTTTCTTAAAACAAAGCTGGTAATTGTTACAAGAGAACTACAAAAAGAGTCCTCTATATACTTGATCTCATAGTATCAAAAAACCCTAAACCATCAAGTGGTATTGGAACACAATGGGCATAACCCCTCATTCCCTAGAATGAGTTGTTACCCACTCATATCTTTATTCCTAGCCACTGATTCCAAAAAAATGATTTGTAGTGGTCAGAATGTACCGATGCTGCAGCAAGGAGTTAGGATTTATTTCTCCAATTATATCTATACCCCATTGCTCAAAAGGTTCAATGATGATAACTGACTGCAGATGTGAGATAAATAAGGCATTATCCTATCATGGATAATAATAATACTAATCAAATAAAAATACAAATAACTATATGTATTAAATTTTTTTTTTTTAATATATTTAATATAAAAACTATTTTATATAAAGCAAAATTAGATATTTACATTTACATATAATAAAAATACCATATCTTAAAAATACAAATAACTATATGTATTAAAAAATTTATTTTTTTAATATATTTAATATAAAAACTATTTTATATAAAGTAAAATTAGATATTTACATTTACATATAATAAAAATACTATATCTTAAAATATTGTTACATTATAAATATAAATATATAATCATATCGAAAAATCGTTCCATTAGATTGAGTTTAAATGTAAAAAAATTACAATTCAAGGTTAATATTAATATTTTCCCTTTCAAGAGATATTTGTTCCCTTTCTACTGAAATTAAACTAGTTTTAGAACAACAACAGTCATTATGTCTTAAAAGTTGAGCATATCTCTGATTGATGTCAGCCAGCTCTGCTTTTATGGAAGCCAAATGGGATTCATAATCTGCTTTTGTGGAAGCTAACTCCGATTGTAGATCTGCTACCTTTTTTTCGAGACCTTTGATTACTCCTACACAGCCATGTACTGGATCTCCGAGTCTTTGTCTTGCTTCATATACCATGCTGCTTACTGCCTCACCTCGCTGCTCAGCAGGAAGATCCTACAACACCATAACAAAACACCAATTCATTATAAAAAAAATGGTGGGAAGTTAGCAAGCAACTAGGTTATTATGTAAGTATTATAAGAAAATCTAATATTAAAAACAGTAAAGATGGATAATATTTTTAACTCTAAAATCATTAAAAATTGTTTGAAAATTTTATAAAAGTTTTAGAATTTTGAAGTTTTTATAAAAATATTCCAACATTTTTATGATTAGAAATTTAAATATTAGTAAAAATTCTTTTCTTTCTTTTTTTAATTTTAAAATATTAAATATAAAAATATACTCAATATATGAATGAAATAATTTAAAAATAAAAATAAAATTATAATTATAAAAGTATTTCAAAAAACTATGAAAATAATACACACTAAGTCAATCAATCAAGCTTTCTTTTTTTTTTATTTCATTAAAAAAATATTAATATTATTTTTCAAAAAATAAGTATTTTATTCTTCAAAATCCCTTTACTGTTCTCTTTGAAAATACTGAAGATTTTAAACAAGGCCTGCAGCTTTTTAAAACAAAAAGCAAAATAAAAGGATCTGGATCCCTTAGCTTTTTACTCAGTGTCTCACAGGGAAAAAGGTATAAAATCTGAATCTCTGTTCTCTCTTTTTACTTGAAGATCACGGCCTTAGACAACAAATCAGCTTCTTTCTACTTTGGAGATTTTCTCAAATTTTTATGAGTAAAGAGAACACACTCCTTTATGGCTGCCCTAATCTTTATTTTGTAGATCTAAATAAACCATTAATATTCTATGTTTTTAGTTAAATAATCAACTTATTTATAACAATATGTACAGATGCAATATAAAAATAAATCTTTACACCTATAAGTGTTTATATCTTAGAATTTGTGTGGATTACAATTTATGCTTTCTTAGATTGAAGGAGGATGCAGAGAAAAATGTACTGTCAAGATTGATTTTTATGGATGTCGTTCAAAATTCAAAATAAACAATTATAAAAAAAGAAATATAAAAAATAATTGGTAGTTGATGCATGTATAACTGGTAATTCATACATATATAACAAGCAGCTCATGCATGGGTAACAATCCATTTAACTAAAGAAAGTGATTACAACTAAGTATGGAAAACAAGTAACAAATAACTTGTTCATAAAACTTAATTAATTGTGACCTATCGATGTTCAACTGCCACAAGTTAAATGACTATACTAATTTATAAACTAATATATACATAATAAAAATTTAAGGAATTTGAAATACAATTATATATATATCCTAATTTATATAAGAAATATTAATATATAACTGAAAATGTTTTTAATCAAAATTTAGTTATTAAAAAAGACAACTAAAACAGTTATCAATTTTAGTTTCAAAAATACCAAGCGACTTGAAATAATCAGCTAATAATTGAAATAATCAGCCAATAGTTACAATCAGCTAATAATTGAAATAATCAGCCAATAATCTGTAACTAGGTTAGATTTTTTTCAAAAACAACCTCTTATCCAATCTAAAACAGTTTTACAGAAACATACTACAATAAAATGTAATTTTGCCTCTTCTAAATTTTTCTTCCACCACAATATTTTACAGTTTCCTAATTTTTTCATACACCACAATATTTTGCAGTTCAATTGCAGTTCAATTACTCTGGCAATGGAACATACCAGTAGTAATTTAATGATATGGCCATTTCCGAAGACTCTGTGAACCAAAAGAAACTTGTGAAGATCGCCCGCTGGAAAATATGGAGCGAGCACGCATTGCTCTGAACATTTCTTTCGGTTGATCTTGCAAGCACCGCACGGAACTGCTGACGCCGTCTTTGGATTCTCAGCAACAATGTTGTTCATCTGCAAAACAACTCCACACGAAATATGTTAGCGGGTTTCTTAGCATTGTTTTTCCTTGGAGTTCATTACTTACAAATTACAATTCCTTACCTTTCTGTTGCTGTGTGCAGGCAGGAAGGAATACAATAATTCTGGGCAACAAGCCGAGATACATACAAATGGAAAGCGTCCTCGATGTACAGTAACCACGTGAAAAAGTACAGAAAAATGTGACAATTTTTGTTGTGTGAATCGATGTCCACTGATCTATAAAACGCTGGAGCCCGGGCTGTCATTTGGAAACAGCTGTTACATGTCAATTTGATGATTCTCGAAATATGTTTTAATCTTCGATTATGGTAATGATTAGCACAGTCATAAGTAAAGTGGTGGAACAACATCGATAGGTATAGCCAACCACTTAATTTTGTGGAGATGATTGGTTATTAAACAAATGTTACACATTAAAATAATTAATATAAATATTAAAGTAATATAAACATTAAACTTTGAATTAATATAAACATAAAAACAAATACTATTTAATAAACATACAACTTTTCTTAACCACTATTTAAACCTTATTTAAATCTTAATCAAGATGCATTTGAGCATAACAAGATATGACGACCATGGAATGAATCGCCACTCTACACTTGTTACACTCAGGTTAATCTTGTTAATCCTCTCAAGGAAATCCAAAATCTCAAATAATATCTAAACACCTATAGGTGAGATACGACGACCATGAAATCAATCGTGACTCTACACTTGTTAGAATCATGTTAATCTTGTTAATCCAGTGAAGAAAGTCCAAAATATCAAATAATATCTAAACACATATCAATGTAATTATTAAAAAAAAATCATTTAATTATTATTATTATTATTACATTTACGTAACAACATCTCACTACTTCTCTTTCGTAACTTTCAATCACTATCAGCTTGTGAGTCACTACTTCTCTTTCGTAACTTTCAATCACTATCAGCTTGTGAGGCCTCAAGCCGAGATACCCCATCTATTCTTTTCATTTGAGAAAAAAAATAGTTCCAACCAAAGCCACACATGCACGTATAAGGTTTGAAACATCATTTTTCGATGCAATAATGCACACTTGATGCTTTAAAATAAATTTAATAACAACACTTTTCTTAGAAAATTGAAAGCATCATAAAATATTTGTTGATTTTTCTCCTATAGATTTAGGATACTAAAAGAAGTTGAAAAGGGATATGATCTTTTTTCTTACATTCACTTTTTTTTTAAAATTAAATGCTTAACATTAACCTTTTTAATGTTGTGCTTGTGCCTTAATGTTGTGTAGCATAAGCATATAAGGAAAAATTTGCAACATAGATGTAGAATAACAATAACAAACACATATAATAACAAATTTAGATGGTAAAAACTTATATGGGGAAAATCAATGATATTCTTATTGCTCAAGGAGATTACACATACCCAACATTAGGCTTACAATCCACCTACCCTCTCTCCCGAGCTTACAATATTTTTCCTTTTTCCTTTAGGGAAAACTTGCCAATTGCCTCTAAATCTATCATTCTTTTCACCGCTTCAAAAATCTCCACTTGAACAACAATTTACCTGAAACCTTTCTCTAGTTCATTCATTACCTGTTTTGCAAGCCCATCGAAGCCAACCACCATTGTAGCTTCTCTAACATTACTAGTTTCATGGAAAAGTCTGCACCATTTTCTCGAGTATGGACTTTTTCAGGAACTACCCACCTCCATCGCTAACCTTGTCCTATACTATTCCAAACTTATCCAACAGACCCTAAATATCCAAATTTTCTATTTGCATGCATGTGAGACATAACCCGAGTTAGATATCCTTCTCTCCAAATCACTTACAAAATCTAAACCAACATAGCCACACACTAAATCACTGCAACCATTATAGGTGATACGATAAGCATTTTTACCTACAACATACTGAAGCACACATTTCACCACTACGAAATGCTCTTTACTTGGATTTGCAATGTGTCCACTGACAACATCAGCTGCATGTGAAATATATGTTCTTGAACATTCCATTGTGTACATTAAACTTCCTACTAGGATACGATACATGAGACATATAACCTTTTTCTTCTTCATTACTAGAACATAAACTTGAATGAAGCTTACAATGGAAATCCAAATGGATATTTACTAGTTTTGCATTATCCATACTGAATCTCATTAGTATCTTCTCCTCATACTTCTATTGTTATAACCAAATCTTACAAAGTTTCCCATATTTGTGTATTTCAATGCTCAAGATTTGTTTTGTTGCTCCTAGATCTTTCATCTCAAACGTCCTAGCCAACCGAGTCGTTAACTTATTGATTCCAACCATGCTTTTGCTTGCAACAAGCATATCGTTAACATACAACATCAAGATAATGAATATACTATTTTCTAAACTTTTGAAGTAAACATAATGCTTATATTCACTTCTTGAAAAATTATGGCTCACCATGAAGGAATCTAACATATTGTACCATTACATGTTTGAGATTCAAACAATGCAATGAATTCTTGAGTTTGTGAACAAATATTCTTTGGTGATACTAAACAAATCCTTCTCGTTGTTCCATATACATATCTCCGCAAATGATGATTTTGTGGGTAGTAGGATTCCATAATTTGTATCCCTTAACTCCATCACCATAACCAACAATGATATACCTATTTGATCTCTGGTCCAACTAAGGACAATGATTCCTAGGACCAAGAGCATAAGCATCACCATCGAGAATTTTCATATATGAATAATCATAAGAATGACCTATCCATATGTCTTCTAGAATCTTCCAGTATATTGCAACTGATGGTGACAATTTTACCATTTAGCAAGTTGTAGTGATTTGATTTTTCCTACAACTCTTATTGCAACTTGGCATTATTGAACATGCTCCTTGCTCTCTCTAGAAGAGTCATTTCCATGTGTTCAATAATACCATTTGTTCAGGAGTGTAAAATATGGATTTATACCATTTGATTGAAACTTCCTTGCAATAATTTATAAATTCCAAAGATGTGAACTCACCTCCATCATCTATTCTCAGACACCTGACTGACGTGTCGATACTCTTTTCAACCAAATCTCTCAACTTCTTAAACACATCAACTTTTTTTTGAAGTATATAGACCCACACCATATAACTTGGACATCTTTAGTGCTCCATATTGAAATTTACAGTTGAAACCTTCCCCACATCCAACCAAGTCGACCAAGTGAGTTAGACACCCACTCATATACAAGCCCATTTACAATGGAGTTTACCAAGCCTTTAACCAGGCTTCAACACATGTAATCAATAGGAACATTACCACGGGCTACCAAAACCATGGGCTTGAAAAACACAAATCTTAACCTAAGACAAGGTTTAATTTAGTCAAGATTAACCCAACATTCCCCCTTTTAAATTTTCCATGGGGTAAAGATACACCCCAAAGATTATTACCTAGGTAATTATGACCACATTCTCTCCCTATCACCTAGGTCAACACCTAAAATTTGACGGTGATTTACTAAGGTACGTATACATAACCAAGAGATTGTTGAAACAATAAAAAAAATTAAAATATTTTTTACATACAATAGAGATATAAAAACCCTAAAAATATTTGGAAAACAAATTAAAACCCTTATGATTTTGCTATTGAAGTGGTGGTATGGTCAAATTTGGAAATGGAATATGCCACTAAAATTAAAATTTTCTTTTAGATTTCTTTAAAAAACTGTTTGACTACCTAGTATAATCTCATGAGAAGAAGTTGGAATGGTCCTAGTTTCTGTCTTCAGTAGTAGCTCCAGTGTAGTGAATTTAAACTTATAATTTTAATTATTGGAGTGAAGCAACCTATCTTGAACCAATCTGTGGGCAACTGATACAGAAATCGAAGCCATTGGGTTATAGATTGACAAAGCAGAGCCTTTAGCCTTCACCCTGTTATAATAAAAAAAGACAAGTTTATATTTCATGCGAGCTCAGATATAATCTCCACAATAATCAACACATAAAAAATAAAAGCATCACGTTTTCTGCATCTGTAAAAAATGAGATGTAGGTGCATCTTTCTATTAAGAAAATATGAAGTAGATAATGTAATGTATATGCCTTGAGACTATCTGAGTACACCCATGGCCGATCTAACAAAAAACACAACTTCCTTTGCATGATGAACACAATCAAAAGGCATAGGAAACCCGAAAAAACGCTAACCAAGAGGTTCTTCACTAATTTCTAGGAGGGAAATATTGAACCCTTGGCATTATGAGTTGTGGTGTACAGTATTGGTAGAGGACAGGCACAGTATTGGGAGAGGATAGATGTGGCTGACATGACAGTTGTGGCTATCAATTTTTTTTTTTTTTAATTTTGAAAATTGAAAACACTCTTCTAAGGATTTATGTCTCATTAAAAACTTATTGCACTAATTACAAAATTAAATTATTGAATTTTAAAAATTATTATAATTGTTTTCATTTTCCAAAATATTATGTTTAATAATAAAAATTTGTAAAAATTTAAAAAACTTTGTAAATATTTTTTGTGGGAAAATGCGAATTAATATAGATCAAAGAAGATCGACTAACTATCTATTAGTATATACCTACCTTGGAATGGAATAATAAAAGTAAATAATAAATGAGCTACCTATAAATACCACTAGACACCTATACATCTACCTCAACTATCTTGCAAAAGGGTTTAAAAACTATGTGGATTGAGGATCCATAACATTAAAAATCTACTTTTTTTTTTCTTAATAGATAAAGTGCAAACAAAAATTCAATGCCATTGTTGCTTATGTTATGTATCTTGCATAAATAATTATTGTTTGTAATAGAAAAACAAATACACATGACATTTTGGATTTTTTGTCTTGTTCATTTAAACAAGATTAATTCAAAGTGCAAAATTTTTTAGAAGGATTTGATAAGCATTTAATTCAAAAAAACAAAGTGTGTGCCAAACTTGGAAGCTAATAAGCTTAATCAAGCTCACTATCCCATAAATAACCTAGGCTTTGACAATACAAAAACAAGAAAACTAGCAAACAAATAGTGTGCTTTTTGCTTCTTTTGTTCATTTAGAGTTGATATTGTGTTGTTTGCTTCCTCTTTGATCCACACATGTTTGCATAATCTTGTAGTGGAAGCATAGATTTCAAATGCTAATTTTCCTATAACTATTTATTGGTACATAAAAAAAAATTATTTGTTTGAAAGGAAAACATGATATGAATTATAACAAATACATTGAAAGAATATGTATAAACATAAATTATTTTAATAGCTTACAACATTTAAGAAAAGCTTGTGAACACATATAGAGTCCTAGTTTTTAATCTAACACTGGTTTGAAATAATTATTTACTTGGTAACCCTTGCATCTTGTGTCCAATATAAATAATGACTAACTAATTGATATATCATTGCCACATATTTTATTGTAATTAATTGCAAAACTAAAAATTGCACTACTTTCAAATCTAAAAAATGAATTGTTTATAAAACAACCAGAATAAATAATACATATAAATCTTCCCTACTAGTAACTAAAATTGGTACTAAGCCATCAAACGCTATGCAACAGTAGGCCATACCAAAGCACTATGACCTACATGTACAAATACTCAATTTGATCCAATACAATACTAAATTTGTATACAAAGATTCCAATTCATAGCTTCAAATACTATTCCCTTATTACTAAAAGCACCAAATTTTTAAGTATCATGTCGACAATTAACACTCTTCTGCATACAACAATTTAGTAAATTTAATTCTTGTCTCCTTAACCTACATGTATCACTGGCTTGATTTGCAATCTCATTTTACTAGCTTATAGCAAAAACAACAAACTCCTATCGTGACAATAAGCAGGCAAAAACAACAAACTCCTATCCTGACAATAAGCAAGAACTTTCGCACCTATGTTAAGAGTTGTAATCTCATGTGTCAAATTGGTTAGTTAGTTGAGTCAATGGTCCTCAGTTAGTTGAGTTAGTTGTTGACTAAGACATTAGTTGACCCATGTTAAAGTGGAGATTCTTGAAGTAGTGACAAAAATATTTTATTTATGGATATGGTATTTCACCATAATTAATACAATAGCTTCATTCCAGCAATTCAAACAAGTAATTATTGTTGAATACGTAACAAAGTAAATTAACCTAAGAAAGGATACAATTGTTGCATAATAAATTGGCCAGTTTTTTGTAACTGTGGAAAGAATGATATAGACTTGCATAGCTGCAATTGGAAAGTTTTCCCTAAAGGGAAAAAGGAAATTGCTGTAACACTCAAGAGAGAGGGTGATTGGATTGTAGGCATGATGTTGGGTAAGTGTAATCTCCTTCAGCAATAATAATATCGTTGCTTTTCCCGTGGATGTTTCCTTATATAGGGTTTTATCACATAATTGTTCTTTGTGTTTGTTATTGTTGTTCTAAATCTATATTGCAATTGTTTTCTTGTGTGCTTTTGCTACAAAAAAAATGAAAGCATAATCATATAACATTAAAATGGTTCATGTGATGCATTACATTTTTAAAAAAATAGGTGATTGTAAGAAAAAATATCATATCCCTAAAATGTATTTTAAATCTATGGGAGAAACATCAATAAATATGTTATGGTGATTTTGATTTCTAAGAAAAACGTTGTTAAAAATTTAAATTATATATATATATAACTTTATATACTCAAAAAATGAAATTTCCTACCATCGCTATAATTGAAATGGTTCCAAATGAAAATCTATAAAAATATCTAGATATTTATCAACATATAATATCCCAAAATACTGTAATATGTACCTGTCCTTGATGATCCGATAGTGTATTACTGTATGTAAAAATCTTGCATATTATGGTCCATAGGTCCCACTATCTTTCCATCCAAAACTACTGAAAAATATATGCATGTAGATTTCAATGAGTTGTGCCTGTAAAATATACAATCGTGCTGAAAAAACAAGATATTTTGTAAGAAATCCCAGCTGCCATAAATATATATAATGATTTACAAAGCTGTGAGACATAGTTCTTGCATATAATCATTCTCTTCCACCATGATGCTCCACACTCCATTGGTTAAAATTCCTTCTTTCGATAGTTCGTCAGCGACATGATTTATTTCTCAATTGAAAGAGATATTTTTTAAGAGAGAACATAGTCTCCAGATCTCTTCCAAGATCAAAAGTAACCAGATATGATGGTATGTGTGTTTCCTCTTTTCCCAGTTTATAACAATGAGTGAATCCCCAAACACTTGAATATCTTCCAACCTCAATTCCAAAGCTAAAAGGATGAGTAGTTTTAGGGACATTAAATCTGAGTAATTATTGAAACCTTTCTTGAGATTTGCTTTAAACTTATAGAATACACTTTGAGATTTGAAAACAATTCCTCCTACACTAGCATTGTTATCTTGCACTACTCCCTCACAATATGCCCAAGATGTGGCCCCATCTATGTCCTTAATCTGGATCTTGCGAGTTTTGATTTCTTTTATATTTTGCAGATAGAAATTCAGGATACCTAGACTTTGAAATGCACATTTAGAAAGAATGATCTCTATACATTCAAAATAATTGTATTCCTCACAATCCATATACCCCATGCCAATATATATGGCAGTGCTAAATATTGCTATTCCTACGGGTTATTATGCCAATTCCTAAGTCTATCTTCAATAGAATTTCTTTCCCATACCAAAGTGCACCCTATGTGAACAATCTATTATGAGATATGCATTTGTTTCTTCACTCAAATAGCATAGCACCTGCCTGGACCTTGGATCGGTCGCCTTTGTATATGGTTCCAAGTAACGCCTTGTTGTTGAGTAGACACCACATGAAAAGTTTTGATTTTGAAGGACAATTTATCCTCGAAATACTCTTCCACCACCAGATAGGAGCATCATTTCCTAAAGTACAAAAATACTTATATCCTACCTTTGGTGTATATAATCCCATTGGAGACAAAGTCCACATCATCTTAACACTTGTATTCTGAATGTGTATTGAGGCATTTTTTTAGAGAATTCACATAGGTGTTCCAATACCATACATCATCTTCAACAAATCCCAAGATGTGTGCCAGAATCCAACCCTATTGCCAAACATATGTGTTTGTTGGATCAACAATTTGATGGAGGGTGTCATATCTGAGACTCCTAATTCATGAGTTTCCCCACCCAATCCACTAATCTTCACCCAAACTAACTTTTCTACCATCTCCAATTTTCCAAGCAAGCCCTTGCTCAAGTATAGGACCCAAACTAACTTTTCTACCATATCCAATTTTCCAAGCAAGCCCTTGCTCAAGTATAGGAAGTGCATTATTCAAATCTCTACAAAAATTAGATATATTATGCAGTCCTTTCCTAGGAGTTCTAATCCATTCCTTCACAGATACATTATGCGCTAAAATTGGAGAATAACTTTCTCAATTTTTCCAGAATTCCTTTAGGAATCCAAGTCATAATCATCCACTATACCAGTGCGGCTTCAAGTACTGATTTGACCAGTACCAATCTACCATTTCTGGACAACCATTTATTGCACAATCTATTAATGTGACCTTCCAATCTTCTAATGAGCCACCTCCCATCCGAAATCATATACCCATTTGGCTTTATATGAAAACCCAAGTATTTCATTCCAACAACAAAAAAATTCAACCTTAAAGGGAAAGATGCTTAAATAGAAACAAATTTCCTCTTCCTCAAGTCCAAATAGAGAGATAGATGACTTACTAACATTAACATTCATTCTAGTAGCTAGTTAGAAGAGCTTCAAGATATTATTCAGAGCCATCATATCCCACCTTGATCCATTACAAAATATCAGAGTATCATCTGCAAACAATAAATGGGATATGTAAATATTACCTTTGATGTGGATACTCTTAAAGTTACCATTGCTCTTTGCATTTAGAAAGGCTTGGCTCAGGCCCTCAGCTACCAACAAAAACAAGAGAGGCAATAGTGGACATCCCTATCTGACACCTCTACCCATTTTAAAAAAGCCCAAAGCTGCTCCATTTATAAGAATAGCTAATGAGACCGATTGAAGAGAGCTCATTATCCAGTTGATAAAATCAATAGAGAATCCAAGGTGGGTAAAAAGGATCCTGAGATATGTGCAACTGAACCGATCAAAAGCCTTCTCCAAATCAAATTTGATGATTGTCGCATGTAAATTTCTAGTTTTAATTGAGTAAAGACCTTCGTGAGCTACTCCTATTGCATTAATGCATCATGTGTCTGGCGACCTTCCAAAAAACCAAATTGTTCCACAAATATGGTTTTTGAGAGAATAGATTTCAACCTTCAGGATATTATTTTGGAGATCGCTTTAATTGATCGAACTATAGCCCATGGGAAAGTGAGGGCCTTATTATAAAAAATACGGCAGTAGGTAAACCATTTTTGATAGAGATGTAGAGCATCCATCTTTGCAAAATCCCGAAAAGAGGTGGTGACAAATGTGGAGTGATGCTGTCATCTAATTTGATTGTCAAAATTAAGATTAATCTATACTGATTAACTCGTAAAGAAATAAATAAATAACCTTATCAGTGATTGATATTGTTAAAATTGAAAAAGTACAATCTTTTCCTCATGCCAAATTGTCAGTAATAAATTCCAAAAATTTGAACAGACTGATTGGAAGCGTTCTAACTAAAAAATCGCGTGAAGATATTTACTGGTGGGTTGTGGCTAGTATCAAATACGTTTAAAATAACCATTACCATCACCAAAATTTGAAGATAAGGGTTAAAAGTATGGATTTGACATTTTGGACTTTCTTGAGTGGATCAACATGAGTGTAATAAGTGTGGATTTATTTCATGGTTTTCGTATTTTTTTATGTTCAAATGCATCATGATAAATATTTAAATAAGCTCCTGGTTAAGAAAATGGGTATGTTTATTAAATAGTATTTGTTTTATGTTTATATTAATTAGTTCAATGTTTATATTAATTAGTTTAATGTTTTGCTTTTATTTAACAATAGTCCATCTCCACAAAACTAAGTAGTTGCCTACCCTTATCCGTATTTATTTATAATATTGTTAAAACAAAATTTCAGTTAATCATGTCAATCAAATACATTACAGAATACTAATAATTTATTTAAATCTACAAAATTACTCTCTAAAAGATTTGCAGGCAGTTATAAAGAAGTGTATTTTTTTTGCAAATGATAAATTGAGACAATCCCAAGGGAGTGAGAGAGCTTGCTTGACGTAGTGTGATATATTATTTATCTGTATGTGAAGCAATATTAGTTTGATACATTTATTTTCATTGATTTTCGAAATACGTCGTAAAATTGAATCTCCTCTCCTTCTCTCTCTGTTTAAAACTATTTCATTCACATTTTAGAAATGTTTATCATCTTGACTCACATTTAAAAAAGGTTTATAACCTTTGATTCTCTCTTTTTAAAACTATTTCATTCACATTTTTGAAAGGTTTATCAACTTGACTCACATTTAAAAAAAGTTTATAACCTTTGATTCAAGGTTTTAAAATTAGATATTCTGTCAATACTTGCACAATAGCCTATGTGTTTGCAACTCTCCACCACATTTTTTGTAATGAACTGGTGTTTTGTGATGGTATTATAGGATCTTCTTGAGAGAGCAGGGAGGTGAGGCAATAAGCAGCATGGTATATGAAGCAAGACAAAGACTTGGAGATCCAGTACATGGCTGTGTAGGAGTAATCAATGATCTCCACACAAAAAAGTAGCAACTTACAATCGGAGTTAGCTTCCACAATATGAATCCCAATTGGCTTCCATAATCAGAAATATGATCATCTTTTAAGATATACTAAAGGTTGTTGTTCTAATACCAGTTTGGATTCAGAACAAAAATCTCTTGAAACATGAAAAAAATAATTTTGAATTGTAATAGTTATATATTTATATTTATAATTATAATTATAATTATAATGTAATAATATTTCAATGTAAATATAAATATAAATATATGGTATATTTCTAATTATATGTAAATGTCATAGATCTATTTTTATTATATTAAATATATATATTTTTTAAAATGTATAGCTATTTGTATTTTTATTTGATTAACATGTAGTATTATTATTATCCATTGTATAATTATCTAAATTTTATGAAAAAAATAAAATATTTGTTTGTCATTTTAAATTTATAAAAATATATATTATTAAAAGTTGGATTGGATATATTTACTAATAATGAAAATCATTTTTTGTTATATTGCTCTATGTACATCTCAGTAAGATTTTAGTTTCAAAAAAATTGTTACAATACAATCCCTCCAATTTTCTATCTCATCAAAATTATAGTAATTTAAAATCCTCCAAGCTTTTTGAGCATAGAAATAAAACTTTAAAGCAAACCAAGTAGTTCTAAATACAAATATGATAGACCAAAATCTTTTAAAAGGAAATACATGTTCTTAGTTTGTACTTATGTCTTGAGGAGCTTTTTGATTCCATAAAGAAGTAGCATCGTCAATATTTTGTTAATATAGAAGTAATAATAATGTTTTATTAATTGGGTCTAGCTTGAATGGTTGTGTAATAGAGTTTTAGAATGGTAAGTGATATGAAGAGTTCACAATGAGTATATTGTTATATTGATTACCAACCATGTTTTTGACTTGACTTTTCACTTTGAAGAATCTAAAATTTATTAAATGAATAGTTATGTAATTGACTTGTTTTAATAATTAGGTCTAGTTTGAATGATTGTATAATAAAGTTTTAGTATTATAATTAATATAATAAACTCTACATTAATATATTGATTACCAACTATGTTTTTGACTTAATTTATATTTTGAAAAATCTAAATTTACCTAAAATACCATTCCTAAAATTTAAAAAATCATCCAATAAATTTACATCAAAACATTTACTTTCAAATAAAGAATAAGAGAATAAAAAACAATATTATTCACCGTTAACAATATAGTTTCTCCAAAAGTTACAAATAAAGAATAAGAGAATAAAAAACAATATTATTCACCGTTAACAATATAGTTTCTCCAAAAGTTAAAAGCCATTACAGAGATCAACCAACATTGTGGTCCTTGAAACTGCAAAAATTATTTCCCTATCACTAATGTCCAAAACCATGAATTGAATGGCTAAAGAGATTGAAACCAAAACCCGTGAACATGATTCACAGATCAGTGGATTCAGCGACGCAGTTGTACTACGAATTAGAGGACATCGATTTAGAAAAATATAATGCATGTTTTTCATGGCATATGGTCAGTCTATTCGTTGACAAAAACCTCAACAATGCTTTCTATTGAAAGTTTTCTATTACGTCCGTTTTGACAGAAAGGTAAGGACTTGGTAACTTAAAGAATTTTAAGGAAAGACATTACTAAGAAACCGGCTGCTAACATAACATATTTTGTGTAGAATTATTATGCAGATGAAGATCAGCACTGCTGGATAGGCCGTCCACATTTCTGTGCAATGCTTTGTTCCATCATTAGAAGGTTTGAGTTGTATCTTCATGTGTCAAGTTGGTTAGTTAGTTGAGTTAATGGTCCTAAGTTAGTTGAGTTAGTTGTTGACTAAGACATTACTTGACCCATGGTATTCACTGGCCCATAGTATTAGCCAGTTGTTTTGAGTCTTATGAGAAACTATATATATATGTGTGTTTAATAATGAGAAGGAAATCAATATGCCCTTTGTGTTTCCGCTCTATGTTTTGCGTCTTTGCAAACTTTATCATGGTATCAGAGCTGACGGCCTCATCCTTAGATCTTGTTTTCTAGGTGAGACTTTTCAGAAACTGGAGAGCACACACACACGACTGGAATTTGTAGCATGGGACGGAGATGGAACACTTGGTCCATGACATTTGTTTTTATTGCCCACGATTCGGCAAAGTCGCACCCTGATCTGGCAAAGGGTACCTCAAAAAACCCACTGAAAAGAGGTTGTCGCACCCTTCCTGAAGAGAACCTGCGACGTTGTCTCACCCTGCCTGAAGAGAAACTGTGACGACCGTCTCACCCTGCCTAAAGAGAAACTGCGACGACTGTCCAGCCTGAAGAGAAAGTGCGATGGCCGTCTCACCTTTGCTGAAGAGAAACTGCGACACTGTCTCACCTTTCCTGAAGACAATCTGCGATGACCGTCTCACCTTGCTAGAAGGAAAATTACGACGGTGAGCCTAACTTATAGAATTTTGTTCGACACACCCCGACAACGCACTATGTCTGTTAGAAGCCTGCAACACAAAACATAGAGCGATATACTCACGAGATGACTTATAAGGAATATGCATCCAACAACAATATACTAACAAAGTAAAGAGAATGGTTGACACGAGTTCCTAACATTGATGTACTCATGTCCATCTCCTACAGATAGGGGCGCCCTCCCCTAATGGTGGATTTACCTAAAGAATGTCAAAAACATCCAATATTTTGCAAGATATCTCCTTAAAGATGGTGGATATGAGGTTTAGTGAGGCCAGTATATATCTCTAAAGGTGGTGCATATGAGGTTGAGAAAATTACTCCTTAATTTTCTCAGGAGGGGTGCATTAATGACTTGGAGGCTTAGTTATATGTGGTAACTCATAAAATTACCCCTTGGGGCACATATATCCTTTGGTTCATGCATGTAAGTGGATTTGGGTGTATTTCCTAGATCCCATCCCAAGGGTAGCATATAAGAGTCCTAGTTAGGCCTAGTTAGCTTTTCCAATCAGCATTAGGTCTTATCCATGTGTCACATTAAGGGATTGGATTCCTAATTAGGGATTTGGATCCTCTACATGTTTCACCATCTCAAAGAGGGAAAATTTCGGTCCGCTTATGCTATTTAAATATGCCTCTCCTCTTTGTTGAATGGTTGATTCTTGTTGTTGTATTGTATTAGAGATTTTCTCTTCAAGTGAGAATAAAATTTGGCTTAAGAACATGGATATTAGAAGGGATTAGTGTATTTGATATGTGTATGTCATGTTACAATGATTGAGTGAAGTAAGTTTGATTTAAATTTTATACATGCTTTCTTCTTTCCATTGGACTTCGTAGGGCTATTACTGTCCAATATGAAACAACATAGTATTATTGGTAGGATCTTTTGTAGTTTATATCAGAAGTAGTTAAGGTATGATATTATTGGTCATATACATATGATTTTGTTAACTTTTCTTTTTGTAGGCTATGCCTATAAGTAGCGATGAGGAAGAATCATGTTCCTATTTTGTATATAATTTGGTTTTGCATGTCTTCATAAGACCGAAGATATAGTCCCTCATAATTCTTCGTTGTATCTCTAGAGTTGTCTTCAAGACTTCCACTCTCTTTTCTCAACTTGATTCTCCTTCGCTAAATCTGAATTTATTTCTAGTCACTAAAATCTACTTGGCTCAAAAATTTATATCTATCTCAAGTAGATCTTTCTAATACTAGTTCAAAAGTGCATGCAATCTAGCTAAATCCCTAGTTTTTTTTGGTAGTTATTTACATGTTAGATAGTGATTAATTTGCATTGCTTCAAAATATTTAACTCATTGTCCTCAAAAGTAATTTTTTTTAGGTTTTCGTATATCCATGAAGGGATTTCCATGATTTCCATTTTTCATGATGATCAAGGGCTCTTTACTCCATCATCTAGCCCTCTTTTCAACCCTAAAAAAGGAAAACGCTGTTAAATATTTGCTTATTTGTAAATAATTTTTTCTTGAATTTTTTGTGGTCATTTTATCATTGTTTATCTCGGTTCCCAAATGTTGGATAGTGAGAAAATATAATTATATGGAACCTTATATATATTTAGATTTGTATATCTAAGCCCTTTCCTAGTTGTTTTTTCAATTTTGCTTAACAGAGTTATTGCAAAACAAGCCCCTTTTCAAGAGTGATAAAAGAACCATCTTAGAGCATAGTTTATCACTTCTTTCTAATGATTTTTGTAGGTTTGAACATCAGTTAAATCACTCCAATATCTCAAATTCACTCCAAAATTTGTAAGTCTCATTGTTGGCCTTAAGGACAGATAATAGGAACTTTTAAGGGTTGTTTATCTCTTTGTAACACTCAAAGTAAGGTTGTGGTTTCAAATCCCCCCTACCCCTTTCTCCATCTAACTTTCCATGCATGTTATTTCCTTTTTTGTTTTAAGTTTAGCATAATTAGATTTTCTCTTTTGGTTGAAGTAGTAGTTAGAAAGAAAATTATCTTAGTTGGAAGTAATTTGTATATATGTTAAATTTGTAGTATTATTCATGCACATTTAATTTCAATTAAAATAAAATCCTAAACTCTCTAATTGATTCCATAATTAATTAAAATTAACCTCCCTAAAGGAGGAACTCTAGCATCAATAAACAACCTTCAATAGATTTATCTTTGATTGACAAACTTTATAGTGAAGGGGAACTAACTAGGTAGTGATTGTGGGGACCCGTCAAGTTACACCCTCGTTTGATGTCAGTGTCGGTAATAACCCTGTGACTCTGGTCTAGTCCCTTTCTCATGTGGAACCAGCCTAGAGACAATCTATATTTGTTTCCATGTACCCTCGAGTGTATTAGAAACTCCATTCCCTAACAATTGTAACTTTACCAGTCAATCCCTGCAGCAAGCATGTTCACAATTTGTCATGCTTCCATATAAGAAGCATAGTCTATCCTCACCTCATCTAGTTCATAATTCGGTTATGATTATGCTTTCCAGTTATATAACTTAATTTTCTACTTGTCAAAGTAGTCTTTTATTGTAGTAGCCGAATATTTCTTGTTTCATAGGTGGTATCATTTTTTTCCCAATAGATAAGGCACTCGTCTACTTTTTATAAATATTGAAACTATGAAATATTCGATAAGTTACTTTGTCTGATTTGATTTCCTAGTTGAATTCATTAACTCCTAAGTCTCCTTTTCCAAGGAGACCATCCTTACTTTTTTCATAGGGCCTAACTCATTTGGTTTATGTTTCGAAGTTGGCGTAAACATAAGGAGTGGAATGTTGTCATCAAAGTGGACACCCAACTCATTGGCTTGCACCTAAGGCCTCTCTCAAAGGGTTGCTATTTTTTCCCACGTCCATGCCAACACCCACAATTGTTTAGCATGTGATCTAAGGTACTCACAGATTTACTTGTAGGCTTTTCATTTGAATTTACATTGAATCTATCTTGGAAATCAATGAAGAATTTATTGTATCTGTAGAAATAGAAACCTAATTAATACATCGAGAGGTGGTGGTGAAGTAGAAGTGATGGTTCAATAATGACATGATGAACAAAGTGCATGCCACTTCTGCCAGTGCTTGACATAATTGATGGTGCACATAATTGATGGTGCAGTGAAGATTTCTAGAAGTGATATCGTTAATGGTATCATGACTATGTTAAAACTTTGGTTATGTACTAGCCTCAAAGTAGGAGCGTGACAACAAGACATCTAAATTTTCGACCAATAATGTGTGGGGGGTAAACTATGAGATAAAAACGTTACATATAATAAAAATAATTTATTATTTTAGTTTTTCTATGTCGAAAATTAAACTATGCCAAAAACAATTTGAAGTCAAAAGGTGAATTAATACCAAATCAAAGTAAATCGATCACAAGAAGTGCCCTAGCCTTCCACACGGACTAATAAGAAAAGAAATTTTCATATTGAGAATTAAATTGTAAGTGTTTTGCTCGAAGACAATAATAAACAAGAATATAGATTTTTTTTCGAATTTGGGATGTTACATACCCTAGGATAAGGTGTATTACAGTATTAGGTTATATGATCATAGTTTCAAAGTGGATGCAGTAGGGCATGCGATAGCACAACCCATTGGTTAAGAATTTTTACGTTACTTATATATATAAAAAATTAATACGGAACTTATATATATAAAAAATTAATATGGAACTATTTAGTGATAACCGTATTGTGAGGAGAGAATAGAGTCCCACGAGATACACATGGGCTTGATTTTTAATTAATTAGCTATAGTTTAATTTGGTGCAACCATTTTATAAAGGAAAAATTTAGTATATGATTAGTTCCACATAGTATATAAATGCTAAGGTAAATTATGGAGTGAGGATAGTAATGGTAGATATATAAATATGTGGGTTATTACGCACATAGACCATTGCGAAGACGTTATTAAGTCGAAGATGGGAAGGCCAAAGCCATAGGAAATACCAAAGCCATAATTATTTTAATGACTTGTGAGGACGATAATTGCAAGTGACAATAAGATGTTAATATTAATTTTTTTAAGTTAAGAAATTTGCATCTCATTATAGTAGACCATATATTCGAAAGCTTCTAAATCAAGGATGGATTAGAAATGGTTCTAAGTGCATACATATAATTAGCATTTAGCATTCTGTGGTGTGATACCTTGCTTGTTGCACTCTTGCTTTTCCTTTTTTGTGTGTGTGTTCCTGTAGTATTTTATCTTTATGTGAGCCTTTATTGGAATAAGTACACAATGGCTTCTTCTCTTTGGTCTTGTCATTAGTGGAGTCAGAATCTTTATGAGAAATTCTTGGTTTTTGCTTCTTTTTCCCTTTCTATGAGGGTTTTTGCTTGCTTGCACCCTTCATCCTCTCATTGATTGCAAGTGCATGCACCTTTGAGGTATTTTGTAGGCCCATTTGTGACAGATGATCTTTCTCTTGAAGGACGGATGTAGGAAATGCATCAAATATAGGCAATTTGTAGGAGGCTCCAAGAGACAATTTAGTAGAATTAAAGATGGAAACATAGACACTATAATCCGATCCTATTTGGAGATAATTGAGAGGACCATTTTGTTCCATCATTTTCGATCTTGCAAAAATTGAGATGCAAAATATTTGATTTAATCAAGTGGTTTAAAACTCTTGAATAGATTCAAATTCACTTGGTCTCAATTTCATTAGTTGCACCTCCTATTGATGGCCCCTAATTTCATCGTGCGTTCTAAAAAGAGTGGACAACGTTGTCCAAAATTCATTGGATAACGTTTTCCGGAATTCATTTAGATTCTTCTTGGATAAAATGTGGGAGAGTAGGTATGAAGAAACTAAATAGAAAACTAGACCAAATGCACCATCACATTCACTTTTCAACCGCTAAATTAGGTTTCATCCGAGTTCCCATTGTGATCCCATTCATCCTCAACAACGTCTCTACACTCAATTTGCATTCAAAATAGTTGAAGTTGGTAAGGAGCTAGTGGAGAGATAGATCGATGGCTGAAAATGCGCTCTTTGATGGGTGCAAATGCACTTCTTCAACGTGCAATGTAGCATGATCCTTGAAAAAAAACTAGTATACCAACTTGTTTAGTACCCATACAACTTTGATACCATGTAATTCTCTTGCGAGGTTTTGTGGTGAGGTCACATGTAATTCGTTGCCCTGGGAGATCCTATAGGTAGAGCAGTATGCTCGTAACAGCCTGGGATGCTCTTGCGAGGTTTTGTGACGCACGTAAAAGTCCTGAGAATTCCACAGTATGGCCAGTGATGACGAAGACCTACAGGTGGTGGGCCTACATCCAGTATGAAAAAGGACTGGCTCTGTAGAACTTCCTATGACGAGTAGAGACAGAGATTGGATGAGATAGCAGCAGCAGTGACGATGATGATGACGATGCATCGATGATGATGATCCAGAGAAGAAGACTTGTCTAGCAGATCTGTGTCGAGAAATACCTTCCTAGTTAAGAGGGAGTGTTGATGTATATGTAACTTCGGAATGTATTTCATCAGTATATTATATGTATATTTATTGTACCCTTATAAGAGATGTGTTATTCCTCTATAAGGAAGTGTCGTCATGTGGATTGACAAGTGTCGCAAGTGTGTGTACTTGCTGATGGGTTATTAGACCACCTTATGGGGTCGGCCCTAATTAATATATAATATAATGTGGATGTACTAAAGTAGACAAGTCGGCCCCAGTAGGTCACTGGGAAAAAAGGTGAGTATAAATAGAGATAGGAGATCTCTATTTTACTCATTCGGAAAAGCATCTATCTCTCTCTCTGGAAAGTGGCGCACTAGTGAGGAGGAGGAGGATCATCTGCTAGGAGACTATCTCTGTATTATTTGGTTGTATTTTGGTTGAGCCATTGCTCTCTCTATCTCTGAGGAAGTTTGTGGGGTTTTTCACCTTAGGGTTTTCCCCACGGAAACTCTGTGTCTCTTGTCTCTATGCTTTTGATTCTTGTGATGCTTGTGATGCTTGTCATATTATGATTGTCATGCATTGATATACTGTAGATGTTATTCTCTCAGCAAAGATCCTATAGTATTGTGATTTAATACTGAAAATTTAACATGGTATCAGAGCTTAACTGAGAAGAAGACATTTTGCAGTGACGGAAGCTTGTATTGCTTGTTTATTGGGTTTCTCTCCAAAGATTTTTGAAATTCAGTATAGTAGATTGGATCTACTCATCAAGGCGCATCTTTCTATCCAATCAGATTTCAGTTCCGAGCATTTTCAGTTTTGGCCCTAAAAATTAGGGTTTCCACAAAAATAGGAATTTATGGAAACTGAAGGTACAGCTGGAAGCTCCTTACAAAAATAGAAGGTTTGAGCTTTGGATCGAGATTTTTGGCTGGGTAGATCTCCGGAAAACTCAAACCCTAATTCAGGGCTCTCCCGAGTGAACCCAGGAGGACAAAAAGGCAATTTTGAAGGAAAAGACTTTGCTGATCTCAAATTCTGAATGTACTAGGCTGATCAGCTCTCCAAGGCGCATCTTTCTATCATTTCGGAATTTTGAAATTCACATTTTGAATTTTTAGGGTTTCTCTGACAAACCCTAATCCGGGACCAGATCCAGTTTTCAGCACTTCAAGTGGTAAGTTCTAAATCTTTTCTATTTCCATTTGAAGTACTCTTAAAGATGTCTCTTCACACCAAGCTTGAGGATAAGCTTGAAGGGGCTGATAATTTCCGAGCCTGGAAGTATAGGATTGGGCTAATCCTGGAAGAGAATGAGTTGGACTCATATGTGAAAGAAGACATCCCTATCCCAGAGGATGAAGAGGCCAAGGTATTGCACAAGAAGAACTTGGTCAAGGCAAAGAGAATCATTGTTGATTCTATCAAAGACCATCTCATACCCCATGTGTCTTCTCTCAAGACACCCAAAGAGATGTTTGAATCTTTGACCAAGCTATTTGAAGGAAAGAACATAAATCGGAAGATGACCCTGCGGAACCAATTGAAAGCAGTGAAGTTTCAGAATGGAGAAACCATTCAATCCTACTTTTCAAGGGTCTCTCAGATCAAGGAACAATTAGAAGCAGTAGATGAAATGGTGGAGAATGGTGAAGTGGTAATGACCACTCTAAATGGCCTACCCAGGCCATGGGATTCCTTTATTCAAGGAATTTGTGCAAGGAAGAAGTTGATCTCCTTCAGTAGACTTCGAGAAGAATGCTCTCAAGAAGAAGCTAGACTTATAGCTCGTGAGGAAAAGATGGGAGGAGAAGATCAAGCTCTTGCAGCTCACACCAAAAGAAGCAAAATCAAGAAGGATCCCTCTCGACTCAATAGGTCCTATCAAAAGAAGAATAGGAAAGACCTAAGATGCTTCACATGCAATGAGAAGGGTCACTATGCTTCAGATTGTCCCAAGAACAAAAGGGATAATAACAACAACTTCAGTAAGAAGAAGAAGGGCAGCAAAAGAAGATTTCATGCTCATGCTGCCGAAGATGATGAACCCCCAAAGAAGAAGGCTAGGGCAGAAAGTGATAGTGATGATGACTCATCAAGTGAAGAAGAGTATGTTCTGATCTCTGCTCTTACAGGTACCATCTCCCATGGATGTAATGATTGGTTAATTGATAGTGGGGCCTCCAAACACATGACTGGGTTCAAGGAATCTTTTGTGAATCTTTCTGAACATGAATCACCCCATAAGGTGAAACTTGGGGATGATTATCAATACCCAATCAAAGGAAGTGGTGAAGCCTCCTACAATCTAGATTCTGGAAAATCATTGAAGTTGAAAGAAGTACTTTATGTACCTGGGCTCAAGAAGAACTTACTCTCCATTTCTGCATTAGATGCAAAAGGTATGAGGGTTGCATTTGTGGATGGCCAAGTCCTAATGTGGCCAAAGGGAAAGACCATAGATGATGCAGTAGTGATTGGAAAGCAAGAGGGAGGTTTGTACAATTTGAAGGGACAACCTGAACATGCCATGGTGACATAAATACAAAGATTCATCCTTAGTCATGGATCACATAGAGGTATGTATAATTTGTTTTTGCAAAAGTTAACTAATGAGTTATGCAGGTCATTGAAGAGAACAAGAACACATTGCTAGACATAACTAGCAAATATGGTGACCAGGTATGTGTTTCTTATATCATAGGATCTATCATATAAGTATGCATGGCATGATTGATGATGATTGTTCATAAAGTCATAAGTTTGAATAATCATGGGCATATGCATATTATGTGTCTTACCTTAATTAATAATATGACTAACCAGAAGAGTCATAGGTTTGAGTAATTACAGGTTTATACATGTTATGTTTCTTATGATATGAATAACCATAAGAGTCCTATATAAACCTTGAATGTTAATGCTTATTATTTCTGTTTGAAATGATCATGACTATACATACTTGAGATTATTGTGTTTTAATGAATGTATGATTTTGTATGAGATTACAAGGATAACACAATCATGATACTAATAAGCATGCATAGGGACCAAGGATGAATATGAGTTCAAGAACAGGTAATCCAGGAAGCAAAGATCAAGAGGGAGCACACTCCAGTGGTTTCTGCAAGGGTGCAGATATTCAGAGGGAGTTGTCCATATCTCTACATTCCACAACAAGAAGGTGTAGAAGGACTCCGGCAGCTCCTGCAAGGAAGAAAAGACTCAGAGGGAGTCCACCCAACAAACAAACAAAGATAAGTATTTTAATTATCTTGCATATTTGTTTGCTTAACTAAAATTGTTCAATGATGTATATGCTCATGTTCCTAGACTTAGGATATGTATTGTGCATATTAGAATGATGGAATTAATGAACAGTATACTACTAATATGCATGTGTTGGGTAAGTGGCCTATGGCACTGTACAACATTCCATTGCTACTTATCTAGAATGAAACCTCTTTGCTGACATGTTGGGAGTTGTGCACACTCTTAACAATGTTCTGGTAGAGATTGGAAGGCATCTAGAAAGTTACAGGATATGGATAAATGTTGTATTGAAGCATTGGCTAAGATAATTGCATGACTGCATGACTGTATGACATATTTCTTCATGTGTAAGAATTTGTTCTGAAAATTATGAGATGTTTCTAATCATGCAATTTAACCTGTTTTGTAGGAAAGATCGTATATCTTCACCTACAAAAGGACTACAACATTTGTTCCAGCAACAAAGATATCTATTGAAGATATTGAAGTTCCCAGGATCTGGGATGAAGAAATGGAATGCCATGATCCGTCGATCATGAAGAATGATGTTTGGGATGCGATCCCAAGAGCTAAAGGGAAGTCTGTTGTGACTTCCAAATAGAACTTTCAGATCAAGCATGTTGCAGATGGAAGCATAGAGAAATATAAAAGTGATGAAATAGAAGATACACCAGATGGATTCAAGACAGCTTTCTTGAATGGTGTAGTTGAAGAAGAAGCAGCCACTTGGTTCTGAGACACATGATAGGAAATCATATATGTGCAGAACTTGGTATGGTGAAGATAGATTGATTGCCGACACGCAGCGGAAGCTTACTACCGAGTTTGAGATGAAGAACTTGGGGATGATGCACTATTTTTTTTTGGCATGGAGGTGTGGCAGAGTGCAGAAGGAATCTTCCTTGGACAAGGAAAGTATGCAGTAGAGATCCTGAAGAGGTTCGGGATGATGGACTGCAAGGATATGGCCACACCTATGGCATCGAATCTGAAGCTTCTATGTGATGCTTCATCTGAGCCGGTTGATGTCTCTATGTATCGTCAGATTATTGGGTCCTTGATGTACCTGACGAACACGAGACCAGATATTTGCTTTGCTGTGAACACATTGAGCCAGTTCCTGACGGATCCGAGGAGTGTTCACCTGGTTGCTGTAAAGCATGTTCTGAGGTACCTGAAGGGTACAGTGGATTATGGGCTCAGATATGAGGCGAATCAAAAGTTTAACCTGCAGGGTTATGTTGATTCAGATTGGGCTGGCAGTGCTGCAGATAGGAAGAGCACATCTGGGTGTTGCTTCAGTATGGGATCAGGTGTGATCTCTTGGTTTAGCAGGAAGCAATCCTGCGTAGCACTGAGTACAGCTGAGGCAGAGTATGTTGCAGCCTGTTCAGCTAGTTGTGAGGCAGTATGGCTACGGAAGCTACTGTCTGAGTTATTTGATCTCCCGTTGGAAGCTACTGGTATCTTCTGTGATAACCAGAGTTGTGTGAAGCTGTCCGAGAACCCAGTGTTTCATGACAGGTCGAAACACATAGAGATCAAATACCACTATATCAGGGATACGGTGCAGAGAGGAGCTGTGAAGCTCCTGTATGTTGTGACGGATGAGCAGATCGCAGATGTGCTGACGAAGCCACTAGCCAGGGTGAAGTTCGAGTACTTCAGAGAGAGGCTTGGCGTTATTCAGATCGAGGACACTTCGAGGAAGAAGTGATGGACACATTTGATGAAGCCATTCCAAGCATGTTGGAAGGAGGATCCTTCACATGGCTGTGGATGTAAGCGCTGGATGATGAACATCAGGATGATGTTCTAGTTTCTGCTGGATATGATCAGTTGGATCATTTTATGTATGTATGAACGCATCATGTTGGATGCTGGATATGATCAGTTGGATCATTTTATGTATGTATGTACGCATCATGTTGGATGCTGGATATGATCAGTTGGATCATGTGTATGTATTTTATGTGCATCATGTTGGATGCTTGGACCATGTATCTGTATATGTATCAGGTGGATACATTGTATGATCAGGTGGATCATGTATGGTGATATATATCATATGTTTTGTATTTGTATCAGGAGGATACATTGATGATCAGGAGGATCATGTATGATGATATGTATCAGGTAGATACTTGGTATGCAGCAGGATGTTGCATTGATGATCAGGAGGATCATGTATCATGATAGGTATCAGGTAGATACTTGGTATGCAGCAGGATGTTGCATTGATGATCAGGAGGATCATGTATGATGATATGTATAAGGTAGATACTTGGTATGCAGCAGGATGTTGCATTGATGATCAGGAGGATCATGTATCATGATAGGTATCAGGTAGATACTTGGTATGCAGCAGGATGTTGCATTGATGATCAGGAGGATCATGTATGATGATATGTATCAGGTAGATACTTGGTATGCAGCAGGATGTTGCATTGATGATCAGGATGATCGTAGATGACGAGCTTCAGGATGTTGCTCCAGATGACATGCAGCAGGATGTTGCAGTGATGATCAGGATGATCATAGATGACGAGCTTCAGGATGTTTCTCTAGATGACATGCAGCAGGACGTTGCAGTGATGATGATCAGGATGATCATGGATACATCAGGATGATGTATGGTGAGTATCAGGTTGATACTCTGTGGCCGTGGATCAGGTTGTGCAGATGAGCATGTAATTCGTTGCCCTGGGAGATTTGCAGATGGTCTTGCGAGGTTTTGCCTATGGCATGTAATTCGTTGCCCTGGGACATCTGGCAAATGCTCTTTCGAGGTTTTGCTCTGGGAGGACATGTAATTCGTTGCCCTGGGAGATCTGTAGATAGTCTTGCGAGGTTTTGCCTATGGCATGTAATTCGTTGCCCTGGGATATCTGGCAGATACTCTTGCGAGGTTTTGTCCTATGGCATGTAATCCGTTTCCCTGGGAGATCCGATAGGTTGGGTTGTGTGCCCGTAATAAGTCCTGGGATGCTCTTGCGAGGTTTTGCCATGACCACATGTAATTCGTTGCCCTGGGAGATCCTATAGGTAGAGCAGTATGCTCGTAACAGCCTGGGATGCTCTTGCGAGGTTTTGTGGTGAGGTCACATGTAATTCGTTGCCCTGGGAGATCCTATAGGTAGAGCAGTATGCTCGTAACAGCCTGGGATGCTCTTGCGAGGTTTTGTGACGCACGTAAAAGTCCTGAGAATTCCACAGTATGGCCAGTGATGACGAAGACCTACAGGTGGTGGGCCTACATCCAGTATGAAAAAGGACTGGCTCTGTAGAACTTCCTATGACGAGTAGAGACAGAGATTGGATGAGATAGCAGCAGCAGTGACGATGATGATGACGATGCATCGATGATGATGATCCAGAGAAGAAGACTTGTCTAGCAGATCTGTGTCGAGAAATACCTTCCTAGTTAAGAGGGAGTGTTGATGTATATGTAACTTCAGAATGTATTTCATCAGTATATTATATGTATATTTATTGTACCCTTATAAGAGATGTGTTATTCCTCTATAAGGAAGTGTCGTCATGTGGATTGACAAGTGTCGCAAGTGTGTGTACTTGCCGATGGGTTATTAGACCACCTTATGGGGTCGGCCCTAATTGATATATAATATAATGTGGATGTACTAAAGTAGACAAGTCGGCCCCAGTAGGTCACTGGGCAAAAAGGTGAGTATAAATAGAGATAGGAGATCTCTATTTTACTCATTCGGAAAAGCATCTATCTCTCTCTCTGGAAAGTGGCGCACTAGTGAGGAGGAGGAGGATCATCTGCTAGGAGACTATCTCTGTATTATTTGGTTGTATTTTGGTTGAGCCATTGCTCTCTCTATCTCTGAGGAAGTTTGTGGGGTTTTTCACCTTAGGGTTTTCCCCACGGAAACTCTGTGTCTCTTGTCTCTATGCTTTTGATTCTTGTGATGCTTGTGATGCTTGTCATATTATGATTGTCATGCATTGATATACTGTAGATGTTATTCTCTCAGCAAAGATCCTATAGTATTGTGATTTAATACTGAAAATTTAACATTATTAACAATTAAATCTACACACTAACATTTGCACACAAAACAAAGCAACCTTTCTCTACACAACTAGTTTGAAGGAAAAAAAATATGAAAATAACTAACTTTAACTAGCTTAGCCAAGTAACTTAATTCATTGATCCAAATACAAATTGAAAATAATTAAAGAAAAACAACTGCATTTTGGGGGTGGGGAAAGAAGAGATAGATCTTCTTTTTATTAATAATAACAACAAATTCCAAATGTATATGATCTTGAGCTCATGGCACCTTTACTTAAGACAACTTCTCATGTGCAAACTCCTTTCTTAGGAATGCATG
The DNA here is from genome assembly GCA_027924585.1 of Larix kaempferi. NCBI lineage: Eukaryota > Viridiplantae > Streptophyta > Pinopsida > Pinales > Pinaceae > Larix > Larix kaempferi. Next base: position 14,941,362 of record BSBM01000904.1, read on the forward strand.
AGAAAACAAATAGAGGCCTAGGTTTCATATCTAGGAAATGAAGTTTTAGTTCATAAATGAGGGTTTCTAATGGAAGAGATTTTTATCAATTCCCATGGATTACTGTACAAATCATCGCTATAGCATAAGGTTGCTCTCAAATTTTGTCCCCCTTTTCTTCCAAATGAGCCAAATTTATACTTTTGAAAGTTAGTTTAGGGAGTTGGTCATAGGAATTGGTTCAAACTCCATATGGACATGTAACGAGGAGCACACAATTAATGCATATTTGATACTTTTGCACATTTTTGAAGTAATATGTGACTTCAATTAAGAGCAAGAGCACATATATGCACATTTCCTTGAGGGAAAGAGTGCATGGATAGAAAATTATTTAATTTTAAGATATTTCTGAAGGGAAATCTTTCCAAATGTTAGATATTAATGTCACATGTGCATTATATAATAAAGGGTGTCAAATAATGATATAACACCCATGTATGTCACTTTGTAAAGGAGAAGGCAATGCATCCACCTTACTTATCTTAAGTTCAAAACCAAGAATAAATTACACCATTCTTTTGGACAATACCTTGGCTTGTTTAGTTGATTATAGCCTAACTATATATTCTTCCTACATACATGGATCTCATAAACTTTGACATCAAACATGTAAGGAAAACTATCCTTTTTGTTTTGGTGAGAGGGTTCTTTGTTTTATGATCCTCTTTGATTTCAGATCCCATTCTTGAGAAGATTGATATGATACTCTTATGTGTGTCATTCTTCATTAGCTCATGGAGCATATATTTAAATAATTGGACATCAGATTCAAACCTAACAAGCATTGTCTCTTCAACATGTTTAGATCCTCCTTCCCCATTTTCCAAATATCTTTTGTAACATAGAGACCCTTAAATCTATTAGAGCTTCCTTGGGGAAGTTCCTTCAAGTAGTTGAAACTAAGCAAGGCCAATACTTCTCTACTTGACTTGATAAAGCATTTCTTTTGGATAAGGGACTCCCATAAACCATTATACTCAAAGTGGGTGTGTGAAATTAACTTTCATTAACTGTAAAACTACTAAAGAATGTCTTTGCAATGCAATAAGTTTCATGCATACTACCATTTTGTAAACAAAAAAAATCCTCCAACGTTGTCATCTCCACATCATCCTTAGAAAAGAGGTTAAAAACACACTTTAGAGCAAAATGTGAGACAAGTAAAACCATCATGCATATTAACATTGACAACATTACCGAGTGAGTCACAATTTTCAGTATTATGATTGTTAAGTTATGATTAATGTAAATTCATTGGGCTTAATAATATAGTGTACAAGGAAATATTAAAAAACCAAAGATCAAAGTTAAGTAGTGTAAAGTTTTTATTTACAAAATAAATAAATAAAAAATCTTATGTTTAGAAATTGATTGGATTGAACAAGAATTTACATTTAATAAACTCAATCGTGTAAGCATAGTTTGTAAGGTTAATAACAAAAGTTGAAAGTTAAGTCTATAAAGTTTTTAATGGTAAATAAATAAATGTGAGTTACATTTTTAAACACCTATTGGATTATTTTATAATTCACATTGATAACCCATATTCATTATCAACAACGTTGTGACCCATCTTCAATCTCAAAGCCGCATAACGTGGTCAAATTTGACAATATCCTATGTGACCGTTGATTAATTAATAACCCATATGAACAAAATTCTGACTCATCTTCAATGTGACCGTTGATTAATTAATTCTAACGGCTACCGAAGTCGAAATCCACATCGAGATTGACTCACAATCCGCATAAAGCGATCGAATTTAACAAAAGGTGACGGTTCGAACGGGTAATGGTCCACTAGAGGCATTAAAGACGATAACGATCGAACGACCCCATGGAATATGGGAAACCCTAGAATATGGGAAACCCAAACTAAAACTGATCAGCCGCCAGGACTATATATATCGTATAATGTTCGAGAAAAAGAAAACTAGAAGTGATCTTCACATCGATCAAGGAAGCGCCGGGTCTCTGTACATTACATCCCAGGCTTGAAAATAGCGAGAGTTTGAAGTGAAAATTGAAGGAGCCAATCATGGCCAAACAATTCTGCGAGGACGAGAGAATAATGGAAGGATGGGCCAGAGAGGAAGAGTCACAGTCAGGTACGAAATTCTTTTCTGATCTTCGAACTTCATATATAAGCAGTATTTCTGAAGAAAACCCCATCACTGAATCTAAGAAAAGACGATGGGGTAATGGCGCTAACGTTGACGCAGCTATGGCCGATATGGGGCTTCATGCTGAGGACGGAGCTGTGGTCATCCCAAAGCCGTGGGAAAGGCCTCTGGGTTCCAGGAACAAGCCCGAGGATCCTCTGATTGGAATCCGTGTGATATCAGACGCGATCAGAAGTCGTGTAGTGGAGGTTCCCAATGGCTTCGACGTCATAAATATACTGGAAGCTTTGATCCTCACATACCAGCTTGGAGTCGTTGTTCTGAGTGCTAGGGGGGCGGTCAGGAACATTATCATGCGGCCACCGGTGGCTGTAGGGGGAATAGCGGATAATACACAGATATTTCAAATTATATCCCTGACCGGAGCAATCCAGCGTGGCGCTGATACCCAAGGACGTACTGGATTCAAAGTGAATTTAACAGACGCTCAAGGTAATCTACTGGGAGGGACAGTTCAAAGAATGATAGCGCACGGCCCCGTTCTGGTTATAGTTGGCCTAGCCATGGCCATCAACCGGGAGGTGTTCAATGTTCAGCCCACGCAACCTCAAAAACTCGTCCTTTCTCCAGCTGCAAGGGCTGCTCAGCAGAAGTTCCAAGCACCCACTCTGATGACAGTGCAGCAACAGAGGGACATCCAGTCAGCCCCTCTGATGACAGTGCAGCAACAGAGGGACATCCAGTCAGCCCCTCAGATGCCATTGCAGCAACAGATGGACATCTATTCAGCCCCTCAGATGACATTGCACCAACAGATGGACATCCAGTCAGCCCCTCAGATGCCAATGCAGCAACAGATGGACATCTATTTAGCCCCTCAGATGACATTGCACCAACAGATGGACATTGAGTCAGACCCTCAGATGATAATACAGCAACAGATAGACGTGATGTCTATGCATAACCTTGTGCCAACTCTGGCTATAGGTTCAGGAACGCCCAACCCTCTCTATGTCTCCCTTCAAGCAGGGCCAAATCAGGCTATAGGTTCAGGAGGGTCCAACCCTCGTGATGTCTTCCCCCAAGCAATGCATCAACAGATAGGCATGATCTCTATGAATAACCTTGTGCCAAATCGGGATATAGGTTCAGAAAGCCCAACCCTCATGACGTTTATGAATAACCTTGTGCCAGATCTGGATATAGGGACGTCTATGAATAACCTTGTGCCAAACCTGGATATGGGTTCAGAAAGCCCAACCTTCATGATGTCTATGAATAACCTCGTGCCAAATGTGGACCTTCATGATTTCTATGAATAAACTTCTGCCAAATCTGGATATAGGTTCAGAAAGCCCAACCCTCATGATGTCTCCCTTCAAGTAGGGCCAAATCTGGCTATAGGTTCAATAGGGTCCAACCCTCATGATGTGTCCCGTCACGCATAGCACTCACCGAAATGGTTACCGTATTATGATGATCTCATGGAAATGGTTACAGTATTATGATGATTGAAGTTATCATGGAAATGGTTACAGTATTATGATGATCTTAAGTTTTGTAATGAGATTTAATAGACTTAGTTTGAAAATTGTTATTTATGAATGGTGATTGATGGTTTTTGGAGTCCTATGTGGAAGTATATCAATTTTGTTAAATCTTGTTTATTATGATTGATGTGTTTTTTTAGTTTACTATGAATAAATAGGAGACTTTGTTTGAAATTTGCTAATGAGAATTAGACTTTGTTTCAAAATAGAAAATTGCTCACTATGAATGATTATGGCTTTTGATTCCTACAATTTTATGCTGCATAATGTGAAAGAGTATTAAAGTTTATTTGAAATTTTGTTCTTTATAAAATAAACAATTCATTAGATTTTATTTGAAAATTATTCTTTATAAATAAGCAATTCATTAGATTTTATTTGAAAATTGTTCACTATAAATGAGAATTGTTTTTATTTTATATAATTTTATATAGTATTATATGAATGTCAAATTATAAAATATCACATAGAAATGAAAAAAAAATAAAAATGTTTTAAATTTAAATTATTATTAATGAATTTAAATTTCAAATTTATCTTAATAATTTTTTTAGTCTTTAATAATCAAATTTCAAATAGAAAACTAAAATTTCAAATAGATATGTATTGTAGAAAAGAATATCATAGAAAACTAAAATAAAGTCCTTCACAATGATATGTATGATATGTATGGTAAAAAAGAATATCATACAAAATTAAAATAAAGTTAAACTTCCTCATTTCATATTAAAAAAAATTAATTTCATTTCATTTTTTAACATCATAATTTCACTTTATTTTTGGACATTCTATTATTTATTATTTTTAATTATAAATAATAAGTTTATAAAATTTTATATAACTTTCAAACAAATTGATCAATAAGTAATAACAAAATAGGATGAATATATTCATATATATATATATAAACTTTAACATTAAAACTAAAATCCTTAATTTATTTTACATAATATTAAACATAATTGTCAAGAAAAGTATAATATTCTACTAAAATGATATCATTCAATTTATTAAAAAGAATATTTAATATAATTATATAAAAATATTGATTGAAAAAGATTTATGGAAAAATGTAATATTATATTAAAAATGTTTATGAGATATTATTTTCTTAATTTAGTTATACCAATTTACTCAATATATAATTATGTTTATTCTATCTTATACAATTTGGTTATTTAAAGGTATATCTTACTATAGCAAAGATTGAATTGTGCTTTGATTTATTTCAAATTTTTAGATTTAAAAGTCAAAAAGTTAGCAAGAATAAGATTTAGGATTAATTTGATATTTAGTAATAAATAAATAATATTTTGAATAAATAAATTAAAGGTGAATTAGTGTAATGTTAAAACAATCAATAATTTAAATAAAGATTCTCTTATTTAAAGGAAAGTCAAGTTGTGGGAATTAAATGTAAGATTCAAATGAAAATTATTTAAAAGAAAATGAAGTTGTCATAATTAAATATAAAGGTTCAAACTTTTAAATCATTTTATTTTTTCAAATATATTTTTATAATTAATAATAAGAAGAATAAGATGAATAGAAATATATAAATATTATTGAGTATCTTATTTGTTAGTAAATGTGTTTGTATTAATTTTTATTTTTTAAAGATTAAGGTAATAAGTGGATAATCTAAAGTATTTTATGGTGGAATTTTTTATAAAATTTTTATAGTGGAATGTTTTACCAATTTAGGTGTGAATAGTTTTATTTTTTCTTAAGATAACTTTCATAATTACATTTGGTCAACGACAAAATTTATCAAGTTAATATGATGTATCAATTGTGCATTTGATGCTCACATGAACCTCAGGTAGAATATCCAAGTAAAACCATGCAAAAATGCCAAACTATGTATGCAATGGTGCCAATTTCCCCCATAGCTTTTGCATAGTGAACATGTTGTTTCACATAGTTAGTGAAGGACTGCTATTTCAACTTCATGGAAATGTTGGCTTCTATATATATCTATAATAATAATATAATGAGAGACATCGCTCGAAACATTATGTATTTCAAGTGATATTTTCATTTAAGTAAGAGTTTCGAGCCATCTTTCCATATATCTTGTTAAGCGAGCTTGAAGTTGCTTGGTTTCGATTTGTATCAGTTAATATCTTTGATTTTATTGTTGTATGGAGAGACATTAATGTACTGAATAAGTTTCATTAACATTATACAAGTCATTGGAACAATTATCTCAAAATTCATAGCAAGTTGTGGAGTTTTTCTATCATTTCCCCCTATGTGAAACCATGTCTACAAACCTCTGATGTATGGGAGGTGCAACAGCCTTTAGGAACTGATTAATGATGCATTTGGTTTCCCATTGAAGTGATATAACTATTCCATGTCTCTTTTCTGAAATTTGGGAGGTTCGTACTGCATTTGGGAAGCAATTTATGTCATGTACCCTTGGGGGTTTGAACCTCGAAATTACTAGTAAATTTCCTTTTTTTCTCCTTAACTTAAATGAATGTTGTAGAAGTCTTTTGAGAGTGTCCAAGCATAAATAAGCTTCATTTTTATGTCTCAATACCTTTCAAACACTCTCAGTCCCAATTTGAAATCTTTAGGAGTCTTTTGGAGCCATCTACCCTTGGGGTTTTCAACATCAATTTTCCTAGTAATTATGTCTTTCATTCTCTAATTGTAAATGAAAGTTGTTGAAGTATTTAGAAATTTCCCAAGCATATAATATCTGCTTTAGTGTTTCAAAATACACCTTAGTCCACTCCATACATCATTATAAAAGATTTGGGATCATTTGCGACAGTTTGGGGCTTCACTAGTCCAAGTTTCAAAAATTGACTAAATTGGGAAAAATTTCAAATTGGGGACATTACAATGGTATCACAGCATGGTCCTTGCACCTATTTATTAATATCATACATTCAAGAATAAGTTGCAGCCATGTCTTATTCAGATTTAGATTATGAGCAGTATGAGGAGGTGTCACATACCCCAAATTCTGTGTGAAAAAGTTAGGAAAATTTTCAAACTAATTAATTGTTTTTACATTAAAAATCTCCATAATTGAATTTATTTGATTATAACTTTGTCATACATTACAAAGTAACGATGGTTAGTTTAAAATCATATTCAACATGTGTAACGTTTCCATTTAAACATTAGTTCCTACTCGAATATTATCTTGATCGTTGTCATGAAAGTCTTACCCATTTTTATTTTATTTTACGGATTTAAGGGACATCATAGTTCACGAGTCCAATGTTCAGGTTCACCACCTTGAAAATGATTCTTTTGGAACGTGAGTTGTGCCAACCACTCATGTAGTAGTATCAAGAATTTGCAGAAGAATATCTCTTGAATGTCAAAGTAGATATATTTTTGTATTCAATCAGTCGTTGACCATGCATGGTTCCAATTTTCTTTCTCAACAAAATCTCGCACATTCATGGAGAACCATTCCTTGATCTCCGGTTTCGTCGAATTCCACAACATGTCCTCTCTTCATTCACACTACGGTTCCGACAACAGAACCATTTGTTGACACAGTTCTGTCGATAAGAGTTCACTTCGCACTGTTGTCAAGAAACACCAACCATACACCCTTAAGCATCAACCCAGAAAGGTTTTCCCCTTTCCAACAACACCCGCAGAGTGAGTCAGGTCTCACCTGAGATGTCTAAGGGGGGTTGTAGGAACCAAGTTTTTGCAGTAGGGAGAAGAAATGCATTAATTCATACTCAGTCACGACAGAAACCATAGATTTGCTTCCGCATTACACTAAAAATTCAAATATGCAATAGACATAACTCTGCATATCAACCAACATTACTAATCAATTGACAAAGAGGAAAGATCACATCATCAAGATATCATTCTTATTTCATAACAAAGCGACAAATAGAAAGCACATAGATGAATATAACCAAACATCCTCATTCATTAACTCATCATAGAGACTTGCAGAATGAACTTCGCATAAAATAGTTCCAAGTGACTTAGTGCGAATCCATATACTCATAACAAAAATTGCCGAAGGCAGACAAAATACATTCGACTTGATCAACTTATCTCGCTATGATTCTATGTTTCCTATTACAATTATCTCTCTATGTATAGACCTTTATGGTCATTACAACATGGTTCAAATGACCCATTCTAACTAACATGGACCACAACTTCCGCTTTCGTCGGCTTCTTATCCTTTGTGAATGGTAATTTTCCTTTGTTGATGACCCCTTTGTCACTATCGGCTCTACATATTCTGTGCTCTAGTCCCATTTGAATAGAGTGTTTACAGTCATGCCCATATTGGTGGGAAAACATTTGAGAATTCGTTATTGCTTTTAAAGATCGTAAGGGAACCTTGCCATAACAACGATATTGTCATCATAGTAAAGTAGCATGATTTCTATTCCTCCCAAGGTCATGCCCATGCAACGTGCCTTTTCTAGATATTCTTCAAGGTTATTATCAGCCAAAAAGGGTAGGGGTAAGCAGGCACCCTTTCTTAACTCCAATATTACAGTTAATATCTTGTGACTGACCTTTATTTTTTTTAATTTGGAAATCAAATTCTCATACAGCCTTATAGTCGCAGCCTTGAACTCGAGAGCAAATTTTATCTCTTCTAATTTATTCCAAAGGTTATATCTAGGCACCGTATTAAAGGCTTTTCGAAAATCCACGAAACAACAAGAAATATTGGATTTATTATAGCGACACTCCTCTATGATGATCCTAAGCATAACGAGGTGGTCTATGGGTGAGTGATTCCTTTTGAAGCCCACTTGGCCTTTATCCTTCTTTCCTTTATTTTCTAGCCATATACTAATCTTATTTTCAAGGATAATGTCATATAACTTGGCTAGGAGAGGGATAATCATAATTTTTCGATAATTAGAGGGGTTATCTTTATCTCCTCTTTTAAATCTAGGAACCATAAGGCTCTCAGTCCAAGACCTAGGGAAACCCTGCTTGATTACTAAGTTAAAGAGCTTGTGAATATAAGGGATGAGGATGGGTGCTCCAATTTTTAGGATCTGTGCTTTGTACCCTTCAATGTCTTTAGCTTTTCCATTAGCTATGTGCTTAATCCCAAAGTCAATGTCTTTTAAGGAAAGACTTCCTCCATTGTAAGGATGGTTTGAATGTTATCCACTACATCTAGGGATTCGTAGATATTTTTAAGGTGTGAGTTACAATCCTCCATAGAGATCTTATTATTTTCTTTAGTTTTACAAGTTAAAATGTGCCTCCAAAATTTCCTAGGGGTCGTCTTAGATAAGTATAAAAGTTTTTCGTGTCTTTTATTGATATAGCAAGTATTTTTTCTTTTAATTAGAGCTTTGTACATACTTATGTTTTCAGTTTTCGGGGATGTTGAGCCCAGAATTGGCCCTTTTTAGTCATCATTATTCATCTTTCCTGCCCCTGTCCTACACTATTTATCATGGCAATCAAACCTATTGTCCTTACCTTATCCCCCAAATTACCAAGGTATGGCTGATCATTGTTTTATTTTATTAATGCTTATGATTGTGATAATTAAAGCTGTGCATCTCTCAAATTGTGCTAACATGTTGCGATTTATGAAGGTAGTTGAGACAAATGGATTGCAGGAAGATCGGGGCTGAACAAGTCATAAAGAAAGGGATGTTCGTTCCTTGTAGAAGGTTCCTTGGGGCTCGAATCATCAATCAAGGCACAGTCGTGACAGGGCAGCTGTAACAGAATTTGCTATCTTAAGTATGTTGCTGCTCGAGTCTAGCTGTGAGTTGGAAGGACCGCCACTCTTGGTTCAATTAATAACTCTCTCATATTTGGATATTTCTGTTCTGCCACGCATTGTAACAGCTAGATTATTTAGGGCGCCTGAAGATCAGAGATCTTCATGGCTGCCCAATTATGGGATTAGATGTTACGATTTGTATGTATAAATAGGGTGAGTTGCCTCGACTCAGGGGTTGAACAGCAAACAATTAATTCATTTTGTATTAGCAGCCAAGCAAAACTATGTACTCATTCTTCTGTTAATATAAGGGGTTACTTCTGAGCTAAAGAGTGTGTTGTTCAACCAGCGTCTCTGTGTGAAGACTGGGCCCGTCTTCCACAGAGATTGCTGAGTTAAAATAGGATTTTATCTTTCTTGTTGTGTGATGCTTTGTTCTTTCCTTTGTACGCAGCAGCAATATTTATTGTGTGGGTTTCTCAGTAAAAGATTACATTTCTGTGAGATTGGTGAATGGTGTAGAATAACAGTCGACTGAGTCAGGGTTGCTTTATGCATTTCAATTTCTGTTCACACTGTCGTGTTCATCTTACAGCTGAGACGTGATCCCAGGAGCTCTTACAATTTAGCTTTCCTGTTATGTGTTGATTGATTTCCATTCTGCAATTCAATTTCTTAGAACAGTTGCTTCAATCTTTTTCATTTGAAATTCTAGAGTAATGTTCAGTTTATGCTTTATGATTCCCAGATTGATTAGATCAGACGAGTGATTGTTTTAGAATGCGAATGAGATTTCCTTTTTGCAATTGTTGATTAGATCTGATACCATTTCTTATTGATGCATAATAGAAAAGAATTGTAGTATAGCAGTTAGAAGGCAATTGGGATTGCATAGATTCTTGGGATGAACATGGATGATAGAAGATAAAAATATTCACTTCTAATGGTTTTGTGTTTAAGCATATATTGTGCACTTATCCTTTGAAATAAAAAGACTTTCTCGGGTTGACAATAAATTTCATATGCTCTGTGTGTTTGGTAGTAATTTATCTGCATATAGAGTGCTTGACATTTTGGCACCGTTGCCGGGGAAGGATAAAAATTAAACACTAGTCATTAGTTGCATCTGATAATCGATTTTAGACAGTCTTTTTGTTTGTTTTTTAAATGATCTGCTTCGCATGAATACGAGGAGGGTAAAACGCGATCACCTCCCAACCCCCAAAACCCCACAAATTACTAACAGTGCAGGTGGTTCGGGTCGTGGTCGAGGTCCACCGTTGGGTAGAAGAACATTCATCGACGACCTTGTTGACAGAACTGATTCAGCTGTCAGAACTCGTCGACGGGAGACTCCTATCAGAAGAGGCCCTGCTGATCCTGGAGCGCCAGCATCAGGATCCACAATGGAAGATACAGGAGCAGCCGTGATTCCTGCATATACCCCTGCTAAAGAAGGAACGGTTGATTCAACTGTTACAATTGAAGAGTACGCAGCTATTACAACTAAAGAATACGCAGCTGCTACACCTGAAGAATACGCAGCTATTACAACTGAAGAATACGCAGTTGTTACAACTGAGGTAAGGAATGCAGGAACGAACGAAGAAGAGGATACAGAAGAAAATATGAATAACAGACATGAGAACGAAGAGGAAGAAGCAGTGGTACAATACCATCATGAAAATGATTCCCTGCCAGAAGAAACTATGGCTACATTGCAATTCCCAATACAGTAGCTAGAAGGAACAGCTCCTATGAAAAACATCTCACCGTCGGTGTTTCCTCGCTTCCATGGCAGGGCGGCAGAAGATCCAGACGAATTCCTTTTTGAATTCGATATCCTCTGTCGCAGCTATGATTATGTCACAGATGCCCAAAAGCTGAAGCTTTTTCCTGCCACCCTGAAGGACAATGCATTACGATGGTTCATGAGCCTTGGGGGAGGAACGGTTGCTAATTGGAATAAGATGAAGCAAGTGTTCCTGGAAAAATATCAAGAATATGGCAACACCAGGGACAAAAGAGAGGAGTTATTCAAGATGGTACAGAAGGAGGATGAAAGTTTGGAGGATTTTGTAGAGAGGCTGTTGTACAATGTGCAGAGAGCTGGGCAGACGAACATGGGACTAGATGTGCTCAAGATAATCCTGCTTCGAGGGATCAGGGACGATTGTTTAGACATGTTAAATTTGCTAGGAAAGGGAGATATCTCTAAAGAACCTTTTGAGACAATTGTGGAATTATGTAAGAGATACTCCAGGGGATCTTCTAGGCATAACAAGCAGAACAAACGAGATAAGCTGGAACGTGATGTCTTCGACAGAACTCAGAAGTCATCCAATGGGGGAGCTACACGTGCAGAGATAGGCAATCTTCTTGAAAATTTTAAAACAGAAATGATGAGCTCTATCTCTTCAGAGATTGATGTCTTGAAGGCCAAGCAAAGACAGGCAGTGGAGGATCTCACACTAGGTGTGTTCTGTCCCCGATGTAGAAAGACTCATCCACTGAAAGAATGCCCTCTTGACAAAATACAAGTGTGTCAGCTGTGCGAGCTGAACCATGATATGAAAGAATGTCCCACACTGCCCCAAGTGAAGGCTGTTCTGCAGGCATCAACTCCAGAAGTGGAATCAGCCTACTTCATTGCACAGAAGAAACCCTGGCAGCCTCGAAATCAAGGTATGTCTCCCGATTCATTTCCATTTTTGAATAATTTGAATAATTGGAATACTAATATGAAAAATGTGAATACACAATTCCCTTCAAATTATGCTCAGTGGAATTCTCCTCAACCTGCGATGCAAGGTTATAACTCATGGAGTCCTTGGACACAGCCACCACATCAACCTACGTCATGGTCTCCTGGATGGAGGAACTTCCATCCTGGGAGCCAGTTTCCTCAACCACCTCCACCTCAACAGTTACCGTATTCTCCTCCATATCCTCAATTTCATCAATATCCTCAATGCCCACCTCAGCAGTCGCAGCTGCAGCTGCAGAATAATCTTGTTCCTAATATACCAATACGGCCTCAGCTGCCTGCCCAACCTAACCCTAACCCAAATAATAAAACAGTCCATCAATTGGAGGCTCTCAATATGCCGGCCTACTCTCTCTCCCCTGTACCTTCTAATGATATTCGCCTACGGTCTGGGAAGATAATAGAACGTGTAATTTCAGAAAATATTCCACCATCTGTGCATGACAAAGAAGAGAGTTCCCAGCATCCATTTGATCCGGTTCCTATCACTGAAGGTGCTGAGCATCCCTCAGATGGGACAGCTGAAACATTAAACGATAAATCAGATAATACGTAGCCTACCCAGCTGGTAAGGCAACCACCATACCCTGAGAGACTGATGCTACCAAAAATAGGGGGGCAACCTCAGTTCAATCTCCTAGGAGAATTGAAGAACCTTTATGTTAAGATCCCCCTTTTGCAAGCTCTTCAAGACGTACCTATTTATGCTAGAACTGTTCGGGACCTGTGCACTAAAAGACCGGGAAGGAAGCCCAGAGATCCTCCCACTGTTCATGTCATAGGGAATTTATCTGCTTTAATGACCGAAAAAACCCCTATAACCAAGTATGATGACCCTGGCAATCCTACTGTCACTGTACACATAGGACAAACGCAAATACCCAACGTACTAGTAGATTTAGGAGCAGCGATCAATGCTATAACAATGGAGACTGTAAAGAAGCTCGGATTCACCAATATTAGACCGACCCCTACCATTTTAGAATTGGCAGACAGGTCCACCATCAGACCCGAAGGGATTTTGGACGACCTTGTCATTTCAGTAGACTCATGGGAATACCCTGCCGACTTTCTGGTATTACAACCAAAATCACAGCTGGGGGGACACCCATTGATCTTGGGGAGGCCTTGGTTGGCTACAGCTGATGCTTGCATCAGCTGTCGATTGGGATCTATGACTATATCTGATGGTATGGAAACCAAAAACCTCACCCTATATCCTCCAGCATGGCCGAGTCTAGAAACTGAAGCTTCCCTTTGGATAGAACAAGAAGAGGAGGAGGATGTTCAGCCATTATTAACAATAGGGAAGGCACTAACCTTCAAAAACGAAATAGAAGACGATGCCATTAATAATTTCATTAGCGAACCTGCTTCAGTAGATAAAGAAGTTTATCAACTCCTGAACAGTACCCTTGGTAAGGAAGAACAAGAACAGCTTACGGAGGAAGCGCTAGTCAATGACACAAACATAATCCCAGTTTTGAAAAACACGAGAAGCATTCCCATTGAGGTAGAGCCTGGAAGAACTTTGAACATCAACCCTGGTCTCTCCTTGGAAGAACAGATGCGCCTAACCAATCTCTTGAAGGAACGTAAGGGGGCATTCGCCTGGGAGTATACAGACATGAAGGGTATTCCTTTCAGTCTGTGCACTCATCATATTTATATTAAAAACAACTCCCGGCCTGTATGTCAACCCCAACGGCGCATGAACCCCAATTTGAGGGATATAGTGAAGGAGGAAATCCAGAAACTTTTGGAAGCAGGATTTATCTATCCTATTTCAGATAGTGAGTGGGTTTCCCCACTTGTAATTGTGCCCAAGAAAAATGGTAAATGGAGAGTCTGTGTCGATTATAGGGAGCTGAACAAAGCTACACAAAAGGATCATTTTCCTCTGCCCTTTATTGACCAAGTACTTGATACCCTATCAGGGAAGAAGTTCTTCTCCTTCTTGGATGGGTTCAGTGGGTACAATCAAATTCAGATTGCTCCGGAGGATCAGGATAAGACCACCTTCACTTGCCCCTGGGGAACGTTTGCCTACAGGGTGCTTCCCTTTGGCTTGTGCAATGCACCTGCAACGTTCCAAAGAGTTGTGATTGGCATATTTTCTGAATTGGTTAATGATAGTATGGAAGTCTTTATGGATGATTTTACTCCCTATGGCAAGGATTTTGAGGAAGCACTGGAAAATTTAAAGAAAGTTTTAATTCGCTGTGAACAGGCTCGCCTCTCATTAAGCACTGAAAAATGCCATATGATGATGAGTGAGGGGGTGGTATTAGGACATTTCATCTCTATCGATGGTATTCAAGTGGATCCTTCAAAAATTAAGGTGATAAAAAATATACCAACTCCTTCAACTCAGAAAGAGGTGCGAAGTTTTCTGGGACATGCTGGATATTATAGGAGATTTATAGAAAACTTCTCCAAACTTGCTTCTCCTTTGTTTTCATTGTTAATGAAGGACGCACAGTTTGTGTGGAGTACAGCATGTCAGACAGCATTTGATAAGCTTAAAGAGAAGCTGTCCACAGCCCCTATTCTAAGGGGACCTAATTGGACCATACCTTTCCACATTTCTTCAGATGCTTCTGATACTGCCATTGGAGCAGTACTAGGACAGCAGGATGGTCAAGTACCTTATGCTATTTATTATGTTAGTAAAAACTTAGCCCCTGCTGAACTAAATTATACTGTTACTGAAAAAGAATTCCTTGCTATTGTTTATTCTATTAATAAGTTTCGGCATTACATTACTGGGTATCCTACATTTGTGCACACTGACCACTCTGCCATTAAGTATTTAATGAACAAACCTGTCACTAATGCCAGAGTAACCAGGTGGCTTTTATTATTACAGGAATTTGATATTACTATTATAGATAAACCTGGAAAAGAAAATGTTGTTGCTGATTTTTTATCACGATTTACTAACAGTGATGACAGTTCACCTATTGAGGATGCTTTCCCGGATGAACATTTATTCGCACTCTCAGCTCATTCACCCTGGTATGCAGACGTTGCTAATTATTTGGTTGCAGGAAAGCTTCCGCCACATATGTCTAAACGAGAGAAAAGAAAAATTATTCAGCAAAGTGCCAGGTATTGTTGGCTCAAGGGCCATCTCTTTTACACAGGACCTGATCTTGAGATTAGAAGATGTGTAAGGGAAGATGAGATCTTTCATATACTGAAGGCCTGTCATGATGAAGCTTGCGGAGGACACTTTGCAGACAAAAGAACAGGGCATAAGGCGCTGCGGATGGGCTATTATTGACCGACACTGTTCAGAGATGCTAAAAGATATGTTCAGTCCTGTGACAGCTGCCAAAGGATGGGCCAACCTAATAAGACAGATCAGATGCCTTTACAGCCCCAAGTGGTACTAGAACCGTTTGATAGATGGGCATTGGACTTTGTTGGCCCTATCAACCCTCCTTCCAGACAGAAGGTTTACATTCTGGTGTGTACAAATTACATGACCAAGTGGGTAGAAGCTATAGCTTTGGCTAAGGCTAATGACCAGGCGGTGATTGATTTTCTGTACAATGAAGTTTTTACCCGCTTTGGGGTACCAAAAGAAGTAGTTACCGATGGGGGACCGCAATTCATCTCACACCAATTTGAATCCTTGCTCTGGAAGTATCATGTGCAGCACAGGATAGCTTCACCTTATCATCCCCAGGCCAATGGTCAAGTGGAAAGTAATAATAAAGTTATTGAAGCAATTCTTACTAAAACAGTTAAAAGCCATCGAAGGGATTGGGCTGACAGGCTTCCAGAAGCACTGTGGGCATATCGCACAACTTGGCGCAACACCACGGGGTTTTCTCCCTATGATCTGGTGTATGGAAAGATTGCCATCTTTCCAATTGAATTTGAGATCAAGACCCTGAAAACAGCCATTGAAATGAATCTGGATGTAACAGAAGCCCAGAAGAGAAGATTGAATCAATTAAATGAATTGGATGAGAAACGGTTAGCTGCAGTAGACCAGACTATGCTGCTTCAGCAACAGAGATCTAACTGGCATGACCGATTCATCAAAAAGAAAATCTTCCGTGAAGGAGACTGGGCACTATTATACGACTCCAGATTCAAGAAGGATTTTAAAGGAAAATTACGCACAAGATGGCTGGGTCCATATTTGGTCGACAGGGTATTTGACAACGGCACTGTTCGCCTGGTGACCATTGATGAAAACCGTATACCATTACTTGCTAACGGCCACAGACTGCGACTGTATCGTAAGCCCATTTCGAAAGATGCATTCATTTCACAAATTGCTGCCGATCCAGACTATCAATTGGCACCAGAGCAGAAACTTTTCTCTACCTTTGCCAAACCTTAAACTGAAAATTGTATTTGCTGTACATAAATAATTTCCTGCTGTAGCGTATAGCTGTTGTTTTTTTTCTTTTTCTCTTTGCATTTGATCTCTTTGCTTGCTGTCGTCTTTCAAAAATTTTCAGGGAAGTGCCAGGAGAACGACCAGTTTGGGCCCGTTAGACGAAAATCTCCCTGTGCCTTCCTTGCCTTAAAAAAAAAAAAAAATCCGGCAGCTGCGACATATTTTCCGGCAGCTGCAACATATTTTCTGGAAGCTACGACATATTTTTCGGCAGCTACAACATATTTTCCGGCAGCTGTATATCCTTTTCCGGCAACCACATTATCCTTTTCCCTAGCAGCCGCAAAATCCTTTTTCCCGCTTGTCGTCAATATTTTCCGGTGGCTGCAACATCGGCGGCTGCAACATCGTCGGCGGCTGCAACATCGTCGGTGGCTGCAACGTCGGCGGCTGCAACATCAGCAGCTGCAACCCCAGTCCCCGCGGCTGCCACCTCATCTTCCCCGCGACTGCCACCTCATCTTCCTCGCGGATGCCACCTCATCTTCCAATGGTTTCCACCTCATTTACCAGCTATTGCCACATCATTTCCCCGCAGCCGTAACCGTTTCCCGCAACTGCCACTTCATTTCCCCGCGGCTGCCATCTCATTTCCCAGCAACTGCCACCTCATTTTCAGCAGCCGTAGTATCCTTTTTTTTCCCCGTCGGTCGTCAATCCAGCGGCTGCAACATTTCACCGTTATTGTTTTCCGTCGACCTTAAAATCTTTTCTCCCGTCAGCTGTAAATCATCCTCGACAGCCGCAACTTCAATCCAGCGGCTGCAACATCACGTCACAGCACTGCAACAACTCTTCCCGCCAGCTGTAATCTTTCCCGCCACCGTAAAACTTTTCAATTTTTTTTTTTCCGGCTGCCGTGAATTCTTTTTCGATGGCCGCAACTTCTTTCCCGGTGGCTGCAACATATTTTTTTGACGACTGCAACATCTTTTTCGTCGGCCGTGCTATCATTCTTTTTGGCAACTTGCAGTGGTAACTCCCGTGTTAACAGAAGAATTGTTTCAAACATGCTAATCATGGTGCTGATTCACCTCAGTCGTGCCGGCAAATTCATCATTCCGACACCGAGGAAGCGACGGTTTGTGTTTCACCGGCGGAAGAACTTATTTCCTTATCTGAGTCATCATGATCACACATCCGACTGTGCATGAATTCAGCTCCATGACGTCATCAACTGCATGCTCCACCATTTTCCGCAGCTTTCCCACGCACAGTTTTATGAGGTATGGCTTTCATTTATCACGTGATTAAGCATTGATATCATTTAAACGATATTGGTCGTACCTTCACTCGTACCACCATCATACCTGATTAAACCTTTCCCTCGTATGACGTAAACGCTAATAACTGCCACCTTCCCCAATTCGGCATGAAAATTTCAAACACTGTTCTGTGCTCAACTTTCCAAATTTGGTCATTCTCTCAACATCTCCGCTCAGCGATTCGTGCATCCTCTGTGCTGCAACTTCCATTCTGGGATCCGGTAATCTGTGGAATAGCAGTTTCAGTTTGCAGCCAGGACCATGGGCATTCCAGTTCGCCATGAACCTTTCAATACCCAGGAACTCAGACGGAATCCGCAAGTTCTTGCCATTTTTCAAGTTGCTGGCTGGGTCGAGCTCTTTGAGCGATTGGACGGATTCGATCGGGATGCAGCCCTGCAATTTGCCTTGAATCTTACCAAAACTCACTCCACGGTGTGGGGGCTGTGTATAGACGTCTCT
This sequence comes from Larix kaempferi, assembly GCA_027924585.1. Taxonomy (NCBI): domain Eukaryota; kingdom Viridiplantae; phylum Streptophyta; class Pinopsida; order Pinales; family Pinaceae; genus Larix; species Larix kaempferi. Next base: position 14,959,700 of record BSBM01000904.1, read on the forward strand.
GAGGTCATTATATCCGAGGTTACAGCCATCTCGATGGTGGGAAAACCTTGGTTTAACCGTCGAGTCCCTGCAACGGTTGCACGAGAACAATTTTTACTTCCACGGGAGCAAGTTGAAGCATCCAGGAGAGGGATTGCACTGAACTCACTGCCGCGGCCATGGGACCATGTTGCTGTCTTCCTCAAGAAATACATTACCTACGAAGGTAGATACCAAACTGTGTATAACTCTGAACTTCCTTTGCTTTCTCATCTCCGCCATGGCATTTTGTTGAACATTCCATTTTATTTATTGCACGACTTGCGTCATATGGAAACATTTGTTCAGTCTGCGAAGCACCCAATCTCCTCTCTCACCCACCATGGCCTTATCAAGTTAATTATTGTAAGAACCCTTTCCCAACATAATATAACTTGGGAACAATTTATAACCCGACCACAGCAACCTGTTCCCTTGAGGGTCATCCCATTACAGCAATTACAGGTTCCACCACAACAGGAGGACCGGAGTTCCTCCAGTGAAGTTGGGGGGAGGGATGAAATGGGAGAAGAAAAGCAATCGGGGGCACAGGAAGGACCATTCGGGGTGGGTAAAACCACAGAGGAAGAACAACCAGGGGCACAGTCAGAGCCATTCGGGGTAGATGAATCCCTAGCACAAGCAGAACCAGTGGGGGATGACACTGCATTTGAAGAAGAGCAAGGGGAAGCACAAACAGAGCCATTAGGTGACAATGTAGGTGAAACCTTCGTGGAAAACCTAGATAACAGGACAGCTCCGACAACAGAAGGTGAAATTGGAGCAGCATCAAATGCTGCGACAATGGAACCTGAAGATGACGGAGCTAGGGCAATGGGAGAAGACATTGAGCTGGTTACAATTGAGTCTTCACGTGAGTGGGTAGGAGGAGGAGTTGTGATTGAAGAAGAACAGCATGAGGGTCAAAGAAATATTCCTTTGACCTCAGTTTTGCCTCCCTATATCCCAGCTCCACAGGAGGGAACACCACAAAAGGAAAAATCACAAAAGAAAATGCCACAAAAGAGAAAGAGAGCCACCAGTGAATTTGATCTAATAGCACCTATCAGAAGGAAACGAACTCGATCTACCACAGCAGCAGAGGCATCTAGGAAAAGATGGGCAACCCCAGAGACACAGGTTGAGCCCCCAATCCTTACACCAAGACCGATGGATGCTCCACAAAGGCCAGTGGAGGAAGAACCTGGAATTGAAGGACTTTTGTATGAGAATGCAATGCTGAAAGAGGACCTCCAAGCACTTAGAAGGGAGCTGGAAACTTGGAAGGAAACCTGCAGAAAGCAGGGTGAAAGAAAAATGCACACACTAATAGAGGCTGCAGACCAAGTGGAGGAATCAGTTTCTGCTGGAGCTGGAGAAAAGGATGAGCGAATACTCTGCCCCACCTATGGAGAAATCTTTGAGGAAGCAGGCCATAAAATTCTACTTAGCACTTATTCAGCACAACAGCCTGTAGCCATAGTAGGGAAAGCAGTGGAAAAAGAAGGTGCTGTCACACAAGAACCAACACTTTTAAACATCCTTGCTACAACTGCCACTTCCCATGATGCAAAAATTATGGAACAAGTAGAAGAAGAACATGGGATGGAGGACGCCCTGGAGATTAATAAGGAATGTATGGTAACCCCAGAATGTTTCCACGATATAGAGATTATAGAGCAGATGGGAGAAGAACTTGGAATGAAGGATGCGCTGGAGCTTATAAAGGAATATGATGAAACCCCAGAATGCTCCCAGGACACAGAAATTTTAGAAGAAGAGATACAAAGGCAGGACAGTGATAAATTGGAACAGGAAGCTACAACACAAGAACCAGCAAACCCGAATATACTTGTCCAATCTGCCAAACAGATGGGGGAAGAACCTGGAACAGAGGAAATTTTGGAGTTTAATGATGAACTCTGGGTTGTAACCCCAGAGGACTCCCATGACACAGAACTCATAGGAGAAGAGTTGCAGCAAAAGAAGGATGAAGAGGTAAGCCAGGATGTTACTACACAAGAACCAACACCCTTGGAAGCTATAGCAAGAACTCCTGAATTGCAGTTGGAAGATAACCCAGGAGTGGATATCATTCCTGATATATAGTGGAGTGAAGATGAACAGGTACAGACACCATGCTCAGGTGACACCGAAATCTTGGAGGAAGGGTTGCACGATGAGAAGGAGATCCTATCTCAGCAGTAGAAGGACAAAGAAGATGCTGTTACACAAGAACCAGTGTCTCCAAAATCAATAAAGGTAGCTGCTGAAGAAGGTTTAAAGGATGTTGCTGTTACACAAGAACCAGCAACTCTCCTGTTAAAATTAGATGCGCTGGAAGACACTGTCCCACAAGAACCAGTGCTTCCACCTCCTAGAGATGTCATTGAGTTGGATTAAGATTGAGGATTTCTTTTCAACTCCCCCAGGCATAGCATAATGAGACTGTAGGAAGATTCCCACTACACCAAGTGCATTCCCAGATATCATCAATATGTAGTGGAAGGGAAACAGTGAGGTTGGAAGATGTTGGGTCACTCACAGAAGCCTTTCAAAAGATAGATAAGATGCCTGAGTTTCCTACATTCCTTCCTCTCTTCTGGATAGAGCTCAGTTCACGATTCAGATGGAGGTCGTTGCATGAGGACATGCAACAGGGTAGTTGGGGGGAGATGTTGAGCCCAGAATTGGCCCTTTTTAGTCATCATTATTCATCTTTCCTGCCCCTGTCCTACACTATTTATCATGGCAATCAAACCTATTGTCCTTACCTTATCCCCCAAATTACCAAGGTATGGCTGATCATTGTTTTATTTTATTAATGCTTATGATTGTGATAATTAAAGTTGTGCATCTCTCAAATTGTGCTAACATGTTGCGATTTATGAAGGTAGTTGAGACAAATGGATTGCAGGAAGATCAGGGCTGAACAAGTCATAAAGAAAGGGATGTCCGTTCCTTGTAGAAGGTTCCTTGGGGCTCGAATCATCAATCAAGGCACAGTCGTGACAGGGCAGCTGTAACAGAATTTGCTATCTTAAGTATGTTGCTGCTCGAGTCTAGCTGTGAGCTGGAAGGACCGCCACTCTTGGGTCAATTAATAACTCTCTCATATTTGGATATTTCTGTTCTGCCACGCATTGTAACAGCTAGATTATTTAGGGCGCCTGAAGATCAGAGATCTTCATGGCTGCCCAATTATGGGATTAGATGTTACGATTTGTATGTATAAATAGGGTGAGTTTCCTCGACTCAGGGGTTGAACAGCAAACAATTAATTCATTTTGTATTAGCAGCCGAGCAAAACTATGTACTCATTCTTCTGTTAATATAAGGGGTTACTTCTGAGCTAAAGAGTGTGTTGTTCAACCAGCGTCTCTGTGTGAAGACTGGGCCCGTCTTCCACAGAGATTGTTGAGTTAAAATAGGATTTTATCTTTCTTGTTGTGTGATGCTTTGTTCTTTCCTTTGTACGCAGCAGCAATATTTATTGTGTGGGTTTCTCAGTAAAATATTACATTTCTGTGAGATTGGTGAATGGTGTAGAATAACAGTCGACTGAGTCAGGGTTGCTTTATGCATTTCAATTTCTGTTCACACTGCCGTGTTCATCTTACAGCTGAGACGTGATCCCAGGAGCTCTTACAATTTAGCTTTCCTGTTATGTGTTGATTGATTTCCATTCTGCAATTCAATTTCTTAGAACAGTTGCTTCAATCTTTTTCATTTGAAATTCTATAGTAATGTTCAGTTTATGCTTTATGATTCCCAGATTGATTAGATCAGACGAGTGATTGTTTTAGAATGCGAATGAGATTTCCTTTTTGTAATTGTTGATTAGATCTGATACCATTTCTTATTGATGCATAATAGAAAAGAATTGTAGTATAGCAGTTAGAAGGCAATTGGGATTGCATAGATTCTTGGGATGAACATGGATGATAGAAGATAAAAATATTCACTTCTAATGGTTTTGTGTTTAAGCATATATTGTGCACTTATCCTTTGAAATAAAAAGACTTTCTCAGGTTGACAATAAATTTCATATGCTCTGTGTGTTTGGTAGTAATTTATCTGCATATAGAGTGCTTGACAGGGGACTCGTCAGCAGCTTCCTTAATTTCTCTATGCATATGCTTACAATTGTTATCATACCAAGGATTGGTGCTTATGTTCATCTTTTTGCTAGATATTTCATGAGAAAACTTGTTGATAGCAAAGGAGAGGGAGGTAGTAAAATTATGATAGAGATCTATATTATTGTTTTTAGAAAGAGATAACAAGTTATTCGTTAAATCATTAAGAAATCCATCTTTATTATTTCTATCAAATATCAAGTTCTTTTGGCTTTGAGAGTTCTCCACAATGGGCTCATTATGCATTGTAAGACAAAAGGTTATAATTAAAGGCCTATGATAAGAGTGAGACTTGTGGTCATTGACGATGTCAAAATTAATTATTTCATTGTATAAAGGGATACAAGACACTACATAATCAAATACACTACTGCCAAGACCATGAATGCAAGTCATCCTACCTAAATTTGGCCACTTCTTCAAGCCATTATAGATTATCAAATATTGAGCGCTACAAAGTTTAACTAACTCAAATCCAAACAAGTTTTCTCCTAGATCTTCATAGCTTCTCGAGTACCTTCTAGCAGAAATAAGGTCTTCATCTAACCAAAGCGGATTAGGGTTGGATTAGTTGCTTAATGGAATAGCTTGTAATTGTTTGTATTAATATTTATTTTTTAAGGATTAAATTGATTAGTAGACAATTTTTTATTATGGGATTTTGAACCATTTTGGGAACCTATTAAAATTTTTAAAAAGTGAATCCATAGGCATGAATTTAACTTCATAAAATTGATGATTAACATTATAAGTGGGAAAGATTTTATGCACATTTCCTTGAGGGAAAGAGTGCATGGATATAAAATTATTGAATTTTAAGATATTTTTGAAGGGAAATCATTCCAAATGTTAGATATTAATGTCATATGTGTATGAGATGAATAATGGGCGTAAAATAATGCTATAACACCCATGTAGGTCACTTTGTAAAGGAGAAGACAATGCATCCACCATACATATCTTAAGTTCAAAACAAAGAATAAATTACCCCATTCTTTTGGACAATACCTTGACATGTTTAGTTGATTATAGCCTAACTATGTATTGTTCCTAGATACATGGATCTCATAAACTTGGACATCAAACATGTAAGGAAAACTATCATTTTTGTTTTGGTGAGAGGGTTCTTTGTTTTATGATCCTCTTTGCTTTCACATCCCATTATTGAGAAGATTGATATGATCCTCTTATGTGTGCCGTTCTTCATTAGCTCATGGAGCATATATCTAAATAGCTGGACATCATATTCAAACCCAACAAACATTGTCTCTTCAACATGTTTAGATCCTCCTTCCCCATTTTCCAAATATCTTTTGTAACATAGAGACCCTTAAATCTATTAGAGATTGCTTGGGGAAGTTCCTTCAAGTAATTGAAACTAAGGTAGGCCAATACTTGTGTACTTGACTTGATAAAGAATTTCTTTTGGATAAGGGACTCCAAGAGACTATTATAATTAAACTACGTGTGTGAAATTAACTTTGATTAAGAGTAAAACTACGAAAGACTGTCTTTGCGCTGTAATAGGTTTCATGCATACTACCACTTTGTAAACAAAAAATCCTCCAACTTTGTCATCTTGAGATCATCCTTAAAAAAGAGGTTAAAACAAACCCTAGAGAAAAATGTGAGAGAACTAAAACCATCATGCATATTAACATTTAAAGACGAGCCTTAAAGCAAAATGTGAGAGAAGTAAGAACATCATGCATATTAACATTGACAACATTACCCATTGAGTGACAATTTTCATTATTATGATTGTTAAGTTATGATTAACGTAAATTCATTGAACTTAAGAATATAGTGTATAAGAAAATATTAAAAAACCAAAGATCGAAGTTAAGCAATGTAAAGTTTTTATTTACAAAATAAATTAATATAAAATTCTATGTTTAGAAATTGATTGGATTGAACTAGAATTTACATTTAATAAACTCAATCGTGTAAGCATAGTTTGTAAGGTTAATAACCAAAGTTGAAAGTTAAGTGTATAACGTTTTTATAATTCACATTGATAACCAATATTCATTACCAGCAAGATTCTGACCCATCTTCAATCTCAAAGCAGCATAACGTGGTCAAATTTGACAATATCCTATGTGGCCGTTGATTAGTTAAAAACCCATATGAACAAAATTCTGACGCATCTTCAATGTGACCGTTGATTAATTAATTCTAACGGCTACCAAAGTCGAAATCCATATCGAGATTGACTCACAATCCGCATAAAGCGATCAAATTTAACAAAAGTACTATATGAAGGTGACGGTTCCATAATGAACCCTTACATCTAACAAAGCTCGCTCCCATCTCGAAACCTCAAATGGGAAATGACGCCGATTAATAGTACACTTGAGGCATTAAAGACGATAACGATCGAACGACCCCATGGAATATGGGAAACCCTAACTAAAACTGATCCGTAGCCAAGACTATATATATCATAATCTTGGAGAAAAAGAAAATCAAAGTGATCTTCAGATCGATCAAGGAAGCGTCGGGTCTCTGTTTACATTACATCTCTGTAAACAATTCTGCGAGGACGAGAGAATAAAGGAAGGATGTGCCAGAGTGGAAGAGTCAGGTACAAAATTCTTTTCTGATCTTTGAACTTCGGATATAAGCAGTATTTCTGAAGAAAACCCCATCACTGAATCGAAGAAAAGACCATGGGGTAATGGCGGGTAACGTTGACGCAGCTATGGCCGATACGGGGCTTCAGGCTGAGGACGGAGCTGTGGTGATCCCAAAGCCATGGGGCAGGCCTCTGGGTTCCAGGAACAAGCCCAATGATCCTCTGATTGGAATCCGTGCGATGTCAGACACGATGAGAAGTCGTGTAGTGGAGGTTCCCAGTGGCTTCGACGTCATAAATACACTCGAAGCTTTGATCCTCACATACCAGCTTGGAGTCGTTGTTCTGAGTGCTAGGGGGATGGTCAGGAACATTATCATGCGGCTGCCGGTGGCTGTAGGGGGAATAGCGGATAATACACAGATATTTCAAATTATATCCCTGACCGGAGCAATCCCGCCTGGCGTTGATACCCAAGGACGTATTGGATTCAAAGTGAATTTAACAGATGCCCAAGGTAATCTAGCGGGAGGGACAGTTCACAGAATGATAGCGCACGCCTCCGTTCTGGTTATAGTTGGCCTAGCCATGGCCATCAACCGGGAGGTGTTCAATGTTCAGCCTATGCAACCTCAAAAACTCGTCCTTTCTCCAACTGCAAGGGTTGCTTAGCAGAAGTTCCAAGCACCCACTCTGATGACAGCGCAGCAATAGAGGGACATCCAGTCAACCTCTCTGATGACAGTGCAGCAACAGAAGGACATCCAGTCAGCCCCTCAGATGCCATTGCAGAAACAGATGGACATCTATTCAGCCCCTCAGATGACATTGCACCAACAGATGGACATCGAGTCAGATCCTTAGATTGAACTGATAGACATGATGTCTATGAATAACCTTGTGCCAAATCTGGCTATAGGTTCAGGAACGCCCAACCCTCTCTATGTCTCCCTTCAAGCAGGGCCAAATCAGGCTATAGGTTCAGGCGGGTCCAACCCTCATGATGTCTTCCCCCAAGGAGTTCATCAATAGAAGGACATCCAGTCAACCCCTCAGATGCTATTGCAACAACCGATGGACATCTATTCATCCCCTCAGATGACATTGCACCAATAGATGGACATTGAGTCAGACCCTCAGATGATGATACAGCAACAGATAGACATGATGTCTATGAATAACCTTGTGCCAAATCTAGCTACAGGTTCAGGAACGCCCAACCCTCTCTATGTCTCCCTTCAAGCAGGGCCAAATCAGGCTATAGGTTCAGGAGTGTCCAACCCTCATGATGTCTTCCCCCAAGTAGTGCATCAACAGATAGGCATGATGTCTATGAATAACCTTGTGCCAAATCGGGATATAGGTTTAGAAAGCCTAACCCTTATGACGTCCATGAATAACTTTGTGCCAAATCTGGATATAGGGAAGTCTATAAATAACCTTGTGCCAAATCAGGATATAGGTTCAGAAATCCCAACCTTTATGATGTCTATGAATAACCTTGTGCCAAATGTGGACCTTCATGATTTCTCTGAATAAGCTTCGGCCAAATTTTGATATAGGTTCAGAAAGCTCAACCCTCATGATGTCTCCTTTCAAGTAGGGCTGAATATGGCTATAGGTTCAGTAGGGTCCAACCCTCATGATGTGTCCCCTCACGCATAGCACTCATGGAAATGGTTACAGTATTATGATGATCTGAAGTTCTCATGGAAATGTGAAGTTCTCATTGAAATGTGAAGTTCTCATGGAAATGGTTACAGTATTATGATGATCTGAAGTTTTGTAATGAGATTTAATAGACTTAGCTTGAAAATTGTTATTTATGAATGGTGATTGATGGTTTTTGGAGTCCTATGTGGAAGTATATAAATTTTGTCAAATCTTGTTCATTATAATTGATGTGTATTTTTAGTTTACTATGAATAAATAGGAGACTTTGTTTGAAATTTGCTAATGAGTATTAGACTTTGTTTCAAAATAGAAAATTGCTCACTATGAATGATTATGGCATTTGATTTTTACAATTTTATGCTGCATAATGTGAAAGAGTATTAAAGTTTATTTGAAATTTTGTTCTTTATAAATAAACAACTCATTAGATTTTATTTGAAAATTGTTCACTATGAATGAAAATTATTTTTGTTTTATATAATTTTATATAGCATTATATGAATGTCAAATTATAAAATATCACATAAAAATAGAAACAAAAAAAGAAAGAAAAATGTTTTAAATTTAAATTATTATTAATTAATTTAATTCTCTAATTCAGCTCATTAATTTTTTTTAACCTTTAACAATGAGGTTTCAAATTTTAATTATTGTTAACTAGTTAATCACAATTAATTCTGAATATCTTCTGCCCATCTATGAGGAGGAGGAGGTTGCTACAATGAGAGCATCTTTACGATCACCTTCTGTCATAGGGAACAAAACCAAGAGGCGGATGCATTATCAAAGATGGAGCTGGGCTTTGATGATGATATTTGGGAGACATGAACATATGATCAGGAGCATCATTATGGCTGGGGGCCAATTATTTTTTGAATTCCGTATATTTGGCATGGTGCCACCCACTTTGCTTATGATCAATATTCTCTTTTGAATAGCATGACTATACTCTTCGTTTTCATTTTGGTTGTGTTATGTAATAGTTATTTTTGAATTGTTGTTATCCTTAACAAGAGACCCTCGTGGTTATATAAAATGTCTCTCCTTTATTTATAAAGCATATTTTTTTTTTCTCCCGAAAAAAAACTAATTCTGAATAGATTAATGATTTATATTCAAATTTGTTTTCCTTCACAATGATATGTATTGTAGAAAAGAATATCATAGAAAACTAAAATAAGGTTGAACTTCCACATTTCATATAAAAAATATTAATTTCACTTATTTTTTAACATTATAATTTCACTTTATTTTTGGACATTCTATTATTTATTATTTTTTAATTATAAATAATAAGTTTATAAAATTTTATATAACTTTCAAACAAATTTATTAATAAGTAACGACAAAATAGGATGAATATATTCATATATTCATATATATATAGGATGAATATATTCATATATTCATATATATAGGATGAATATATTTATATATTCATATATATATATATATATATATATATATATATAAACTTATAAACTTTAACATCAAGACTAAAATCTTTAATTTATTTTACATAATCTTAAACATAATTGTCAAGAAAAGTATAATATTATACTAAAATGATATCATTCAATTTATTAAAAAAAATATTTAATATAATTATATAAAAATATTGATTGAAAAAGATTTATGGAAAAACATAATATTATATTAAAAATGTTTAAGATATATTATTTTCTTAATTTAGTTCTACCAATTTACTCAATATATAATTATGTTTGTTCTATCTTATACAATTTGGCTATAACAAAGATTGAATTGTGCTTTATCTTATATAATTTGGCTATTTAAAGGTATATTTTACTATAGCAAAGATTGAATTGTGCTTTCATTTATTTCAAATCTTTTAGACTTAAAAGTCACAAAGTTAGCAATTATATGATTTAGGATTAATTTGATATTTAGTAATAAAGAAATAATATATTTTGAATAAATAAATTAAAGTTTAATTTAAACAGAGATTCTCTTATTTAAAGGAAACTGAAGTGGAAATTAAATGTAAGATTCAAGTGAAGTTGTCATTATAATTAAATATAAAGGTTGAATTTTTTAAATCATTTTTTTTCAAATATATTTTTATAATTAATAATAATAATAATAAGATATTTTATAGATATTAGTCTGCATGAATATAGAAGGAAAGTAAAATTGGCTACCTGCACGAAGCTTGTATCCAAAAAACAAGGGCATGCACGCGCATTCAAACACATGTACGGGCCCCTGCTTTGGCAATGCCGATTGTCCACGTTGGTGAGCTCACGTGGACAAAATGTACATGCATGTGTACGCAAATATATGCATGCATGCGTGTTTACATGCGCGCATGCGTGTTTGTAGCGCGTAAATGCCATCAGCGTGTACCCGCTAAAACACGTGCATGCACTCGTGGATAACGTTTACCCCATTAATTGATTGTGTTTATTATTGTGTTGGCATAACCCCCTCGGACCCCCCATTGCGTGTGCTGGGATCATAACCAAATCGGGGGTTCAAACACGGCTGAAACAACATCATCTATGAAACTGGAAGATCAAATTCCACAACCAACAAAGAGATCATGAGGTTAAAGGGGGAGCAGTACATCCCATGTAATACCGACAAGGCTCGTGCCCAGTGCAACGCCACATGGGATTTGAAATGTAAACATGCTTAGAGGGTGAAAGAAGAGGATTGAGACCTAAATGAATGTTTCATAACTCAGGAGCTATGATATGGCCCGATGAAATGATCTTGGCCGTTAGCCCTAAATCATTTGGATATGAGTGTTTTTTGTTAGAAAAACAGGATTGCAGAGCAATAACAATAAACAGAAATGCAAATATAATCGCACATACACATTACAAGAGAGACACAGATATATCATGGTTCACCCAACTTGGGCTACGTCCACACTGAATTTTCCAGTCCTTATTATTATTACCGTCCAGCAAGGTGAAGGGATACAACCTGCAGCACAACTGCTGCACTTCCTCTTCTCTGTTTCACAGTCTCTCTCCTGATCTCAGAGATCTTTACAATGCATAAAACCTAATACATCATCATCCCTAGCCGTATTACAATGTCTTTATTTTATAAGGGAAATACAATGGGAAAATACCACGGGATACCCAAAACCATGGGCCCGCAAAACAGCTGGCAAAAACAGCCCCAAAAATTTTCTTCGGGGGCGCTACCCCCAGACCCCCCAGCCAGGGGGGGTGGTCCCCCCTGGAACCCCGTGGGGGGGGCGATGCCCCCCCACACCCCCCCCGCTGGGGTGACTGTACAGTCCACCTACATATCATATAAAACGGGGGTACAAACACGGCTGATACAATATCATCTATGAGACTAGAAGATCTGGCTCCACAACCAACATTTTTCACACCAAAGATGGCCCATAGGGCCTCAAACATGGCCGAGTTAGGAAATAATGAAAAAAAACCCTCTTGTAAGTCCAACCTTAAAAAAAAATTGTAAGGGGTCCCTGGATTTTCCTTAGGGGCATGTTGTGGTCACAACGATGGGATACATTAGCCATGAGTAGGTTTTGTAATCTGAAACAAGGGCTTTAATCCCTAAATGATCCTCTCAACCTCAAGTGCCATGAACAAAACCTAAAATCCCCAACACGAGCCATCTATACGGTGTCTTTGGAATCAAAGTTGAATGCGAGTGTCCTTACAATGTCTTGGGAATCATGTACGAGTATTAAACAAGAGCCTTTGTCAATAATATTTTCTTCTTCGGAATATGAACACCATTAGTTGTCTAATATAGGTTATCCATAACATGCTTTATTCATTGTGGATGGTTCTCAGGACCTTAACCCTAGTGTTGGTAGAAAAAAATAGCCTCAAGCCCTTGGCCATGGTTTATGGAGGGAAATAACAATCTTAGACCCTAAACATATTTTTTCAAGATCGAATGCAATGAATGCATCCTCAGACTACCATGAAAGACATCATGGATATGTTGCAAGGCATTGAACAACGTCAAAGAATGAAAACAGGTTCCTTGAGATCTTATTGAAGCATAATGAGCTCAATTGAATTCCACTTGAGCCTTAATTGAAATTTCTTGATCTCAAGCGTCATCAATAACACATAGAAGCCATGACACAAGCCCTCTACAATATGCGCCAATGAATACCATGGGTCAACTAATGTCTTAGTCAACAACTAACTCAACTAAATTAGGACCATTGCCTCAACTAACTAACCAACTTGACACATGAGATTATAACTCTTAACACACCCCCTTAATCTCAAGTGGAATGGTGTGGTCAGCACTACCAATGCCTAAGTGCTTCCTCTAAAACTCAAATGCATATGTACCCAAAGGTTTGGTAAACATATCAGCTAGCTTCTCCTTAGAGCCACAAAACATCACACTGATTTCTCCATTATTGATTAACTCACGTATGAAGTGATAGCGAGTGTCAATGTGTTTACTCTTCCTATGAAATACATTATGTTTAGACAATTGTATAGCAGAACTGTTGTCACAATAAATGGTTGTTGGTTCTGTATCTGTATGTCCCATGTCCTCAAGAGTCTTATGAGCCAAACTACATGGCATGCTGCTGTAGTTGCTGCAATATATTCTGCTTCTGTTGAAGACATGCTCATGATAGGTTGTTTCTGAGAAGCCCAAGAAATAACACTGGTACCAAGATGGAAAGCATAACCAGATGTGCTTTTCCTATCATCAATACTACCTGCAAAATCACTGTCTGTGTACTCGGTGAGAGTACAGTCTTGTGAATGAGTTTACCAAAGTCCATAATCAATTGTACCTGCAACATATCTCAGTATTCTTTTTCCAACTTTCCAATGAGAGTCTTTGGGGGATTCCATGAATCTAGAAATAAGACTGACATCATACATTAAATCAGGTCTAGTAGCAGTCAAATACATTAAAATGCCTAATAATATTTTGTAAAGTGTAGAATTTACTTCTGGTCCTTCATCATTCTTGCTTAACTTGGTTCCTATAGCAAAAAGAGTTTCTACTAGTTTACATTTATCCATTTTGAATCTCTGCAGAATGTCAGTAGCATACTTATGCTAACAGATGAAGATCCCACTTTCACTTTGATCAACTTCTAGACCAAGGAAAAACTTCATAAGACCAAGATCAGTCATCTCAAACTCCTTTTTCATGACTGTCTTAAACTCTTCTAGCATCAAATTTCTAGTATAGATCATATCGTGATCATATCATCAACATAAAGATAAACAAGTAAAATGTTACCTTGTTGATTTGTTTTAACATACAGAGTAGGTTCATTACTGCTTCTGTTGAACCCATTGTTGATGAGATAAGAGTCAATTATGTTGTACCAAGCTCGTGGAGCTTGTTTAAGACCATACAAGGCCTTTTTCAGCTTACATACCTTGTGTTCTTGACCTTTGACAGCATAACCAGGTGGCTGATCTACATAGACTTTTTCCTCAAGTATTCCATTTAGAAATGCATATTTCACATCCATTTGGTAAACAGGCCACTGGTTTTGAGCTGCTATTACAAGTACAGCTCTGATGGTATCCATACTTGCTACTGGCGCAAAGGTTTCATCATAGTCTACACCATATTGCTAAGAAAAACCTCTTGCAACAAGCCTTGCTTTGTACTTTTCTATCTCTGATTTTTCATTCAACTTGGTCTTATAGACCATTTTACACCAATGCACCTTTTATCTAATGGGAGATCAACTAGATCCCAAGTCTGATTCCTCTCAATAGAATCAATCTCTTCATTCATTGCTTGGATCCACTATGGATCTATTGTTGCTTCTTCAAAACATGTTGGCTGACATGAAAATAGAGCATACTATAGCTGCTCATCAATGACAGGAGTCTAGTCATATAACTCCTTCAAGCTTCTAGTTCTCTGGTTTTGTAGTGGACTGTGTGTTGGTGTCCCTTCTTGCTGTTGTTGCTGTTGTACTTCAATTTTGGGCATTCTGAGTGGTTCTGGTGGTTTTGTATTGTATGTCTGCTAAATGTCTATTGTATCAGTCCAACATTTATCTTCCATAAAGTTGACATCTCTGCTCACCACTGCTTTCTTGGTGACAAGATTATACAACTTATAGGCTTTCTGTTGTTCACTATAGCCTGTGAAAATACACCTTTCACTCTTCTTGTCCAACTTCTTTCTTAATTCATCAAGTATGTGTGCGAATGAAACACATCCAAATATCCTGAGATGTGAGACACTAATCTGAGTGCCACTCCATGCTTCTTCAGGTATCTTGTCTTTGACAGTTTCTGTGGGAGATTTGTTCAATAGATATACTGAACATGCAATAGCTTCTTCCCAATAATCATCGGATAACTTCTTGTATGACAGCATACTTCGGGCCATGTTCATTATGGTCGGATTCTTCCATTCTGGAACTCCATTCTGTTGTGGAGTGTATCCGGTGGTGTACTGATGTTGGATTCCATGCTTCTTACAAAACTCTACAAAATCATGAGAGACATACTCACCTCCACCGTCTGATCTGAGTATTCTGAGAGGTTTACCTGACTGCTTTTCATTCAAAGCTTTGAACTCTTTGAATATGGAGAAAGCCTCTGACTTATTTCTGAGAAAATAAATCCAGACTTTCCTGCTATAGTCATCAATAAATGTTAGGAAATACAGACTTCCTCCTATAGACTGGGTTTGCATGGGTCCACATAGGTCTATGTGAACAAGTTCAAGGTGTTCTTTGGCTCTATTTGTGGAAGTGGGAAAGCTGTCCCTTTGGTGTTTCCCTAAAATACAGTCTTCACAAGAGCTTGATTGTTCATTCATGACTGGTAATCCTTTGACCATGGATTTTTTTTGCAGATGAGGGAGACTCTGAAAGGGTATATGCCCATACCTACAATGCCACAACCAGGTTTCGTCTTGACTGGAGACAGTATGAGCATATGACTGTGATAGGATAGCACTCCTCAAGTTGAGTGGGAAAATTCTATTCTTGGTCATTTCTACTTTGGCTAGGAGTCTTCTACTAGGAGCTTTATCATAGATAGCACAGTAGGAATCAATGAACCTAACATCATACTTATTATGAATCAGTTGACCCACACTGATCAAATTGACTTTGAGATTTGGAACATAGAATACATCATTTATGTACTTCTTCTCATTATGTTTGGTAAGTATAGGAACTATACCTTTTCCTTGAGCTGGAACGAGATAGTGATCACCCAGTTTGATCTTTGAATTAACAGATGGATCTATATCAGAAAATAATGATTTGTCACCTGTCATATGATTGTTGCATCCACTATATAACAACCACACATCTGATTGATGTTCTTCTTCAGTCACCTGGTATGATAGAAACATAACTTCTGACGAATCTTCTTCAACATTGGAGACATTTGCTCTGCCACTGTTCTAATCTGCTTGTTTCTTTCTGCAGTCACGTTCATAGTGGCCATATTTCTTGCAGTAGTTACACTGGACATTGGACCTATTAGTCCATTTCTTTCCTCCTCTTCCTCTCTGGTTCTAAGAGTTATGACTGTGCTCACAGTGATCTATGTGTTCATGGTGTTCATGGGCAGTTCTATCCTCTGTGGAATTAGAACTCCTTCCTCTTCTGCCTCGTCCTCTGCGTCCTCGACGTCGACCTATGTTGAAAGAAGTCTGAGTGCTAAATGCATGAGACAGAGATTTGTCTTCTTGACTGACTCTAGCTTCATGAGACAAAAGGGACCCTGTTAACTCTTCTAGAGTAAAGGTCGATAGATCCTTAGATTCTTCTATGGCAGTAACCACCATAGAGAATTTCTTAGTGAGGCATCTAAGTACCCTATCAACAATACCCTTCTGCTCTAGGGCTTCGCCATAGGTTTGGAATTGTGTGACAATCCCAGAAACCCTAGTCATAAACTGATCCACAATATATGTGTCTTTCATCTTAATACTTTCAAACTGGATTCAAAGGGTTTGGAGTCTTATCGTTTTGACTCGATCTATACCTTTGTATGCAGATTGGAGGAGCTTCCATGCTTGATGTGCGGTCGTAGCTCCAGTGATCCGCGGGAAAATGGACTCCTCAATGCAACTTTGGATCAACCACTTCGCAATGAGATCCAGATCTTTGCTTTCATTAGGGGCCTTCTTAGTGCATTCGTCATCACAACAAGAGTAGCTGTTGTCGATTCCGTGAACTCCTTTTTGACTATGTCCCAACACTTGTTGAGCTGTAAAAAGGTCTGCATCTTGATAGACCATAATTCATAATTCTTGTTGTTCAGCATTGGCCCTGAGATCAACTTCATGTTTAGGTTTTCCATGGAGTATGATAGCTGTTAAAATGGTTGTCGCAAGCTTCTAACAGACACAGTGCGCTGCTGGGGTGCAACAAACAAAATTCTATAAGTGTAGGCTCACCATCGTAATTTTGCTTCTAGCAAGGTGAGACAATCGTCACAGGTTGTCTTCAGGCAAGGTGAGACAGTGTCGCAGTTTTTCTTCAGGCAGGGTGAGACGGTCGTCACAGTTTCTCTTCAGGCAAGGTGAGACGGTCGTCGCAGTTTCTCTTCAGGTAGGGTGAGACAGTCGTCGCAGTTTCTCTTTAGGCAGAGTGAGACATCGTCGCAGGTTCTCTTCGGGCAGGGTGTGACAACCTCTTTTCAATGGTTTTTTTGAGGTACCCTTTGTCGGATCAGGGTGCGACTTTGCCCGATTGTGGGAAATAAAAAAAATGTCACGGCCCAAGTCTTCCGTCTCCGTCTCGTGCTGCAACGTCCAATCGTGTGTGTGTGTGTGCTCTCCAATTTCTGAAAAGGCTTACCCAAAAAACAAGATCTAAGGATCAAGCCGTCAGCTCTAATACCATGATAAATTTTGCAGAGACAAAAAACATTGAATGGAAGCACAAAGGGCATATTGATTGCCTCCGCATTATTAAACACACATATATATAGTTTCTCATAAGACAAAACAACTGGCTAATACTATGGGCCAGTGAATACCATGGGTCAACTAATGTCTTAGTCAACAACTAACTCAACTAACTTAGGACCTTTGACTCAACTAACTAACCAACTTGACACATGAGATTACAATTCTTAACATAGGTATGAAAGTTCTTGCTTATTGCCAGGATAGGAGTTTGTTGTTTTTGCCTGCTTATTGTCAGGATAGGAGTTTCTTGTTTTTGCTATAAGCTAGTAAAATGAGATTGAAAATTGAGCAAGCGATAGATGTAGGTTAAGGAGACAAGAATTAAATTTACTAAATTGTTGTATGTAGAAGAGTGTTCATTGTCGACATGATACTTAAAAATTTGGTGCTTTTAGTAAAAAGGGAATAGTATTTGAAGCTATGAATTGGAATCTTTGTATACAAATTTAGTATTGTTTTGGATCAAATTGAGTATTTGTACATGTAGGTCATAGTGCTTTGGCATGGCCTACTGTTGTATAGCGTTTGATGGCTTAGTACCAATTTTAGTTACTAGTAGGGAAGATTTATATGTATTATTTATTCTGGTTGTTTTATAAACAATTCGATTTTTAGATTTAAAAGTAGTGCAATTTTTTGTTTTGTAATTAATTACAATAAAATATGGGGCAATGATATATCAATTAGGAAGTCATTATTTATATTGGACACAAGATGCAAGCGTTACCAAGTTAATAATTATTTCAAACCAGTGTTAGATTAAAAACTAGGACTCTATATGTGTTCACAAGATTTTATGTTATAAGCTATTAAAATAATCTATGTTAGAACCTCTTGGTTAGCGTTTTTTCGGGTTTCCTATGCCTTTTGTTTGTGTTCATCATGCAGAGGAAGTTGTGTTTTTTGTTAGATATCAATGTCAACTTCCTCTCTTAGTTCTTCGCTCCCATCCATAAAAAAAAACGTGGAGCGACCTTATGCATTTTCATTTAAAATTGACCTTCACCTTCAACTAACCATATGGAATGTAATGTGGTGTATTGTTTAGTCACCCTCCACATGGTACCACACACAAGTAACATTTTGTATCCCACACAAAATTTGAAATTTCTCTTCCTCTCTACTCCCGACTACAAACAAATTTAGCTTCCCATCGCAAGCATTATTCACCTATTTTCTTTATCTTCTCTAGTTATTTATTCTTTAACGATAATACAATACAATCCGTATAGCCATAGTAAACAACAAGGAAATGACATCCACAATATAGCCATAGCAAACAACATGAAGAAAAAGTTAAAATCTTTTTGGAAAACACAAAAATATCTATGTATTCATCTCAAAAAAGTTAAAATATTTTTGAAAAAAAAAATCTAGATAGCCATCTCAATCATTTCTCATGGTTCCATGGGAAAAATATAAGAAACAATTATCTACCCCCTCCATTGACAATCACCACCTATTTTATTCTTAGTCGTTTCCCTATGCAAATCTTATAACAAGGACAAAGACATAATGGGAGAAACTTTAGGGATTTCATTCCAACACCAATAAATAAGAGTTCATTTCCTATTGATTACATGTGATGAAGCCTATTTAAAGGTTTGGTAAACTCCATTGTAAATGAGCTTGTATGTGAGTGGGTGTCTAACTCACTTGGTCGACTTGGTTGGATATGGGGAAGTTTTCAAATGTAAATTTCAATATGGAGCACTAAAGATGTCTAGGTTATATGGTGTGGGTCTATATACATCAAATAAAAGTTGATACATGTATAATAAGTTCAAATATTTGGTTGAAAAGAGCATTGGCACGTCAATCAGGTGTTTGAGAATAGATGATGGAGGCGAGTTCACATCTTTGAAATTTAGAAATTATTGCAAGGAAGTTTCAATCAAATGGTATAAAGCCATAGTTTACACTCCTTAACAAATGGTATTATTGAACACATGGAAATGGCTCTTCTAGAGAGAGCAAGGAGCATGTTCAATAATGCCAAGTTGCAACAAGAGTTGTAGGCAAAAGAAAATCACTACAACTTGCTATCTAGTAAAATGGTCACCATCAGTTGCAATATACTAGAAGATTTTGGAAGACATATGGATAGGTCATTCTTATGATTATTCAAATATGAAAATTCTTGATGGTGATGCTTATGCTCTTGTTCCTAAGAATCATTGTCCTTAGTTGGACCCCAGATCAAATAGGTATACCATTGTTGGTTATGGTGATGGAGTTAAGGGATACAAATTGTGGGATCCTACTACCCACAAAATAATCATTTGCGGAGATATGTATATGGAACAACGAGAAGGATTTGTTTAGTATGACCAAAGAAGATTTGTTCGCAAACTCAAGAATTCATTGCATTGTCTGAAGCTCAAGTGGGTAATGATACAAGATGTTTGATTCCTTCATGGTGAGCCATAACTTTTCAAGAAGTGAATATAACCATTATGTTTACTTCAAAAGTTTATAAAATAGTATATATCCACTATCTTGATGTTGTATGTTGACGATATGCTTGTTGCAAGCAAAAGCATGGTTGGAATCAACAAGTTAATGACTCAGTTGGCTAGGACGTTTGAGATGAAAGATCTGGGAGCAACGAAACAAATATTGAGCATTGAAATACACAAATATGGGAAACTTTGTAAGATTTGTTTATAACAATAGAAGTATGAGGGGAAGATACTAATGAGACTCGGTGTGGATAATGCAAATCTGGTAAATATCCATTTGGATTTCCATTGTAATCTTTATTCAAGTTTATGTCCTAGTAACGAAGAAGACAAAGGTTATATGTCTTGTGCATCGTATACTAGTAGGAAGTTTAATGTATGTGATGGAATGTTCAAGAACATATATTTTCGCTTATAAATTAAAGGAAAATGCAAAACTATGTTTTTGCATTTTTCAATATAATGGAATGAAAAATGCAAGCAAAATCCTACTATTCAGTTACAGAAATGCAAGCGAGATCACTCAGACAACCTAGCAGATCCTAAACAGTAAGACTCGGCCAATGGAATGAGCTTCCAAATTAAAAATGGGAAAAAACCAATGAGTCTCAAACCAAGATAAAAGAGGAGTTCTGGTCACAAACAAGGCTTGAACAGTCAGGAACAAGGCCAAAGAAGACTCAGGAACACTCAGAATCAACCCAACAACAACCAAAGGTCATGAAACAACCAAAGCCAGAGTTGTACGCTACTGTCGAAGGAAAACCTGCGGGTACCCGGGGACAGAGCTAAGCTCACTCGCGGGTAGGGAAAAGAAAATGAGCAACCAAAGAGTCCAATGGCTCAGAAAAAGGGTGTTTTCTATAGAGTATCCTAACGGCCAATTAATGACACAGAGCTCCGACAAACAACAACTCTAAATAAGGGCTAATGCTAAAAAATCCCCAAAAATGGATGTTCTCCCCAGCGGAGTCACCATTTCTGTGTTGGAGAAAACTTCCTATGGGTTAGGGTGGACCACAACAGACAACTGACTACCAGAAATTAACTCAATTCCCAATGCAATGCTATATAAATGACAATGTTAAGATAATGAAGAAGATAACCAACCTTGATCCAAACGTTTGATGTAGATCCCCGTTGGAGCTTTCAATCCGTGCACTTGAATCTGCAAATTAGTCTTGACAGCCAATATACAACAAGCGCATACTATATATAAACGACATTAATATCATCAATAGCAATGGTCCATGATATTATAAGTAAATGCAACCCAATGTAATATAAACAACATTCACAACATTAATGGACAAGAATATGAGTATTTCTATTAATAAATAACAAGAAGTACAATGTGATACAACCTCTTGTCAGCAACCAATCTGAACTAAGATCTAGGTCAATCCACTTGTGCCTCCACCACTTCAATCCTCCATGGAATGGCAAACTCAAACTATGATAGGAGTTTGGAAGGTGAACATAAAAGGTTCACAACTACAAGGATCAATGAGTGTAGACTCAAGATAGGGAAAAAATCCACTAGAGTTCTCTTGATCTCCTTTCTCTTCCCGTCCATAAGCCATATGTGGTCAATATATAGTCCTCTCAAAGGTAGATGAAAGGACACATCGAGGCGTTTCTGGGGAAGATGGAGGGTCAAAGGTCACCCAATGATCGCTTTTTGGGAGTAAAAAGTAATTAACTAGTGATTTCTACTATTTTACATGCTACTCGCGGGCTATAGTGATGTAACTCGCGGGTACGCCCACTGTAATGATGCAGCTAGCATACAGAGGAAAAAATAGGGAAAAATAGTGTCTCTGGAGGATAAAAAGTGGATCTGAGTCAGTAGAATGGATCCCCTAGGCCAAAGAGTGCTGATGCTCACAAGGTGGAAAATTACGTTGTAACACTTTGTGAAAGTTCTCCTTCCACAAATCCTTTAAAATGCAAAATGCCTTCAAAGTCCTCAAGAGCATATTTTGAAATATCATCAACATCTATATTTAGTTCTATATAAATATGATCAATATGGAATAAAGAAAATGAATCCATTATTTCCTCAATTTGGAAGCACCACTGCTCCAAATATAGAATCTGCATTTTCCAAATTTTCTTTACCCATTTCACAATTGTCAAAGAGTCACCTAGAACCTCTAGAGAAACAATACCAAAGATTGTATCAAATTTCAATAGAGACCATAAAGAAACAAGCTCAACCTTAGTGTTTTTCCCCTGCCCACAATTTATCTTCAATCTAAAAATATGATCTTTATTGATCATTAGTTTGATACCTACACCACATATACCATTTTGAGTAACACCATCAAAGAAAAGAACATCATATGAGCATACAAGAGGATCTGAAGTATGTTTGAACTTTTCCTCTTTTAAGATAGGAGCATACTCATTATACATACTTAAAATTATTATAACACTTGCAAACATATTCACAGCTTTGTGTTAAAAAATAACATAGTTCTTGTTTTCCATAAATCCCAACTTATAAAGATTGACAATAATTAGTGTACAGGTTTCTTTTTAACCCACAAATCAAAAGATAATTCTAGAGTAGTAACACCCCAATCATGTAATATGTTTAGTTCAAGAGTAACACCTTTCCAGAAATATGATATGTGGACTCACATTCATTCTTACATAGAGTACAGAAACTAGGACCATTCCAGCTTCTTCTCATGAGATTATACTAGGTAGTCAAACGGTTTTCTAAAGAAATCTAAAAGAAACATTTTAATTTCAGTGGCATATTCCATTTCCAAATTTTACCATACTACCACTTCAATAGCAAAATCATAAGGGTTTTAATTTGTTTTCCAAATATTTTCAGGGTTTTTATATCTTTATTGTATGTAAAAAATATTTTAATTTTTTTATTGTTTCAACAATCTCTTGGTTATGTATACGTACCTTAGTAAATCACCGTCAAATTTTAGGTGTTGACCTAGGTGATAGGGAGAGAATGTGGTCATAATTACCTAGGTAATAATCTTTGGGGGTGTATCTTTACCCCATGGAAAATTTAAAAGGGGGAATGTTGGGTTAATCTTGACTAAATTAAACCTTGTCTTAGGTTAAGATTTGTGTTTTTCAAGCCCATGGTTTTGGTATCCCGTGGTATTGTTCCTATTGATTACATGTGTTGAAGCCTAGTTAAAGGTTTGGTAAACTCCATTGTAAATGGGCTTGTATATGAGTGGGTGTCTAACTCACTTGGTCGACTTGGTTGGATGTGGGGAAGGTTTCAAATGTAAATTTCAATATGGAGCACTAAAGATGTCCAGGTTATATGGTGTGGGTCTATATACTTCAAAAAAAAGTTGATGTGTTTAAGAAGTTCAGAGATTTGGTTGAAAAGAGTATCGACACGTCAGTCAGGTGTCTGAGAATAGATGATGGAGGTGAGTTCACATCTTTGGAATTTATAAATTATTGAAAGGAAGTTTCAATCAAATGGTATAAATCCATATTTTACACTCCTGAACAAATGGTATTATTGAACACATGGAAATGACTCTTCTAGAGAGAGCAAGGAGCACGTTCAATAATGCCAAGTTGCAATAAGAGTTGTAGGAAAAATCAAATCACTACAACTTGCTAAATGGTAAAATGGTCACCATCAGTTGCAATATACTGGAAGATTCTAGAAGACATGTGGATAGGTCATTCTTATGATTATTCATATATGAAAATTCTCGATGGTGATGCTTATGCTCTTGGTCCTAGGAATCATTGTCCTTAGTTGGACCAGAGATCAAATAGGTATATCATTGTTGGTTATGGTGATGGAGTTAAGGGATACAAATTATGGAGTCCTACTGCCCACAAAATCATCATTTGCGGAGATA
This sequence comes from Larix kaempferi, assembly GCA_027924585.1. Lineage (NCBI taxonomy): Eukaryota > Viridiplantae > Streptophyta > Pinopsida > Pinales > Pinaceae > Larix > Larix kaempferi. The sequence continues at coordinate 14,983,341 of BSBM01000904.1, forward strand.
TGTATATGGAACAACGAGAAGGATTTGTTTAGTATCACCAAAGAAGATTTGTTCGCAAACTCAAGAATTCATTGCATTGTCTGAATCTCAAACATGTAATGGTACAATATGTTTGATTCCTTCATGGTGAGCCATAATTTTTCAAGAAGTGAATATAAGCATTATGTTTACTTCAAAAGTTTAGAAAATAGTATATTCACTATCTTGATGTTGTATGTTGACGATATGCTTGTTGCAAGCAAAAGCATGGTTGGAATCAACAAGTTAATGACTCGGTTGGCTAGGACATTTGAGATGAAAGATCTAGGAGCAGCAAAACAAATCTTGATCATTGAAATACACAAATATGGGAAACTTTGTAAGATTTGGTTATAACAATAGAAGTATGAGGAGAAGATAATGAGATTCGGTATGGATAATGCAAAACTGGTAATTATCCATTTGGATTTCCATTGTAAGCTTCATTCAAGTTTATGTCCTAGTAATGAAGAAGAAAAAGGTTATATGTCTCATGTATCGTATCCTAGTAGGAAGTTTAATGTACACGATGGAATGTTCAAGAACATATATTTCACATGCAGCTGATGTTGTCAGTGGACACATTGCAAATCCAAGTAAAGAGCATTTGGTAGTAGTGAAATGTGTGCTTCAGTATCTTGTAGGTACAAATGCTTATCGTATCACCTATAATGGTTGCAGTGATTTAGTGTGTGGCTATGTTGGTTTAGATTTTGTAAGTAATTTGGAGAGAAGGATATCTAACTCGGGTTATGTCTCACATGCATGCAAATAGAAAATTTGGATATTTAGGGTCTGTTGGATAAGTTTGGAATAGTATAGGACAAGGTTAGCGATGGAGGTGGGTAGTTCCTGAAAAAGTCCATACTCGAGAAAATAGTGCAGACTTTTCCATGAAACTAGTAATGTTAGAGAAGCTTTCCATTTGTATGTAATTGCGATGTTCCTCCTACCAGCTTGTTGCCCAGAATTATTGTATTCCTTCCTGCCTGCACACAGCAACAGAAAGGTAAGGAATTGTAATTTGTAAGTAATGAATTCCAAGGAAAAACAATGCTAAGAAACCCGCTAACATATTTCGTGTGGAGTTGTTTTGCAGATGAACAACATTATTGCTGAGAAGCCAAAGACGGCGTCAACCGAAAGAAATGTTCAGAGCAATACGTGCTCGCTCCATATTTTCCAGCGGGCGATCTTCACAAGTTTCTTTTGGTTCACAGAGTCTTCGGAAATGGCCATATCATTAAATTACTACTGGTATGTTCCATTGCCAGAGTAATTGAACTGCAAAATATTGTGGTGTATGAAAAAATTAGGAAACTGTAAAATATTGTGGTGGAAGAAAAATTTAGAAGAGGCAAAATTACATTTTATTGTATGTTTAAGTTGTATGTTTCTGTAAAGCTGTTTTAGATTGGATAAAAGGTTGTTTTTGAAAAAAATATAACCTAGTTACAGATTATTGGCTGATTATTTCAATTATTAGCTGATTATTTCAAGTCGCTTGGTTTTTTTAAACTAAAATTGATAACTGTTTTAGTTCTCTTTTTAATAACTAAATTTTGATTAAAAACATTTTCAGTTATATATTAATATTTATTATATAAATTAGGATATATATATATAATTGTATTTTAAATCTCTTAAATTTTATTATGTATATATTAGTTTATAAACTAGCATAGTCACTTAACTTGTAGCAGTTGAACATTGATTGGTCACAACTAATTAAGTTTTATGAACAAGTTATTTGTTACTTGTTTTCCATGCTTAGTTGTAATCACTTTCTTTAGTTAAATGGATTGTTACCCATGCATGAGCTGCTTGTTATCTATGCATGAATTACCAGTTATACATGCATCAACTACCAATTATTTTTTATATTTCTTTTTTTATAATTGTTTATTTTGAATTTTGAATGACAACCATAAAAATCAATCTTGACAGTACATTTTTCTCTGCATCCTCCTTCAATCTAAGAAAAGCATAGATTGTAATCCACCCAAATTCTAAGATATAAACACTTATAGGTGTAAAGATTTATTTTTATGTTACATCTGTACAATGGTTATATAGAATATTGTTATAAATAAGTTGATTATTTAACTAAAATATAGAATATTAATGGTTTATTTAAATCTGCAAAATAAAGATTAGGGCAGCCATAAAAGAGTGTGTTCTCTTTACTAATAAAAATTTGAGAAAATCCCCAAAGTAGAAAGAAGCTGATTTGTTGTCTAAGGCCATGATCTTCAAGTAAAAAGAGACAACAGAGATTCAGATTTTATACCTTTTTCACTGTGAGACACTGAGTAAGAAGCTAAGGGATCCAGATCCTTTTATTTTGCTTTTTGTTTTAAAAAGCTGGAGGCCTTGTTTAAAATATTCAGTATTTTCAGAGAGAAAACCAAAGGGATTTTGAAGAATAAAATACTTATTTTTTGAAAAATAATATTAATATTTTTTAATGAAATAAAAAAGAAAGAAAGCTGGATTGATTGACTTAATGTGTATTATTTTCATAGTTTTTTGAAATACTTTTTATAATTATAATTTTATTTTTATTTTTAAATTATTTCATTCAATGTATTTTTATATTTAGTATTCTAAAATTAAAAAAAGAAAGAAAAGAATTTTTACTAATATTTAAATTTCCAATCATAAAATGTTGGAATATTTTTATAAAAACTTCAAAATTCCAAAACTTTTATAAAAATTTTAAACAATTTTTAATGATTTTAGAGTTAAAAATATTATCCATCTTTACTGTTTTTAAAATTAGATTCTCTTATAATACTTACATAATAACCTAGTTGCTTGCTAACTTCCCAACATTTTTTTATAATGAATTGGTGTTTTGTTATGGTGCTGTAGGATCTTCCTGCTGAGCAGCGAGGTGAGGCAGTAAGCAGCATGGTATATGAAGCAAGACAAAGACTCGGAGATCCAGTACATGGCTGTGTAGGAGTAATCAAAGGTCTCGAAAAAAAGGTAGCAGATCTACAATCGGAGTTAGCTTCCACAAAAGCAGATTATGAATACCAATTGGCTTCCATAAAAGCAGAGCTGGCTGACATCAATCAAAGATATGCTCAACTTTTAAGACATAATGACTGTTGTTGTTCTAAAACTAGTTTAATTTCAGTAGAAAGGGAACAAATATCTCTTGAAAGGGAAAATATTAATATTAACTTTGAATTGTAATTTTTTTTACATTTAAACTCAATCTAATGGAGATAGATAGGGATATGTAACGATTTTCGATATGATTATATATTTATATTTATAATGTAACAATATTTTAAGATATGGTATTTTTATTATATGTAAATGTAAATATCTAATTTTACTTTATATAAAATAGTTTTTATATTAAATATATTAAAAAAATAATTGTTTTAATACATATAGTTATTTGTATTTTTATTTGATTAACCTATAGTATTATTATTATCCATGATAGGATAATGCCTTATTTATCTCACATCTTGCAGCCAGTTATCATCATTGAACCTTTTGAGCAATGGGGTATAGATATAATTGGAGAAATAAATCCTAACTCCTTGCTGCAGCATCGGTACATTCTGATCGCTACAAATCATTTTTTGCAATCAGTGACTAGGTATAAAGATATGAGTGGGTAACAACTCATTCTAGGGAATGAGGGGTTACACCCACTGTGTTCCACCACTTGATGGTTTAGGGTCTTTTGATACTATGAGATCAACTATATATAGGACTGTTTTTGTAGTTCTCTTGTAACAATTACCAGCTTTGTTTTAAGAAAGGCCTAAAAAAACCCACCTTTTTGTGGATGTAGCCATATGTAATATTTCAAACCATGTTCATTGTTTTTTTTTACTGAAACATAGGGTAGATTTAATTGATAACCGGTGAAACAGCCACCGGGTGCTTGGTTACATAGATATCACGATCTGGATTAACAAAATTCTTGGACTTGAAGTGTCCAGAGATTCCAGAATTGTAGAGCAAAATAACAAAAGACAAGCTTGCATAGGTAGTTCCAGGGTAAACTGTAGTTCTGAAGTTCACAAAGAGGACGAAAAAGAGATCTAAACAGAGCTTAAGAGAGATTGAGCTTCTCCAAAATCTTCTGGATAGCGGCTTCCAAGGTAGCAATTCTGTTCCTATAGTTCCCTGAGGTATTTTCCGTATCCTTGAATTGGGTATAGACCACTTCTTCGAAGTAAGCGATTTCTCCCTTGGAGTCTTTGATTTCCTCTTTGATATTCTGAAGATCTTTACTGAACTTCCTCCATTTTTTGAGATCTTCTGTGATGTTGGATCGCAGGTGCCCTCCCTGCTCCTCTGACTTGGCTTAGAGGAGATCAATCGATTTTTGTAACTCGTCCAGCCGATCCTCCACAGACTTGCCTCCAGATGTAGATCCCACCGAAGCCATGTTGAGCTGCTCGGGCTTTCCTTTCTGGTCTTCTTACTGCATATGCTAGCGATAAAGCACAGGGATGAGAGGAACTTCCCATTCGGGCTGATTAATAGGGAGGAGGGGCGACCTGATGAGTCACGAGACCATGTGACATCGTCCGGAGATATCAGGCTATAGTGGAGATCCGGCTCGATAGCAATCTTGACCATAGAGCTTAACTGACAAGCGAATAACACAGCAGTCCAGAAAATATTCCTTCTCAAGAACTTATTTGGCTTAAGGGAGATTGCATACTGATTCTTTGTCATTTATAGATAAGATACTCCTGCCCAGGAGCACGGCCCTGTTTGCCTCAACGTCAGCTTGTCCATTCTGATCATGAAGGACATGGTAATAATTGATTTTACTGAATTTGGAAGCAATCATGAAGATTCTGCGCAGGATCCTAGAGAGACTAATCTTGGGAGGTAACTTCTTCAGAGTCATAGCTTGGATTATGATCCGAGAGTCTCCGAACACTGTGATCTCTGAGATGTTATTGTCACGGGCTTGCTTTAGCCCTTGTCAGAGGGCCAGTGCTTCAGCCTTGTTATTTGTATCCATCCCTAAGCTCCAGGCAAAGGAGATAAGGATTTCGTTTTCTTTGTTGAGGAGGCCCCCCCCGCTCCAGCCTGTCCAGGGTTTCCCTTAGAGGCCCCATCAAAGAAGAGGCAGTACTCCCTTAGCGACATTCTCCATTTTTGGAACTCAGGATCGCCCATCCGTATTTCCCATTTCTCGTGAGTTGAAGGAGAGATAGCTTCAGGGGCATCTTTTAGAGTGAATTTACCCAGCCAGCTTGCCTCAAAAGGACTTAGGCTTCTTGTGTTGGAAATATTTACTCTGGATTCCGTCGCTTCCCCCAAAAAGGCCACGCATTTGGTTGCTACCCTGGAGCTGGTACTTGCCTCACCTCTAAAGATACGTCTGTTGCGCTCCAGCCAGATCTTCCAGCAAACTACTTTGGGGATCCACATCCAGATTGTCTTGAGTAGGTTTTTCTTTTGAAGCTCAAATGGGGAGTTTTTAATCCAGTTGGAGAAGAGATCAGATAAGCTTTCATAGGTGTCAAAATTGCCTTGGCTAGGAAGGAGAACCTGCGCCCAGACCTCTTTCGAGAAGGAGCACGATAGCAGCAGATGAGTCAATGATTCTTCTTCTATGAGACACAGGGGACATCTTGTAGGCCCTTCCATTCCACGTCTTTTTAGCGTGTCTCCTGTTAAGATGCTGTTGTGTGCTACCATCCAACAGAAAAAGTCTATTTTTGGAATGATGGGGAAGGTCCAGATGAAATTCCACTTAGCTGGATTCGGGGGGGCGTAGTGCACATTTTGAAGAGATTTATACCCCTCTGCCGCTGTATAGCAGCCAGATCCGTGACCCCATCCTCTTTTGTCTTTGGTAGTCTCTGATTGAGGGGCTTTACCTTGAAGGAGTTGTAACAGGAGCTAAGCTTCACCTTTTAGATCCGCAGGGACCTTGCCAAGATTCCAATCTTTCCAGCTTTTGTTTCCTTCTTCCTCCCAGCTGGAGATGTCCCAAAGTGAATCTTTGTTTCTGTGCTGCAGCCAGGCTTTCAGGTTTCCAATCTCATTAACCTTTCCTAGGGGCTGGTCTCCCACAATAGAGTCCTCCCAGAGGTTTATTTTTTTCCCGTTGCCAGGGATCCAGTAAAGGAGGCTTGAGAAGTGCTCTAGGACCTTGTTGCAGAGAGTAAAGATTGGAGATCCTTTCTTTCTTTGAGGTGGCTTATCTAGACATTTTAATCTTGAACCTGGGAAGTATTTTTTCCTTATGACTTTTTTGCTCCAAGTTTCTCGGCCTGAGACTAGATTCCAGAGAATTTTTGCCCCCATGGCTAGATTTTGTTTTGCCAGACTTCTGAATTGCAGACCTCCTTCCTTGTAATGCTTTTGAATTTTATCCCAACCTAACAGATGAAGTCTGTGATTGTTTCCTTTACCTCCTTCCCAAAGGAATTTCCTGATTAATCTTTCCATTTTTCCGATAATCAAAGAAGGAGCGAGGAGGATGGAATTTTGGTAGATCGGGATGCTCATCAAGACTGATTTTATGAGAACTGTCTTTCCTGCCTGGTTTAGCCAGTTTGAGCCCCAGTTTTGAATTTGGTTTTTAAATTTGTCAAGGATTGGATTCCATTGACTTTCTTTTGGATTTCCTTTAGCAATTGGAACACCCAAGTAGGTGATGGAATCCCATTCATGGACTGCTTCCATTCCTAAGATTCTAGCTATCTCGCCCAGCTCTCTGGTCGTGCAATTCCAGCCAAAAAATCTTGCTTTTTTGGAAGTTGATCTTGCTGCCTGAGCCTTGTCTGTATATATCCAGCTCGTGTTTGAATCTTCTGGCTACTTGCATACTTGCTGCTCCCAGGAGAAGTGTATCATCTGCAAACTGTGCATGATTGATCCTATTCACGTTAGCTGCCATATGGAGACTTGGGAGGACGTTCCTTTGCTGGGCTTCGATCAGTTGGAAGCTTAGGACCGAGGCTTGGATTGCGTAGAGCAGAGGAGATAGAGGGCAGCCTTGTCTAAGGCCCCGTGAGGCTTGGAAGAAATCCATGGGTCGTCCATTGACCAGGGGGGCTATCCAGGGTGAACTTATGCATCCTTGGATCCACTTTACAAAAGGGTCTGAGAAACCGAGTTTCTTCATAACCAGGTACAGGAACTCATGATTTACTCTGTCAAAGGCATTGGCTAAATCAAGTTTAATCACCATGCCTCCTTCTTTGGACTGGTGGCTGGAGTGGATGGCCTCTTGGACCAACAAAATATTGTCCTGAATCTGTCGGCCTTTTATGAACCCTCCTTGGTTTTCCAGAATTATTCGAGGCAGCACTTTTTTGAGTCTATTTGCAATGATTTTGGTTACAATTTTGTAGCTCAGATTGCAGAGAGAGATGGGTCTGAATCTGGAGAAATGATTAGCCCCTTTTTCTTTTGGGATCAGAGTAAGAAAGGATGAATTCGTGCTTCCCCCCAATTTATTGGTCTATTGCGTATGCCTCACCATTCTAAGCAGGTCCAGCTTTATCAAGTCCCAGTAGTTGGTATAGAATCTTGCAGTGAAACCATCCGGGTATAGAATCTTGCAGTGAAACCATCCGGGCCCGGGGCACTATCAGGTTTCATTCGAAAAAGGGCTAGTTTGAGTTCCTTCATAGATATGGGAGCAGTGAGAAGGTTGGTATCAGACTCTTGGACCAGGGTGGGGATGGTATCAAAAGGATGATCAAGGGGATTCAAAGGGTCTTCAATTGGAGCTGAAAAAAGGTCTTTGTAAGTGTTGAAAGCGGCATTTTTGATGTCATTAAAATTTTGGAGCAGGGAGCCTTGATAGTTGATCTCGGTGACAGCCTTGAAGTTCTTTCTGGCCTCTGCTTGTTTGTGGAAGTAGGAGGTGTTTTTGTCTCCACTATCTAGCCACAAGCTCCTTGATTTTTGTCTCCAATATTCTTCTTCTACCCTACAGGCTTGGTAGAAATGCTTTTGGAGTTTTGTTTCAGTAGCTTGAATCTAAGGAGTGAAGGTGGTAGATTCCAAGGAGAGTTGATGGGCTTCCAGGGCTTTTTGGGATTCAATTCTGCCAGAGGTAGGGGAGGTGATACGCTTAGCCCATGATTTAAGGTCCGTTTTCAGCCTTTTAAGCTTCTGTTCCCAAGAAAAGGAAGGGGACCCTGGGAAAGGAACTGACCAGGAGTCAGAGATGACTTGATGAAAGTCTTCTTGAAGTATCCAGAGAGGGCTGAAATGGAAAGGGATAGGGCCCAGATTAGTTTCCAAGGAGAGCTCCAAGAGGATGGGTTTGTGATCCGAGATACAGTTGGGGAGGGTCTTGGAGGAAGCTAACAGACCGAGCAGGAGGAAGTCGGAATGGATCATAAATCTGTCAAGCCTAGCCGCTATGTGACTCGGGCCCAGCCTTTTGTTAGTCCAGGTGAATTTTCCCACCGAAGGTTTGATATCAATGAGGTCCCATCCCAAGATAAGATCCTCCACCCATTCTCTGGATTGATCTCTTATTGGGGAGCCTCCTTTCTTTTCATCAGCTGAAAGAGTTACATTGAGATCTCCTGCTAGAATGATGTTATTTGGAGAGTGCAAAGAAAGAAAGGATTCCAGAGAATCCCAGCATTGAGCTTTGTCTGAGGCCATGTTTGGAACATAGAGATTGAAGAGACTTACTTGTATTCCAGAATATATATGAAGAAGATTGGTGTAGATCCAGTGCATGCTGCAGTGGTCTTCAATAAGGTTGAATTTGGCCTCATCCCAGAAAGTGGCTATTCCTCCCGAGGCTCCTCTAGAACTGATGGATTTCCCCAATCCTTTTTTCCAGAAATTGAATGCAGCTTGATGGAGGCTAGAATCCTCCAATTTCGTCTCCTGAACTAAGAGGATGTCAGGCTTATTGATTTTTATGATGTCCTTCAGAGCTTCTTGTTTGGGTTTGGATCCTAGGCCTCTGCAGTTCCAGGAGACGTATCGCATTTAAACTTTCTTAGGGGTGGGGGCCCCTTTGGAGCCCTGGCCTTGCTTTGATCTGGTGATCATTGAGTCAAGGGTTTGCTGAGCGCCTTTGTTTATGTCTTGGAGGGCTTTCTCTTCCCTGTGCTTTTTCTTTGATTTGCGGCCTAGAACTTTGGCAGGCTGATTAGGAGTAGCATGTGAACTGCTGGTATCTGAGGCTGCTTCATCTGTGCATCCCCCTGATTCAGAATCCAGATTCGTGGGCTCATGATCCAGATATTTTGGAATCTCAGGGTAGGAGATTCTCGGGGAGTCTGGAGGTTGATTACCTATTTGGTCTTGGGGTGACTTTCCCTCGTTTTCTTCCTGGGGGATTTCTCCAGCTTTTAGAGTTTTTTCATGGTTATTCTTTGTATTATCATCCAAAACAATTATTTCTGTAACTAAGTCCTGAGAAGGGTTTACCTTGTTCGATGTGGACGCATTTTTCTGATCTGCTGCTTTTTTCCCCGATTCAGGTTCTTTGGCTTTGGTGGGTTCTTTTGACACTGGGATTTGCCCTGAGTTCGAGGTTCTTTTTTCTTGGGGCTTGGCTACTGATTTTCTTTTCTTGACTTTTTGCCAACCCTCAGTCTCCTCCTGGGGTTGGGCTTTTGGGCAGGATCTTTGAAAGTGTCCATGCTCATGGCAGAGCTTGCATTTGAAGGGCAGCTGCTCATAGTCCAATTTTTAAAAGTGATGCCATGAATCGATGGATATCTTGAGTGCTTCTGGTAGACCTGCTTCTAGATCAACCTCCACACAGATCCGGGCGCACGAGTATTGGCCCTTTGGGTCTGCTTTGTCTATGTACCTGCCAAGGCAGTTCCCAATTTTTTCCAGCGCATCAGGGTTCCAGCAATGAGCAGGCAGGTTTGGAAGCCGTACCCAGACCGACACCTCCTTTGGAACGTTAATGCTTGGATCAAAATCCGGGGTCCATCTGTTGAGGTAGAGTCCTTGAGCTCCCATGAAGTAGGGTCCGTTTCTGAAGATTAGATCTCTATCTTCTTTTGTAATGAATTCAAAGATGTAAAAGCCTCTTCCCACTGGATAGCACGTCACACTGTGTTTCAGATGGGGCCTCCAGTTTCGTTGTATCCAGTCATCGGTAGTTCTCACTGTTGGCCACAAGCCCATAAACTGGCCTACCAGTCCTCGAATGGAGAGGGCTAGAGCAGTTTTAATGGCGTTCTCAGCTGGTAGCTCGACTTCAGGAATTTCATCCAATTTTTTTATGAATTTCGGAATCACAGTGGCCGCAGGTTTCTTTCCACTCGGGTGGATGAGCCTTCTAAAGGCCTCTGTCGCAGAGATGGGCCAGGAGGGAGGGGGAGACCCTCCCCCACGAACATCCATGGCGGCTGCAAGCGATCGTCAACCCTAGAACGCAGCTATCAGAGCTTTCCTCGTCCGCCAAAACCCTCCTTCGATTCTCCCTAAAACTATAATCAAGTTCTTAAACCATGTTAATTGTTAGTGTCTCTATGTGTTTTGTTTTTTTTTAACTTTTTTATTTCTATTTATTTAAGTGCAATACATTTGTTTATGTTATTATTTCTAACAATTGGTATCAAAACAAGGTTTTATGTCAGCACTTGCAAAATGGAGGATGCGCTGTCCCTTGAAGTTATGATGAGCTGGTGCCTTGAAGAGTCACAGCTAGCGCTACTAAGCTGATACACCTGCGCTTTAGAATTTAGCTAAATGAAATCACACAGACCAGTATAAACCAAGGGCTAAAATCCATAATATTTAACAATCTTAGGCATAAAAATAAATAAGGCAATAACAAATTATACTTGTCAATATCATTGATTGATCTGGAAAAGACATGGATATAGCTCATGAAAGTAGGATGGAATCAAGGAAAAATGATGTAATAAGGGTTTCCAAAAAGGGGCATTTCCTGAACCCAACAAAATCAGTTTCAAGATCCTCAAAAGATGGATTTGATAACCTCTTTTTGTATCTCAAATCCGAATTTGTGAGGTGGCTGGAAAATACAAAAATTTCTGGAAATATGCTGCTCATAGATTGACCTATATCTCTCAAATAATAATATATTTTAGAAAAATGAGAGAGGTTTTTGTATATTGGTTTGTTATGAGAAAAACCCTCTCTCATTTCTTTGATATTCATTTTCATTTTCCTGACATCTATATTTCCAAAACATGTGTCAAACAGGGAAATTATGAGATCCAAAAATTACAGCTCAGAGATGGATTCGATTATCCCAATATGTGAAACTTGTAGAAAAAATAAGAGAGATTATTTTTCTTTGACATGTTAGTAACAAAAACCTCCGACCGTTTCTCAAAATGATCCTCCATCCGCTCAGAATCATCATTTCAAAATGATTACTAAGCACAGTAAAAATTCCATATTTCTGAAAACGTAGCCTCATCTTGAGAGGGACTTTTGACTGCCTTCCCGAGCTCCAAATGAATATATGAAAGTACCATTGGAAAGATTAGGATGTCTGGTTGCCAATAGACTATTTGAGCGTGTAAAACGACCTCTCCACGGCTGAGAAAATTGATTTTTCCCAAGACCTGCTAACCGTTTCCAAGTTTCTGCACATTTCAGTGGCTAAAATAGCCCTGAATTTTCGTGTTTGAGCTACCGAAAGCTCTTCTTTTCGGTGGCTAATGAACAGTTGGAATGTCCTCCTAAGCCACCGAAACCTGAGTTTTGACTTTTTTGAAGGAAAAACCAAATCAATTTTTTTTCAAACCTTATTACATATCTAAAGCTCTAAAAAATGAGCCTTAAAAAATTTAGAAATGTATTTTTCAATGACTTACTATCACCTAAAATAAACAAATTTGACTTATTTATTTAAGGAGATAACATCTGGCTCCTACTCGGGGATGGAATCCTCCCTTTGAGGTTCCAAGAACCACATACCTGTTGCCTTTATCATTGGGCTATCGATTCATTTGGCCTTTATAATTGATCCCCTGCAAACTACTCAACAAAAACTCTACAACCTTGATCTCTGCAAATATTCACCATCTTCAATTTTTAATTGTGTCTAGTCCATTGGGCAATGGAGTCATTTAATGTCGTCACTAGATCTCTGCAATCTTTATTCAAACTCGGAACATACATTACTGAATACAAATTCACTGTTGTAAACTAACACACTGAAAGAACCATGCTGGATGGCGAGCTTATTCTCTACCTATTCCTAACCATTTGACTTATGATTAATCAAGTAAACTCATGCTTCCAATGAAGCCATATCAAAAATTGATTTGCTGAACCTGTTCTTGATCTTGACCCAAAAAATAATGGAATGCATAGCCAACAGAAAAGTGGTTTGAACAGATGATAAAGCCAACTTTCATCTGACAAAAATACTTTAACACAAATGCTGCTCATAGATTCCAAATAGTTTGCAATAGGGTCATTAAAACTATAAATGAATACCTCTTTAAACTGTTGTTCCAACTGACTGTATTGCAGCTGTTGATGCTTGTCTTTACTGATCTCAATACTAAATGTAAACTGCTCAACATCTTCCTCTTTATGTCTACTGTAATCCCCCTTTGTCTGCAAAACTGAAAGCTGTGGGCTGTCTTTAGTATTTGCTGCAGATCCAAAACTGTCTCCTGCTGATATGTTGATCTGCTCAACATATTCAAAGTTTTTAGAGGGAAAAATCTGATCTTCATGACAACCTAAAACAGTAGATGCATTTGGTACAAGGTCAAAAGCATCACTAAGGTTATCATAGTGTGGATCACTAATCTCTCAATCATAATGAAGAGTATCTTCTACTGTGGCAAAATCTTCATGAATGTTTGAATCTTTATTCAATAAATTGAATTCATGACAGCATTTGGGATATAGAAGATCAACTAGAAATTTGTCTTTACAAAACACATGAAAGGCAACATGAAAATATGCCAAAGAGCTAATATTGGCCATAGGAAGGGACCAGTACCGATCACGAGCAATCCCTTCTAATGAATACCAAAACAGTTTAATCCGAACATCTTCATGTACAATTTGCAACCGATGAATGCAATCATGAAAGTCAAGCAAATGTTCAGCTAGCACTTCCCATTCTTCTCCTCGAAATATGGGAATACTACGATCCCATTCATCTCTACTAGGCACTGGATTAGGGAAACCAACAATATTTGAAAAATCGCAGAAAGCATACCTCTTTGCTAAGATTTTGTTCATGTCATACCAATGGAGTCGCCAACAGATTTCTGAGCAATGGAGTCGCCATTGAATCCGTCCTTCATGGAGTCGCCAGATAGATGATTACAACCAAGAAAATGTCTAGGCTTTGTCTATCATCAAACTTGGATCTATGTCATGTCCCAAGGAAGTTGAGCTTCAATCTCCTCTCTCTGACAATGGCGCCAAAATGTTATCACTCCAGGAAACTCTCCTAGGTTGTATCTCGGAGATGCCTGGTAACTTAACTAATCTCAATGTTTCATTGAATGAATCAAGTCAGATGACTAATCAGAACTCACTCACTCAAGACATGCATAAACTCAACCAAATAAGCAAGGCTTCTAACTATCACTGTTCAGAGGGTTTGTAATAAAGGTGAACAAATGAAGAATTCTCACTATGCTGGCAGATTCATACATAAAGCACTTACATATGAATGGCTAATCATAACAAGCAAATGATACTTGCAATTCAATTCATCAACACAGAGATATGATGACAACTATCTGATATTAGAAAAAAAGAATAAACATGAATAAAATATCCAAGTACAAGTATAGAACAGAAAGAAGATGTAATTTGAACATATAATGGCAAAAGAGCTTGTATTCATTGACAATAACATGAGAAGCTTGAGTACAAAAAGTATCTAAGAGTCCCTAAAGTTGAACCCTTTACAATGACTCTTCAATGAGATTAAATAAGCTTTACAAATCAGTTTCAAGATCCTCAAAAGATGGATCTGATGACCTCTTTTCCTATCTCAAATATGAATTTGTGAGGTGGCTGGAAAATGCAGAAATTTCTGGAAATATGCTGCTCATAGATTGACCTATATCTCTCAAATAAAAACATATTTTGGAAAACTGAGAGAGGCTTTTGTATATTTGTTTGTTATGAGAAAAAACCTCTCTCATTTCTTTGAGATTCGTTTCCATTTTCCCGAAATTTGTATTTTCAAGACATGTTTCAAACAGGGAAATTTTGAGATCCAAAAATTACGGCTCAGAGATGGATTTGATTCTCCCAATATGTGACACCTGTAGAAAACTGAGAGAGGTTATTGTTCTTTGACATGTTAGGCACAAAAACTCTGACCGTTTCTCAAAATGATCCTCCAGTCGCTCAGAATCATCATTTCAAAATGATGACTCAGCACAGTAAAAATGCCATATTTCTGAAAACGTAGCCTCATCTTGCGGGGGACTTTTGACTGCCTTCCCGAGCTCCAAATGAAGATATGAAAGTACCATTGGAAATATTAGGATGTATAGTTGTCAATCAACTATTTGAGCGTGTAAAATGACCTCTCCATGGTTGAGAAATTGGATTTTTCACAAGACCTGCTGACCATTTCCAAGTTTCTGCGCTTTCGGTGGCTAAAATAGCCCCGAATTTTCGCGTTTTAGCTACCGAAAGCTCTGATTTCGGTGGCTAATGAATAGTTGGAATGTTCGCCTACGCCACATTCCAACGGATTGATTAGGGCTGCGGCAACGCTGAGTGCGCGGTGTGCCTCGAGGCTTTCCAGGGCGGGGAGCAGTGCCGCGTGATTCCGGTATGTAGCCACGCGTTCCATGTGGAGTGCGCGGATGCGTGGCTCTCAAAGCGCTCCATCTCTCCCATTTGCAGGAGGAGCGCTCGCGAGAACGAGGAAGAGAAGGATGTTATTGTTAATGGCGACGCTGCGGGGGTCTTGCAGGAAGAAGAGGGGCGTGACGAAGAATCGGGGCGTAGTCGCCCTCCTGCTCCGGCTGAGAGTACTGTCGTGATCGATATGTCGATTGCCTAAACATTGAATACAGAGGTTAATGTGGCCACGGTCGGTTTCTGTATTTAATGGAGTTTCAATGCGAGTTATTTTAACATAACCCGATTAATCATTATGTATGTAGTAGTTAAAATTGCAGCGTGACGATTTTAGGACTGGATCTTCAATCTGTTGAAAGCAAATTTGGTATATTGAGTGATCATTTTTTTGCTCATCTGTACCAAAAAAAAATCTAGGCTAACAGAACCAGTACCCATCACGAGCAATCCCTCAATCATAATGAAGAGTATCTTCTACTGTGGCAAAATCTTCATGAATGTTTGAATCTTTATTCAATAAATTGAATTCATGACAGCATTTGGGATACAGAAGATCAACTAGAAATTTGTCTTTACAAAACACATGAAAGGCAACATGAAAATATGCCAAAGAGCTAATATTGGCCATAGGAAGGAACCAGTACCGATCACGAGCAATCCCTTCTAATGAATACCAAAACAGTTTAATCCGAACATCTTCATGTACAATTTGCAACCGATGAATGCAATCATGAAAGTCAAGCAAATGTTCAGCTAGCACTTCCCATTCTTCTCCTCGAAATATGGGAATACTACGATCCCATTCATCTCTACTAGGCACTGGATTAGGGAAACCAACAATATTTGAAAAATCGCAGAAAGCATACCTCTTTGCTAAGATTTTGTTCATGTCATACCAATGGAGTCGCCAACAGATTTTTGAGCAATGGAGTCGCCATTGAATCCGTCCTTCATGGAGTCGCCAGATAGCTGATTACAACCAAGAAAATGTCTAGGATTTGTCTATCATCAAAGTTGGATCTATGTCATGTCCCAAGGAAGTTGAGCTTCAATCTCCTCTCTCTGACAATGGCGCCAAAATGTTATCATTCCAGGAAACTCTCCTAGGTTGTATCTCGGAGATGCCTGGTAACTTAACTAATCTCAATGTTTCATTGAATGAATCAAGTCAGATGACTAATCAGACCTCACTCACTCAAGACATGCATAAACTCAACCAAATAAACAAGGCTTCTAACTATCACTGTTCAGAGGGTTTGTAATAAAGGTGAACAAATGAAGAATTCTCACTATGCTGGCAGATTCATACATAAAGCACTTACATATGAATGGCTAATCATAACAAGAAAATGATACTTGCAATTCAATTCATCAACATGGAGATATGATGACAACTATCTGATATTAGAAAAAAAGAATAAACATGAATAAAATATCCAAGTACAAGTATAGAACAGAAAGAAGATGTAATTTGAACATATAATGGCAAAAGAGCTTGTATTCATTGACAATAACATGAGAAGCTTGAGTACAAAAAGTATCTAAGAGTCCCTAAAGTTGAACCCTTTACAATGATTCTTCAATGAGATTAAATAAGCTTTACAAATCAGTTTCAAGATCCTCAAAAGATGGATCTGATGACCTCTTTTCCTATCTCAAATATGAATTTGTGAGGTGGCTGGAAAATGCAGAAATTTCTAGAAATATGCTGCTCATATATTGACCTATATCTCTCAAATAAAAACATATTTTGGAAAAATGAGAGAGGTTTTTGTATATTAGTTTGTTATGAGAAAAAACCTCTCTCATTTCTTTGAGATTCATTTCCATTTTCCCGAAATTTGTATTTCCAAGACATGTTTCAAACAGGGAAATTTTGAGATCCGAAAATTACAGCTCAGAGATGGATTTGATTCTCCCAATATGTGACACCTGTAGAAAACTGAGAGTGGTTATTGTTCTTTGACATGTTAGGCACAAAAACTCTGACCGTTTCTCAAAATGATCCTCCAGTCGCTCAGAATCATCATTTCAAAATGATGACTCAGCACAGTAAAAATGCCATATTTCTGAAAACGTAGCCTCATCTTGCGGGGGACTTTTGACTGCCTTCCCGAGATCCAAATGAAGATATGAAAGTACCATTGGAAATATTAGGATGTCTAGTTGTCAATCAACTATTTGAGCGTGTAAAATGACCTCTCCACGGTTGAGAAATTGGATTTTTCACAAGACCTGCTGACCATTTCCAAGTTTCTGCGCTTTCGGTGGCTAAAATAGCCCCGAATTTTCGCGTTTTAGCTACCGAAAGCTCTGATTTTGGTGGCTAATGAATAGTTGGAATGTTCTCCTAAGCCACCGAAACTTGAGTTTTGACTTTTTTGAAGGAAAAACAAAATCAATTTTTTTTCAAACCTTATTATATACCTAAAGCTCTAAAAAATGAGCCTTAAAAAATTTAGAAATGTATTTTTCAATGATTTACTATCACCTAAAATAAAAAAAAAATGACTAATTTATTTAAGGAGATAACACATGTAGCCATCTCTTTCAAAGTTTTGTTCTTTCTCTCAACTACACCATTCTGTTGTGGTGTGTAAGGAACAATGTGCTTCATTTCAATACCTTCATCTACACAAAATAAGTGAAACTCATTATTCACTTACTCTCCTCCATTGTCAGTATGAAGGATCTTGATCTTCTTATCAGTGAATTTTTCTACAGAAGCTTTAAAAATTTTGAAATATTCAAAGACTTCTGATTTCAACTTTAGAAAATATACCCAAGTGAATCTTGAATAATCATCTATGAATGTTAAGATGTATCTAGCATGATTCAGATATAGGTGAGGAAAAGATCCTGATATGTCACTATGAATCAACTCGAGATGAGATGAGGCTCTCTTTTCCTTTCCCTTTTCAAACTTGTGCTCCGAATTCTTACCAATCAAGCAACCTTGGCAGGTGCCCTTAAAAAATGTGATGTTTGGGAGCCCTTTAACCATTTTCTAATTGTGTAGTTCTTGCAAATATTTGTAGTTGAGGTTCCCAAACGTATCATGCCAAAGTCTGCTCACTTAATTTGCATGAGTAAGAAGTGCACTTTGTTTTGAGTAAGGCAAGAAATGAAAGAAATTGTAGAGTTTGGAATGGTGATCTACAGTGCCTTGTGCAATGATCTTTCCACAAGAGATCTCTTCAATTTCAACCACATTAGGAGTAAAAATTATTGAAACTCATGTATGGGTCATTTGATGAATTGAAAGGAGGTTAGCTTCCAGGGTAGGCACATAGAGGACATAATTGAAGTATCTATGATCCATATTGATCCTTCCAATCCCTTTTGAAGGAACTTCAGAATCATCTCCCATTACGATAGAAGGCCCAACAGCTGGTTTGAAATCAAAGAATAGATCCATGGATGCAGACATGTGTCTGGAGGCTCCAGAATCTATGATGAAGGAGGATGCATTTGAAGTTCCAGCCATGAGTGCATAAAACCTCTCTTTATCCTCTGATTTAGGATCAACTTCTTTCCTTCTGGAACCTGCAGGTACTGGAAGGTTTTTTTTCTCTAGAAGTTGGTCCATGAGAACAATGGTATTCTTCATGAAAGCACTTTCTGGGTGAAAACCTCTGTTGCAGCATGGACATTCGGTATTCTCCTTTTGGTTTTTCTTTCCTTTCTTTGGATTTGAGGTTCCCTATGACTGTTTGGGAGACTCATTTGACTTATGCTCATGTTGTTTCTTCTCCTTTCCCTTGTTCTTTCCTTTCCCATTTGCATTCTTTCCTTCTCCTGCAACAAGAGCTTGATCCCTTGATGGTTTATTACTCCCATCTGCACCAATTTTTCCTGCTCCTTTGTGAGAGACAGGATGAATGCATCTAGATTGGGAATTTTCCAATTTGGGATGGATATATTTTCCGTTTGGAAGGTGGATACAAACATAGAATATTATGATCCCAGTTTTGAAAGAATATAAATAACAAGCTCCTTTTCTTCCTTCTCAATTCCACATAGTTTTAGCTGCACAACCAAGTTCTTGAATCTTGTGAAGAAATCTGTGATGGTTTCGAAGCTGCTCGGTCTCAGAGAGATCAACTCATTTTCCAATTGATGTCCTATCAAATCATCCTATTTCCCAAATAAGGATTCGAGCTTTGTCCAAACCTCCTTGGGGTTTTTCAGACTGGAGAGATGAAATATTAGATATTTGGAAATGCCGAGGCGCAACGATCCAAATGCTTGATCAAGATTGTTTAGATACTTGGCCTTATATATATATAACCATTTGGTTCAACCTCAATGCCCTTTATCACCCTGTAGAGACCTCTGTTGCGCATGAAGAACTCCATTTGTTCCTTCAATTTAAATATATTTAAGGGATTAAGCTTGGGAATCGAAGTTATATCTATAATAAATGACTGAATGCGCTTCTGATGATGGAATAATTTGCAAAAAAAATGGAAAAGTATTTGGAGGATTGTTACTGAATCTACTAAGCATTGCTTTAGGACAATAGGAAATTTTATCCGGATCCTTCACACCTGGATAGACCTCAAAGTATTTATCCAATGAATTCAATGCAATGTCACCAAGATTTGTTGTGGAAATACAGAGGCTTTTGGTGCAGTATTGAAAGTAGCTGCTCAACCTAAGCTCTCACAAGCTTTGATACCATGTGAAATTCCACAAGGATAGATCACTAAGCTTGAAAAAACCTCACAATTTCACAATGTTATCACTGAGAAGAATTAGAAAGAAACATTGATCAATTCACTCATAAAAAAGAAACACAGATGAAAAAATGTTATTGATACATTAATCAACAATAAGTTGGAAATCAAAATATGTTACTATAGAATGAATTCAATAGACACTTGTAGGTTTCGAATTCACCTCAAGTATGGGATTAATTTGCATTTGAACCATCTGATCTCGATAATATTTAGTTTGCATTCGAACCATTTCTAGATAATAACTATCCAAATACACATATATCATTATTTCATTGATTTACAATCAATCGTAATCATAAATACACTCTAAATAAAATAAAAGGGTTATTTTATTAATGTTTCAAATAGTCAGGTCACTCAATAGTTTCCTTCAAGGTCTATAGTAGTCTAGGGGCACTACATACACCCCTAGTTATTTAGAACTTTGTCCTAAAGTTCAGAATAAATGCAGAAAGCTATGGCGCATCTTAGTTGCGTTCTCCCCATTCGCAGAGCTAGGACTGTCACTATCCCACTTCACTTTGATTTGATCAATCAAGGCTAATCATTAAGAAAGATGTAATAAATCAACTATCCCACTCCACACATATAATTTAATTCCTTAATTCATTTATCAATTATTGTCATCATTCACATCTTCAGGTTTTCCTCAATCATTTAAGACACAACAAGTCTCAAGAGACCACCTTATCAAAGTTGTTCAGTCGGGTCACTCTACAGGTGCCCTTAAGGTCCATAGTAATTTTAGGGGCATTACAAAGAAGCTGAGGAGAATATGACAATGGAAGATAGAATAATCAAATCCATCAGTGGTATTGGAGGTAATCCTAGACTTGATATTCCTATTTATTCAAGAAGTTTAAATCTCGAGGAATTAATAGATTGGATAGGGGAAATGGAAAAGTTCTTTGATTTTGAATAGATTTAGGATCCTATGAGGGTTAGGTTTTGTAGTACAAATTGAGAAGTCATGCTTCTTTATGGTGGGACAAGTTGCACTTGAATAGAGAATGTGGTGGTAGAGAGAAAATTAAGACATGGGATAGGATGGTATCAGAGATGAAATGTAATTTTTTTCCTGTGGATTATGATTTGAATTTGTTGAGAAGATTGCGGAATTTGAAGCAGCTGAATATAAAAGAGTAAACATAAGAGTTTTACAAGATTTTTATAAGATCTAGGTAGAATGAGGAGATTCCATGATCCATTTCCAGGTATGTGAATGGTTTGAGTTATAATATATAAGAGGACTTTAATGTTTTGAATTTTTGTTTGGTGGCAGAGGATTATCAAGCAACCTTGAGAATTAATGAGAAATTAATGAGGAAACACAAATGTAAAGAATATATCTTCTGGATATGGAAGAGGACAACAGAAAGAAAAGCAAGTTGAAGAAAGTGAAGGAAATTCCGGTGTTGTGTAATAGCTTGCTGGAAGGGGACCTAATTTTGATAGAGGTTGAGGTTGATCAGCAAGAGGAAGAGGCAGAGGAGGAAAATTTTAAGGCATTTGTTTCAGGTGTTGGGCACAAAGCAATATGGAAATTGAATGTCTAGAACTTGTGAAGGATGGAAGAAGGCGGGACGAGAGAACACATATTGCGGAAATTGAACAACAATAGAAGATAATGATGTCAATATCTTGCAACCAGAGCAAGGGGAAAATTTGTTGACGAGGAAGATATTGCTGCAATCTGAGAAAGAGGATGAGAGAGAACCTGAACAGAGAAGGAAAATATTCAACATAAAATGCAAAATATAAGGTAAGTGCTATGATTTGGTTATTGATAGTGGCAGTCCTGAGAATTTAGTATTTACTTAAGTTGTTCATAAATTAAAATTGAAGTGTACACCTCATTGAGAGGCATATACGGTTTCATGGTTACAAATTGGGAATAGGGTCACTATCAACAAGCAATGCTTGGTTGATTTTAAAATTGGGGAATGTAGTGATAGCATTTTATTTGATGTTTTTCCCATGGTCACATGTCACATATTGTTGGGGAGGCCATGGCAATTCGATAGAGGAGTTATGCATGATGGAAGAAATAAAACCTATCAGTTTGAGAAAGATGGGAATAAATTCAATTTGCAACCTTTAAATAAACAATTGGAGAAGGAAGAAAAGGTGATGATTTTATCATATGTGAAGGGAATGTAATAGAAGTTAGTTGAAGAAGATAAAAGTGTGGGTGCTCCAGCAAAGTCACTTTCGACGGAAGAGAAGATGGTAGCCTATTAGTCCCATAATGTGTTGTGTAGATGTGTGCTTGCTAGTAATGCCGTGGATAGTGTGGAAGAAGTGGATATGAGGAAGACAAAAAAATGTGTAGTTGAAATAGACAAGAATGGATTGTTTGTGCATTTGGTACAATGGGTGATGAAAATGATTCCTAAGGAAGAGGATAGAAAGAAAACGAATTTCATGAACGAAAGGGGAAAGTTGTTCGAGAATGGGGAAGATGCAGAACATGTTTGGGTCAGAATGTTAAAGGAGATGTTGTGGATATTTGCAGCAGAGATAGGAAAAGGAGGATTTCCAATATGAACATGTTTTCCACCTACATTTTGAGCAAGGATGCTCAATTTTCAACCTGGGTTTTTTGATGCAAGAGCATCCCCAGTCTAGAGATCCACTCTGCACAAATTTCATTTCTATTGAATAAAGTTGGATGTGGAGCTACTACAGATCACTTCTATAGATCGCTACTACAGGACATGGCTGCTATAGATTGTTGTGAAAGATGCTTCTACAAAACATAAGCTTTCAATTCTTGCTACACATCCTCCATGCTAGTGCTACAGATCCCCATGTCAATTCTACAGAAAGTTTGCGATAGAACAAGATATTTTTTGCAATGGGATAAATTAGATATGGCATGAAATTCCTTTTACCATCACACATTTGTACTAGTGGCTTATTATCCTAATAATTTGTTGTGTTGACCAATTATGATGAACATTCAACCTAAAGGGAAAATAAAGAAATGACCATGTCTCTAAGAGGATGACATGTGGTGTTTGAAAGGGTGGTCACTAAACGAAGGAGATGAAGCTCTCCACCTGACCATTACCAAGATCATTTGAACAATAAGGACTAGGGGAATCGAGTCGTTGCATGGCAGTTGAACTATGTCATCCTTTCACCTTTTCAATTGGGTTTATAAACTATCTATCCATGAAGGAGAGGGGGATTTTGCCTCTCATTGTTTTGGAAGAGGGCAAAGGTGGTAGTGAGAGATGAGCATTGGCTCTTGTGGGTGTAGAAGCCAAGTTTGAATATGCGTTTTGTGGGAAGAGAGAAACACTGGATCTCCTAAAGTTGACAATGTAATAGAGGAATGTGATTATTTGAACCACTTATACTATGAAACGAGAACTTTATACTATGAACGAGAACTTTAGCCATAAAAACAATGATTTTTGCTAAAAAACACCCAAAACACCCCCCAAATAGAAAAGTGTTGATACCAGTGTACACTTTTTTTTTCAGGGTTAAAAATAGAGCCATGGCCTAAACATCCCATACTGTTGTTTACAAAAACTGTAAAATCAACCCCTAAATTGGAAAAAAAAAATGAAGAGATAAATTACAACTTTTTTGAAACTTGCATAATCTTTGAAATTTTCCTCCTTTAAATTCTTTGGCAAACGGACAAAATGTGGCAAGAGTGTTTTTTTTGGATCCAATCTACCAACAAATTTTAATTTTGGTTTTCAATTTATTTATTTATTTTACTTAGATTTACAAAAAAATTAAACCTCCTCTTTCCCCCTCCCTTCCTCCCGGCCCCTTCCGCCTCCACACACCCCCCTAAACTATATAGAAAAAAAAGTAAAACCTAAACCCACCCCCCTAAACTATATTAAAAAATAAATAAAAACAATTAAAACCTAAACCAACGACCCATAAGCTATATATATATATATATCTATATATATATATATATATATATATAATTAAAATCTAAACCCAAAACAAAAACTATATAAAAAATAAAATTAAAAACCTAAACTCCCAAAAAAAAAAATATGTAAAAACCAAATTTAAAAAATAAAATAAAATAAAAACAAACTATATTAAATTTTTTTTAAAAAAAAATCAAACCTCCCCCCTCCCCCCTCCTTTCACAGACCACTTCCCCCGCCTCCCCCCTCCGCCTCCCCCTTCCCCCTCCCCCTTCCCCCTCCCCCTTCTCCTTGCGCCCCCTCCCCCCTCCCCCCTCTCCTCGCTCCCCCTTCCCCTTCCCCCCCCCCTTCCCCCTCCTCCTCACGGCCCCTCCCTTCCCCCGCCTCCCCCTCCTCCTCACGGCCTCTCCCTTCCCCCGCCTCCCCCTCCCTTCCCCCGCCTCCCCCTCCCTTCCCCCTCCTCCTCACGGCCTCTCCCTTCCCCCGCCTCCCCCTCCACCTCCCCCTTCCCCCTCCCCCTTCTCCTTGTGCCCCCTCCCCCCCCCCCCCCCTTCCCCCTCCTCCTTGTGCCCCCTCCCTTCCCTCTCCTCCCCCTCCTCCTCACGGCCTCTCCCTTCCCCCGCCTCCCCCTCCCTTCCCCCTCCTCCTCACGGCCTCTCCCTTCCCCCGCCTCCCCCTCCCTTCCCCCTCCTCCTCACGGCCTCTCCCTTCCCCCTCCTCCCCCTCTCTTCCCCCTCCTCCCCCTCCCACTGCCCCCTTACCCCTAATCCCCCTCCTCCTCCTCCCTTCTCCCTCCGGGGGCCTTTGGCCGCTCGCTTGGGCGCCAAAAGGGTCGGAGAGCGAGAAGGGAGGAGGACGAGGGGAAGGAGGGGGAAGCGGGTGGTGGTGGGAGGAGGAGGAGGGAAGGAGGGGGAAGAGAGGGGGATACGGGAGGAGGTGGAAGGGGGAGGAAGAGAGGGAGGAGGGGGAAGGGAGGGGGCGACGAGAGGAGGGGAAAGGGGGAGGCGGAGGGGGAGAAGGGGGGAGGGAGGGGGCGGGAGGAGGTGGAAGAGGATGGGGGAGGCTAGGGGAGTCAGCGCTTGGTTCACATGGGCGCCCACGTGAACCGAGCGCTCACTCCCCTAACCTCCCCCATCCTCTTCCACCTCCTCCCTCCCCCCTCCCATGCGAGCTGAGCGCTCGCTCCCCTAGCCTCCCCCATCCTCTTCCACCTCCTCCCGCCCCCTCCCTCCCCCCTCCTCCTCCTCCTCCTACCCCTTTCCCTTTCTCCCACCACCCCCTCTCTTCCCCCTCCTCCCCCCTCCTCCTCCTTCCGCAGACCCCTTCTCCCTCCTCCCCTTCCCCCTCCTCCTCCCACAGACCCCTTCTCCCTCCTCCCCCTCCCCCTCCTCCTCCCTTCTCCCTCCATGGCCTTTTGGCATCCAATTGAGCGGCCAAAGGCCTGCTAAGGGGGAGGAGGGGGAAGGGACAGGGCGCGAGGAGGAAGGGGGAGGAGGGGGGATGGAGGGGGTGCGAGGAGGAAGGGGGCGAGAGGAGAAGGGGGAAGCGGAAGGGGGAGGTGAAGGGGGAGGTGGGGGAAGTGGTCGGTAGGAAGAGGGTGGGAGGGGGAACTGGGAAGGTTTGATTTTTTTTTAATATAGTTTGGTTTAATTTTCTTTTTTATATATATAGTTTTTTTTTGGGTTTTAGGTTTTAAATGTGTTTTAAATTTTTTTTAAATAGTTTTTGTTTTGGGTTTAGGTTTTTAATTTTTTTTTTTTTTCAATTTAAAAAAAAAAAAATTATATAGTTTATGTTTTGGGTTTAATTTTAAAAAAAAAAATTATATAGTTTTTGTTTTGGTTTAGGTTTTAAATATTTTTGAATAGTGTTTGTTTAGGGTTTAGGTTTTTTTTTTTTGCAAAAAATTCTATATATAATGTTTTTCATATGTTTTTTACAAATATATGGTATATTTTTTCTTTAACTTATGTGAATCGTCACTTTTCTGAAAATAATATGAAATAGTATCATTTTTATACAAAAAAACTCTGAAAATCCATTGAAAATGGTTTTAAAAGTCTTTATTTTGTGGATTTTTTTACAATTTTGTCAATAAAAATGTCTTATTTTATAGAAAAAAATTGCAGAATTAATATTTTTTTCATTATAAATTGCTTATAAATGTATGTTATTTTGTTAAATTTCTAAAAACACATTTGAAAATAGAATATATATATACATATATATATATATATATATATATATATATTACAACAAAGATAATTCAAAGGCTCGAAAAAATGTCTCAAAATTGAAATGTGTGATACTGGTATCAACCCTTTTTGAAACGGAGCTAAAAATAGCTACTAAAATTAGGAGAGAGAAAAACAAGAACTGTGTCGAGTTCTCATTTCATAGTAGAAGTGGTTTTTGGCTATGAACATCAATAGAAAAATTGATGGTTCTGTGTAAATTATTCTCTAAGTTGGATAATTGTGGTGTTTTATTTTATTGTGTTTATCGAATGGTTGTGAGTGGAGTGTGTGTGTTTTCTTGGCATTTATTTTCTTCTTGTAGTGTATTTCGTTGTGAAAAATATCTGAGTGTAGATCATGTCTGCATTATTTTGTTGACCAAAACTCTAGGCTGAGATTTCGATAAAATCTTATGCGAGAGTTTGATAAACTCTCATCCAAGAGTTTTTTAAAAATAAGATGATGTCATTGGAAAAAAATCTAGGACAAGAGTTTGATAAACTCGTGTACGATAATTTAAAAACTATCATCCGAGAGTTTAAACTCTCCATAGTTTATGTTAATTTTTTTTGCATGTTCTCTTGCATGTGCTTCTTTTTCCCTCTACTCCTTTGTCAAAAAGTGTTACCCAACTTAGCCTTTTAGAAATACACAATCTACTATTGAAGAGTAGTTGTCACTTAAAAAACAAATTTAAATGTTAGAAAAGTTATAAAAATGAAAACCAACAAAAATGCATGTAAATTTTGTATCCTAAATTTTCTCCTCATTAAAAGAAAAAGTATTGATAACTTATAAATATTTGTTACATAAAAGTTTAAATTTATTTTGGTTAATTAATTTAACATGATATATACGATGGATGTTTTTGTAAGGGGAGGTGGTGTTCTTTAAAATAAAACTACAATAAAGTTATTAACAACCCTTCCTAGCAAACTCGGTGCCAGCCCCTCCCCACCTGGTGCTGCTCTCATTTTAGTGCTGCTTTCATTCTGACCTTCTCTTTTTGCTGGAAGTAAAAGGCACGAAGTGAATACATAACCTTTGATTTGACCAAGCCCGATATTATATGTGATTCAATTTTTTCATAAAAGTTAAAAATATATGTATAAATCCATTTTAAATTTAAATTAGATTTATTAAATGTGTGATAAATCTGAATAGAATATTATTTTAATATTATTAATTTATATTTTTTCATATTTAATCTCACATAATAATAAGAAATGAAATGGATAAAAGTTTTAGTTGGTAATTTTAAAAAACTTAAAGAACTAAACAAATACAATTAAATACTCTCATTGAGCTTTGAAACTGCTTGTCTAACCATTTAAAACAACCTTTCGTTTATGAATCACTATTATCTTTATTGTAATAAAGAAATTATGTTAAACTTGTATCTTAAACTTGTATCTAATCACATGGAGGTTCAACTCATTTGTGTAAACATATTCATATTGAGTGGAAGACCATATTTACATACATGAGGATTCATATTGTTTATTTCTTTATTTTTGATAAAAGTAAAAAACTATGGCAAAAGTTATGTTCTCACTTCATTGTTTGGAAGTTCGTATTTTGGAATTTTAAACATCCAAATTGTCATATTTTCAAAAATGTATGAAAAAGGTGAAACTATGCCTCGCCACAAAATTTATAAGAAAAAAAACATTCGAAAATATATATCATTCCCATATTATAATCTTCATACTATTCATATTTATATTTGACACTTCCATAAACAAAATTGAGTTTAGATTTGACACTTCCATAAACAAAATTGAGTTTAGATTTTAAATATCTGAAAATATATGAGCCATGCACGGTGTTGCAGTGTTCCCTTTCAGCTGTAATTTGGATTCGTCTCTAGTGATGATCTATTTAAAACAAAAAACAAAAAAATCCACATCAATCCAAAAAGTTATTCAGTACAAAAAAAAATCCACATCAATCCAAAAAACTATTCAATATATATAAGAAAACATAAAAATCCACATCAATCCAAAAAACTATTCAATATATATAAGAAAACATAAAAACTTTAAGAACACTAAATTCATAGAAAGTTGGGTTATAGAGATTCCATGACAAATGCCTTTATGAAGAGCATGTGTCTTTAACGAAAATATCAATGTAGATGCCCCACCTTGCCACAGTCCCACAATTTACATGTGCGTTTAGAATGCGTTTGGGTTGTTAAATTTTTCTATGGTCTAACATTTTACAAGAAAATATTAAATAAATAAATGATGATAATGTTGATAGGAACAATTTTCTAAGTAAATATTAAATAAATAAATGATAATGATGTTGATGATTATTAATATTCACTTGTTTCTGATTGTTTTTTTACCACAAATAAAATTGGATTACAATAGTATAAATTTTAATTATGATTCATTGGATTCTCTTATATTTTATAATATTGTCAAATATTTTGAGAATTTTTAATAACTTTCTCCTCTCTCCTTCATCCCAAACCCAAGATCAAGGAGACATACATCTCTTGTAGCATTAATGATTGGAAGAACATTTTTTATGTTTCCGTAAGATTCTTAAGAAAATTGTAATAGTTTAGAAAAGTTATCAACATTTATCCACATATCATTAAGTAACATAGTTTTTGTTATCATCACATATATGCATTAGGGACTATGCTTTAGCATCCCACTAGAGAAATCATTTTTAATTTGCATCTAGGATTATGCTCTAGCATCCCACTCAAGAATGCATTTTTAATTTGTATGGTTTGAGTGATGAAGTGAAGAATCTGTATCCTTAATAAGAATAACATACTTGTTGATTTTCATGGTAATTTCCCTTAGTTTTAAGAAGATTTCAAGTCATAGAATTATTAAGTTAAATAATAAGAAATGGATGCAACATGCTATATTTTCATGTTCATATAAGCCTATAAATTTAGTAGGGACACCTCAATACTATTAATGTTTTGATGAAATTATCACCATTTAACAAATGCATGAATATCTATCGCATTTTTTTTATATTTTCTAATGAAATCTACAATAAACATAACTACTATGTTAAAGGAGGATAGGGATGTGATTTACATATAGATACAAGATGCAATGCTCGTGCGTCATATGGATACATAGATTACATCTTCTTTTATATCAATGTTTAAAAAAAAGGTTGATTTATTATTATTTTTAACATTTCGAAATTCTTCCAAAGTAATATATCTCGATGTTTAAGATATATTTGAATCTTTAAATACAAACCTGTTCAAAATTTGACTAAAAAATTAAATATATTGTTAAAAAATTGAATATATAATTCATCTTGGGAATCCCTTTCTGCTTCATCATGAATTGAACATTTAAAAAAAAACTAAATAAAAACATGAACATATAAAAATGAAAAAAAAGAATTATAATTATAATAATTAATAACAATTAACTATGATCTTAATGATTAAGATTAAATCCATGGCAATTGTAACTAACAATATCCAGATACTTAAACTCTATCCACAAATGTTTGACACTATGATACCTTTCGTGTGAAAGGCTGACTATTTCCAACTGATAAACTTCTTTAATGGACGAACTATTCCCATGTATCAAACTTTCAGATTTCGTAAAGAAGTTGAGAGCAAGAATTACTCCTTCGATCGAGTTAGATATATATTTTTGGTTTGAATTTACCAATTTGATAATTTATGTTTATTTAGAGTATTCAGTTGTTTATTAGATTAAATAATATATAATAATTTAAATAATTACATGGATGGTTTTGCAGATGAGCAACAATACTGAAAAAAGGTTAATTCTGATGAAATGGTTTTGCAGATGAGCAACAATACTGCTCGGCTGGGAGAGACGCCGTGCACATTTTCGTGTGGTGCTTGCAAGATCAACAAAAAGAAATGTTTAGAGAAATGCGTGCTCGCTCCATATTTGGGTACTTATAGGCAAAATGGTACGACATACTCTGTGTTTGGGTACTCCATACCCCATGTTTGGGTACTCCGGGGTACGACCGACTCAATAAAATGCAATCCGCTGGAGAAAATGTAATGACCCCAATCAAACCTGAACTAATTTTTTGCTACCTGCGTATGGAATTTGGTTCAAGACTTTTGTCAAACACTTTGCAACATTGTTCAAATTCCACTAAATATTGTCCATATCTGGTAGACTGATTTTGCATTGATTTACAATGAATGTTTTTATGGTTATATGTTCAGCACTTATGGAACATAATTTAACTACCAAATGTGCACATAAAAATTATACATATGTATTTAATAGTGAGAAATACACTCACATCAATAGAGGAATATATTTGCAATTTTTAATTGCATGTAACAACAGTACAAATAGGTGTTTAAAATAAGATTTCAAGTGTACTTTCAGGTCTGAATTCGATTGTTTGTTACAGCTGCTTGGTACAATGATTTATAATTTATCAAATTTTATGTTTTAAATTTTCAATGTGAATGTTTATTGTTCAATGAATCATTGAATTTAGAATCATGTATCATGATTTATAATTTATGGAGAAATCTCAAATATGATGTGACTGTGACATATATATATATAGATAGATATACACACAGTACCCTCGACCTATCTAAGTACCCTGTTTCAAAAAGTTGCGTCCCAGTCCCCATACCCAAGTTTCCTAGCAACTTAGCCGAGGAGTAATGTGTTACCTAAAATAATAATGAATTAGCCCGGATGACTATATTGCTGGTTTGGTATTGCCCTCTTCTAGTTATACTATGTAGATAAGTTGTAACGTATTAAAGTCTTTAAAATCATCCTTTATGAGAGATTTGTTTTTGCATAACTACTAGTAAATGATTTGTTCAAGTAACATATGAACAGTGTAATTATTTAACTTGTCCTTGGTGTCACTAATTAATGGTTATTTATGTTTTAAATACTAGTTTATATATATATATATAAAAATTGAAATGAATTTAGAATGTCATATAATAAATTTTGATGAGATAATTGTTTCATTTTTCTATAATTTAAAAAGAAATTTTTTGTTGATCTATTCTAAATTTTAAAATATAAATACTTATCAATATAATTTTAATTAATTTAAAATAACTATCTTTTTTAATCTTATAGTTATTTTATGTAGATATAATATGTAAATACAAAAAAGCCTAACTAATAACATAGAATAGGTTGGCTCTGTTCCCAAATATTGAAAAGATTCATTCCATTTAAAGAGCAATTTTAAACTCAAATTTTTATATTATGGCATATTCAATTTACTTAGATCTTACAACAGTTCACGAGATTTTGAAAACTGATGGGTGATCTTCATTTATGATTTTAGGATCCAATTCAATATATCAAATAGAAGATTAAAAATTTTATCATTTAATTTTTTTTATAGGTACAATTTAGTAAACTTGATTTCTTTATATTTAATAAATTTCATATAAAATGAGTTTATATTTTTTAATTATTTTTAATATTTTATTCAAAACTTAAAAAATAAATTAATAATATATATTATACACTAAACATAACATTATAAAATTAATTTCCCTGATGCGGGTGGTCTTTCGAGACAGATGGGACAGGCTCGTAGCCATTCGACACCTGGCCCCGAGATCATGCCACATTTCATGGCTGATGAGTATAGTGCGACAACAAGTTTCTCAGGCATTTAAACCACTAGCCTTCGATGTCGCCTCCGCCACCCTGTACACCATGATGCAACATCCGAAGTGTGAGAAGCTTATGCTCATGGCTCATGGCTCAAGGAACTAGGAAGCTCATTGTCCTACTAGTTCTCCCGGTCGTTTATGCTCACAGTGCTAACTCCATAGCTCTCTACACTCTCCACTCCGAGCATACTCACCCCTGCATCTGCTATTCCTCGGCGACGGCTATCATGGGAAAACCCAGAGGACCTAAGGTGAAAAACAAGAAGAATGACACTGGGCATGAGGAGATCCCATGAGAACTGGTTATGGCCCTGAGGTCTCCATCCCTATCCGCCTACTTCTAGACAATTGGGAAGCAAGAATCATTGCAGACACCATGAATGTTGGGAACCAGGAACCAAATTGGGATCCGTATTGGCTTGTGAAAAATATGATGGGTCAGTTAATGGAAGACATGCAGGTTAACTGGGCCTCTGCGCGCCACGCCACACAATCCCTGCAAGCCTCTCTCCCCAACTGGTCTTCTACGCTTGGCACTCTAGAAAGTATGCACTACTGGGAGTCATACGCACCCACTCGGCCTTTCTCTCGCGCTCCTTGTTTGGGCAGCACAACACCGGGAGCCACTTCTTTGCAATCAAACTGGATATGTTTCGAGGCAGTTGCTCTTCAGCTAGAACACACAATGGAGAGCCTATGCCAGGCAGGGAGAAAGCAACAGCACTCTTCCCCATACCCAGCACTCTGGGGCCTATCCTGCCTAAGAGAACTCAGAACGAGCAAGCCAACCTTGCTCCTGTCATACCCAGGAAATTAGCTCCCCTATCTGTCAAACTTCCAGCTCAAGACAGTCGTCATCCTAAGAATACCACTATGACAACTGAGATAGTTGTATTCATTCAGGGAAGCAACACTCTGTATCCTGCTAACGCCTAGAAGGACACGGCCTAGAAGGACAATGCTGAATACAGCTGCCCCATCGTGGAGGAGACGCCCTCTGCAACTAGTTAACACGGTTTCTTTCATGTTTTTTTGGTTTATTTTCTGCGGCCATGATCAGGCCTATCTTTTTGCCACTTCTAACTATGAACAAGTTATTTTTTGCCACTCTATGGCCTAGATTTGTAATGTTTTAATTCTCCTCAACACTCTGGATTAACACGGTTGGAACCTCTGGATAAAACCACCGTAGAGTGTATTTTACTCTATATTTTTACTTTCTTAATACTACTTGCAGCATTTAAAAAAATTTATAAAATTAATTAAATACAATTATATTATAGGATTTTTATTTACATATAAAAAACAATCATATGAAAAAATTTACTGCTCAATATTATTAATATTTGATATAGAATTTGAGAAATATTTAAAAGCTTAGTTAATTAGGTACTTCAAAATTTTGGCTTTGTATATCATTTGTTTTATATAAATTTTTATAACAAATTATGTAATTTATTTATTTCATTTTAATTTCAATAAATCAAAATTAATTTAAGTGAATATTAACCATCATCATCGTCATAAAAAAACAATTTCTCCACCATATCCATTGCAATCCATCAAACTTACTTAAACACATATAAACAAATCTCAATAAATCAACAATTTATCCAAATGAACAATGGGATGTTTTCTGGAAGTGTATCCAAAATTGCTAAATTTGTTTTATAACCATATTAATTTTACATTGTCTTCAAGGTTCACATTAGTTGGAGAATAACCAATCCATTCCTCCACATATACATTATGTGCTAAAATTGGAGAATAACTTTCTCAATTTTTCTAGAATTCCTTTAGGAATTCAAGTCAAAATCATCCACTATACCGGTGCAGCTTCAAGTACTGATTTGACCAGTACCAATCTGCCATTTCTGGACAACCATTTATTGCACAATCTATTAATGTGACCTTCCAATCTTCTAATGAGCCACCTCCCATCCGAAATCATATACCCATTTGGCTTTATATGAAAACCCAAGTATTTCATTCCAACAGAAAAAATTTCAACCTTAAAGGGAAAGATGCTTAAATAGAAACAAATTTCCTCTTCCTCAAGTCCAAATAGAGAGATAGATGACTTACTAACATTAACTTTCATTCTAGTAGCTAGTTAGAAGAACTTCAGGATATTATTCAGAGCCATCATATCCCACCTTGATCCATTACAAAATATCAGAGTATCATCTGCAAACAATAAATGAGATATGTAAACATTACCTTTGATGTGGATACCCTTAAAGTTACCATTGCTCTTTGCATTTAGCAAGGCTTGGCTTAAGCCCTCAGCTACCAACAAGAACAAGAGAGGCAATAGTGGACATCCCTATCTGACACCTCTACCCATTTTAAAAAAGCCCAAAGCTGCTCCATTTATAAGAATAGCTAATGAGACCGATTGAAGAGAGCTCATTATCCAGTTGATAAAAATCAATAGAGAATCCAAGGTGGGTAAAAAGGATCCTGAGATATGTCCAACTGAACCGATCAAAATCCTTCTCCAAATCAAATTTGATGATTGTCGCATGTAAATTTCTAGTTTTAATTGAGTAAAGACCTTCGTGAGCTACTCCTATTGCATTAATGCATCATGTGTCTGGCGACCTTCCAAAAAACCAAATTGTTCCACAAATATGGTTTTTGAGAGAATAGATTTCAACCTTCAGGATATTATTTTGGAGATCGCTTTAATTGATCGAACTATAGCCCATGGGAAAGTGAGGGCCTTATTATAAAAAATACGGCAGTAGGTAAACCATTTTTGATAGAGATGTAGAGCATCCATCTTTGCAAAAGCCCGAAAAGAGGTGGTGACAAATGTGGAGTGATGCTGTCATCTAATTTGATTGTCAAAATTAAGATTAATCTATACTGATTAACTCGTAAAGAAATAAATAAATAACCTTATCAGTGATTGATATTGTTAAAATTGAAAAAGTACAATCTTTTCCTCATGCCAAATTGTCAGTCATAAATTCCAAAAATTTGAACAGACTGATTGGAAGCGTTCTAACGAAAAAATCGCGTGAAGATATTTACTGGTGGGTTGTGGCTAGTATCAAATACGTTTAAAATAATCATTACTATCACCAAAATTTGAAGATAAGGGTTAAAAGTATGGATCTGACATTTTGGACTTTCTTGAGTGGATCAACATGAGTGTAACAAGTGTGGATTTATTTCATGGTCTTCGTATTTTGTTATGTTCAAATGCATCATGATAAATATTTAAATAAGCTCCTGGTTAAGAAAATGGGTATGTTTATTAAATAGTATTTGTTTTATGTTTATATTAATTAGTTCAATGTTTATGTTAATTTAATGTTTATATTGATTAGTTTAATGTTTTGCTTTTGTTTAACAATAGTCCATCTCTACAAAACTAAATGGTTGCCTACCCCTATCAGTATTTATTTAAAATATTATTAAAACAAAATTTTGTCAATCAAATACATTATAGAATACTAATAATTTATTTAAATCTACAAAATTACTCTCTAGAAGATTTGGAGGCAGTTATAAAGAAGTGTGTTTTTTTTTCAAATGAGAAATTGAGACAATCCCAAGGAGTGAGAGAGCTTGCTTGACGTAGTGTGATATATTATTTATCTGTATGTGAAGCAATATTAGTTTGATACATTTATTTTCATTGATTTTCGAAATACTTTGTAAAATTGAATCTCCTCTCCTTCTCTCTGTTTAAAACTATTTCGTTCACATTTTAGAAATGTTTATCAACTTGACTCACATTTAAAAAAAAGTTTATAACCTTTGATTCTCTCTTTTTAAAACTATTTCATTCACATTTTTGAAAGGTTTATCAACTTGACTCATTTAAAAAAAAGTTTATAACCTTTGATTCAAGGTTTTAAAATTACATATTCTGTCAATACTTGCACAATAGCCTATCTGCTTGCAACTCTCCACCACACCACATTTTTTTGTAATGAACTGGTGTTTTGTGATGGAGCAGGGAGGTGAGGCAATAAGCAGCATCATATATGAAGCAAGACAAAGACTTGGAGATCCAGTACATGGCTGTGTAGGAGTAATCAATGATCTCCACAAAAAAATAGCAACTTACAATCGGAGTTAGCTTCCACAATATGAATCCCAATTGGCTTCCATAATCAGAAATATTATCATCTTTTAAGATATACTAAAGGTTGTTGTTCTAATACCAGTTTGGATTCTGAACAAAAAGTAATATGATCATCTTTTAAGATATATTCATATTGAGTGGAAGACCATATTTACATACATGAGGATTCATATTGTTTATTTCTTTATTTTTGATAAAAGTAAAAAACTATGGCAAAAGTTATGGTCTCACTTCATTGTTGGGAAGTTTGTATTTTGGAATTTTAAACATCCAAATTGTCATATTTTCAAAAATGTATGAAAAAGATGAAACTATGCCTCGCCACAAAATTTATAAGAAAAAAAACATTCAAAAATATATATCATTCCCATATAAAAGATATGATAGTTTTTGGTTTGCTTCAAACACCATGTTGTTTGGTTAGGCACAAACGATAGATGAAAGTAATGACTGATCACACCATCAATACAAAGATCTCCTTCTATTTAACATAACAATTTGACTATTAAAATTTATGGATATAACTAATATTATAATCTCCATACTATTCATATTTATATTTGACACTAAACCACAAACGATAGATGAAAGTAATGAATAATCACACCATCAATACAAAGATCTCCTTCTATTTAACATAACAATTTGACTATTAAAATTTATGAATATAACTAATATTATAATCTCCATATTATAACTAATATTATAATCTCCAAACTATTCATATTTATATTTGACACTAAACCACACTTCCATAAACAAAATTGAGTTTAGATATTAAATATCTGAAAATATATCACAATATATGAGCCATGCACGGTGTTGCAGTGTTCCCTTTCAGCTGTAATTTGGATTTGTCTCGGCATGCAGTTTCATATAATTATTTTGAATACGTTCACCAAGTTCACCACATGTTAATTGAGACTTGTAATTTGGATTCGTCTCTAGTGATGATCTATTTAAAACAAAAAACAAAAAAATCCACATCAATCCAAAAAGTTATTCAGTACAAAAAAATCCACATCAATCCAAAAAATTATTCAGTATATATAAGAAAACATAAAAACTTTAAGAACACTAAATTCATAGAAAGTTGGGTTATAGAGATTCCATGACAAATGCCTTTATGAAGAGCATGTGTCTTTAACGAAAATATCAATGTAGATGCCCCACCTTGCCACAGTCCCACAATTTAAATGTGCGTTTAGAATGCGTTTGGGTTGCTAAATTTTTCTATGGTCCAACATTTTACAAGAAAATATTAAATAAATAAATGATGATAATGTTGATATGAACAATTTTCCAAGTAAATATTAAATAAATAAATGATAATGGTGTTGATAATCACTTGTTTCTGATTGTTTTTTTACCACAAACAAAATTGGATTACAATAATATAAATTTTAATTATGATTCATTGGATTATCTATACCACCAAATCAGCATTTTTATATTTTACAATATTGTCAAATATTTTGAGAATTTATAATAACTTTCTCCTCTCTCCCTCATCCCAAACCCAAGATTAAGGATACATACATCCCTTGTAGCATTAATGATTGGAAGAACATTTTTATCTTTCAGTAGGATTCTTAAGAAAATTGTAATAGTTTAGAAAAGTTCTCAACATTTATCCACCTATCATTAAGTAACATAGTTTTTGTTATCATCACATATATGCATTATATATGCATTAGGGACTATGCTCTAGCATCCCACTAGAGAATTCATTTTTAATTTGCATCTAGGATTATGCTCTAGCATCCCACTCAAGAATGCATTTTTAATTTGCATGGTTTGAGTGATGAAGTGAAGAGTCTGTATCCTTAATAAGAATAACATACTTTGATTTTCATGGTAATTTCTCTTAGTTTTAAGAAGATTTCAAATCATAGAATTATTAAGCTAAATAGTAAGAAATAGATGCAACATGCTATATTTTCATGTTCATATAAGTCTAAATTTAATAGGGACTCCTCAATACTATTATAGTGTTTTTATGAAATTATCACCATTTAACAAATGCATGAATATCTATCACTTTTTTTCTTTTCTAATGAAATCTACAATAGACATAACTACTATGTTAAAGAAGGATAGGGATGTGATTCACATATAGATACAAGATGCAATGCTCGTGCATCATATGGATACATAGAGTACATCTTCTTTTATATCAATATTTATATAAAAAAGTTGATTTATTATCATTTTTAACATTTCGAAATTCCTTCAAAGTAATATATCTCGATGTTTAAGAAATTTGGTGACACTTGTTATTTTATTTAGAGTATTCAGTTGTTTATTAGATTAAATAATATATAATAATTTAAATAATTACACGGATGGGTGTTTAAATATTATTTGAGATTTTGAAATTTTTTGAGTTGAGTGGATCAACAAGATTAATCCAAGTGTAACAAGTATAAAGTGGAGATTCATAATTTGTTTTTTAATTCTGAATAAAAAAAAACAAAATCTTTACGATTGTTCATGTGCCATCAATACCAGCCTATCATCACCCTAAACTATGATTGTCCAGCAAAGCTATCTTAATTCATTAACTTTACATCTGTTCATATGACATCAATGACATACAAAATGCATACAAATACAATATATCAACCCTTTTGAAATAGAAAACTAAAGAATCAAAACATAATTACAAATTTTGCTTAAGATTACTACCGGCCACCAAATACTAGTTGAAGAAGGAGACTGAGTCTGCAAAAATAGAAATACCCTCAAGGTATTCAATATTCCTTCAGGTTTACTAATTGCCATCTTTGAAAGATCATCTACTATAGTGTTGAATTTTTTATAAATATAATTGATAAAAATTGCTAAAAATAATATTATGAACATTAAAACTAAAATTGGATTGCATCATTGATTCAAAGATAAAACTTGAAAATGTGAAGCATCATTTGCCCGGTTAACTTTGAAAGAACAACACTTTATTTATAATATTATTTCTATGTAACTAGTTTAGTTTATTGTGAAGAAGTATAGATACTCCAAAAATCATAGTTTTAGATACTCACAAAATGCTGCATCTGTGGACTGGGCTTCGTCGAATTATTATTAACGACAAACAACATATGGACCATGTTCCATCTGGGCCGCATAGGTCTATTCTTCTTCTAATAATTGTAGTTAGGTGCAGGATAGCTTCCATGTGCCTATAATTAACACGTTCATCATAGTTAAGTTAATCTATTCCATCTTGTTTGAAGAACCTGTGACTGCAGACAGCTACGGAAAGGTAAGCACAGACTAATATTGGAAGCATGGCTAACATACTGTTTTCTCAGGGAACACAATACTGAAAAAAGGTTAATTCTGATGAAATGGTTTTGCAGATGAGCAACAATACTGCTCGGCTGGGAGAGACGCCGTGCACATTTTCGTGTGGTGCTTGCAAGATCAACAAAAAGAAATGTTCAGAGAAATGCGTGCTCACCCCATATTTCCCGCTCGATGATCCCCATAAGTTCCTGTTGGTATACAGAGTGTTCGGAAATGGCCACGCGGCCATTAAATTACTACGGGTATGTTCATTGCTTGAACTGTACAAATTTATTATGAAATAAAACATTCATACTGTTTTTTCACTTTCAGAATTCTTTTTTAAGAAAATAGTGCTCGGGGAAAGTTTCAGTTGTGCATTTGGTTAAGCTGTAGCATGTGAGCGGCTTATTTAGTCCTTCAAAATCATTTACTATGAGGTATCGTGCAATTACTAGGGAGTACTGTGTTTGTGTTTTTTTAATGATGGGAATATTAACCTCCCAAACCTCCCAAGGGTATATCCAACAGCTAGCAAGCCAGATACACTAGTAACTTGTGACTCGGTAGAGACTAAAACTTTCCGAAATCCTAGGGGTCGCCTACTCTTCCAGCCTTGTCACAACTAGCTAATGAACAAACCAGGGATCTAAGTTGCTAGGGTACCCATACCCGGGGGTAGGGTACACGTACCCGTACTGGGTACTCGGGTACTCTAAGGTATGTCTCCTGCCGTACCCTGCCGTACCCCATACTAGCTCCACGTACCCGAGACGCCAATGTAAAAAAAGGGGTACTTATAAGCAAAATGGTATGACATACCCTGTGTTTGGGTACTCCGTACCCCATGTTTGGGTACTCCGGGGTACGACCGACTCAATAAAATGCAATCCACTGGGGAAAATGTAATGACCCCAATCAAACCTGAACTAATTTTTTGCTAACTGCGTATGGAATTTGGTTCAAGACTTTTGTCGAACACTTTGCAACATTGTTCAAATTCCACTAAATATTGTCCATATCTGGTAGACTGATTTTGCATTGATTTACAATGAATGTTTTTATGGTTTTATGTTCAACACTCATGGAACATAATTTAACTACCAAATGTGCACATAAAAATTATACATATGTATTTAATAGTGAGAAATACACTCACATCAATAGAGGAATATATTTGCAATTTTTAATTGCATGTAACAACAGTACAAATAGGTGTTTAAAATAAGATTTCTAGTATTCGATTGTTTGTTACAGTTGCTTGGTACAATGATTTATGATTTATCAAATTTTATGTTTTAAATTTTCAATGTGAATGTTTATTGTTCAATGAATCATTGAATTTAGAATTATGAATCATGATTCATAATTTATGGAGAAATCTAAAATATGATGTGACTGTGACATATATATATATATGGATATAGATATACACACAGTATCCTCCACGTATCTAAGTACCCTCTTTCAAAAAGTGGCGTCTCCGTTCCCATACCCAAGTTTTCTAGCAACTTAGCCGAGAAGTAATGTGTTACCTAAAATAATAATGAATTAGCCGGGGTGACTATATTGCTTGTTTGGTATTGCCCTCTTCTAGTTATACTATGTAGATAAGCTGTAACGTATTAAAGTCTTTAAAACCATCCTTTATGAGAGATTTGTTTTTGCATAACTACTAGTAAATGATTTGTTCAACATATGAACAGTGTAATTATTTAACTTGTCCTTGGTGCCACTAATTAATGGTTATTTATGTTTTAAATACTAGTTTATATATATATATATATCAAAATTGAAATAAATTTAGAATGTTATATAATAAATTTTGATGAGATAATTGTTTCATTTTTCTATAATTTAAAAAGAAATTTTTTATTTATCTATTCTAAATTTTAAAATATAAATACTGAAAAGATTCATTCCATTTTAACAGCAATTTTAAACTCAAATTTTTATATTATGGCATATTCAATTTACTTAGATCTTACAGCAGTTCACAGATTTTGAAAACTGATGGGTGATATTCATTTATGATTTTAGGATCCAATTCAATATATCAAATAGAAGATTAAAATTTTTATCATTTAATTTTTTTTATAGGTACAATTTAGTAAATTTGATTTCTTTATATTTAATAAATTTCATATAAAATGAGTTTATATTTTTTAATTATTTTTAATACTATTATTAATATTTTATTTAAAACTTAAAAATAAATTAATAATATATATTATACACTAAACATAACATTATAAAATTAATTTCTCGGATGCGGGTGGTCTTTCGAGACAGATGGGACAGGTTCATAGCCATTCGACACCTGGCCCCGAGATCATGCCACATTTCATGGCTGATGAGTACAGTGCGACGACAAGTCACTCAGGCATTTAAACCACCATCCTTCGACGTTGCCTTCGCCACCCTGTACACCATGATGCAACATTCGAAGTGTGTGAAGCTTAGGCTCATGGCTCATGGCTCAAGGAACTAGGAAGCTCATTCTCCTACTAGTTCTCCCGGTCATTTATGGTCACAGTGCTAACTCCATAGCTCTCTACACTCTCCACTCCGAGCATACTCACCCCTGCATCTACTATTCCTTGGTGACGGCTATCATGGGAAAACCCAGAGGACCTAAGGCGAAAAACAAGAAGAATGACACTAGGCATGAGGAGATTCCCACGAGAACTGGTTATGGCCCTGAGGTCTCCATCTCTATCCGCCTGCTTCTGGACAATTGGGAAGCAAGAATCATTGCAAAAACCATGAAAGTTGGGAACCAAGAACCAAATTGGGACCCGTATTGGCTTGTGAAAAATATGATGGGTCAGTTAATGGAAGACATGCAGGTTAACTGGGCCTCTGCGCGCCACGACACACAATCCCTGCGAGCCTCTCTCCCCAACTGGTCTTCCACGCTTGGCACTCTAGAAAGCACGCACTGCTGGGATTCATACGCACCCACTCTGACTTTCTCTCGCGCTCCTTGTTTGGGCAGCACAACATCGAGAGCCACTTCTTCGCAATCAAACTGGATATGTTTCGAGGCGGTTGCTCTTCAGCTAGAACACACAATGGAGAGCCTACGCCAGGCAGGTAGAAATCAACAACACCCTTCCCCATACCCAGCACTCTGGGGCCTATCCTGCCTAAGAGAACTCAGAACGAGCAAGCCAGCCTTGCTCTTGTCATACCCAGGAAATTAGCTCCCCTTCCTGTCAAACTTCCAGCTCAAGACAGTCGTCATCCTAAGAATGCCACTATGACAACTGGGATAGTTGCAGTCATTCAGGGAACCAGCACTCTGTATCCTGCTAATGCCTGGAAGGACACGGCCTAGAAGGACAATGCTGAATACAACTACCCCATCATGGAGGAGACACCCTCTGCAACTGGTTAACAAGGTTTCTTTCGTGTTTTTTTGGTTTATTTTCTGTGGCCATGATCAAGCCTATCTTTTTGCCACTTCTAGCTATGAACAGGTTATTTTTTGCCACTCTATCGCCTAGATTTGTAATATTTTAATTCTCCTCAGCACTCTGGATTAACACGGTTGACATCTCTAGATAAGACCATTATAGACTGTATTTTACTCTGTATTTTTACTTTCTTAATACTACTTGCAACATTTACAAAAAAAAAATTATAAAATTAATTAAATACAACTATATTATAAAATTTTTATTTACATATAAAAAACAATCATATGAAAAAATTTACTGCTCAATATTATTAATATTTGATATAGAATTTGAGAAATATTTAAAAGCTTAGTTAATTAGGTACTTCAAAATTTTGGCTTTGTATATCATTTGTTTTATATAAATTTTTATAACAAATTATGTAATTTATTTATTTCATTTTAATTTCAATAAATCAAAATTAGTTTAAGTGAATGTTAACCATCATCATCGTCATAAAAAAACAAACAATTTCTTCACCATATCCATTGCAATCCATCAAACTTACTTAAACACATATAAACAAATCTCAATAAATCAACAATTTATCCAAATGAACAATGGGATGTTTCTCTGAGCAATATTTTCTGGAAGTGTATCCAAAATTGCTAAATTTGTTTTCTAACCATATTAATTTTACGTTGTCTTCAAGGTTCACATTAGTTGGTCATAGAGTGGATCTAATTTTACTAATTTACATTATCCTCAGGATGTAGATTAGTTGGTCATAAAGTGGGTTGCTGGTTCAAAGATTAACCTTCTGGGTTGTTGCAGGTTATAGTGGAGGTTACAGCGGCAAGTGACCAAAATCAAGAGCCATATACCGAAAAAAAAAACTAATGTTGCACTTCAACTATTCCTGGGTCTGCTTGCCGCATATTTCAAGCATTGGAACATACCTGTAATAATTTAATGACATGGCCTTTTCCGAACACTCTGTGTACCAACAGGAACTTCTGTGGATCGCCCAGCGGGAAATATGGGGTGGCCACGCAGCTCTCATAACATTTCTTGCCGTCGAGATCACATTCATTTTATTTTTATTTTATTATCTCTTCTATATCTATTTGCATTTTATTTTATCTTATTTTTTCATAACAATATGCAATGTAATTCACTTAGCTTTAACATACTCCATGTAACAAATATATTTTTGTTAATTCAAGTCCATTATAATCTTAATCATAACCTTGTTTTGCCAATGTTAACAAGCATGCATGTACTAATGTACTAAAGAAAAATCCTTGATATGTTTTAATTGATTGTCAAGATCATTGGGAATCTTTGATATTAAAACAATAACATCAATGTAAACAATATGGATAATGACTATACCAACTAGATTTATGGAGAGAAAATTTTATTGTTCCAAACAATCATCTAACTTGTCAATGTATATAACAAAAAAGGTAAAAGATAAGGGACAATCTTGCCTCACTTCTATATTACAATTAATTTTCACCAACAAGCCCTTAATGTTTCAAAATCTATGACAATGCCATTTTTATACAACCTTATAGTAGTATCTATCAACTTGAAAGGAAATTTTAGCTCTTATAATGTATTCCAAAGATGAGTTATGGGCACAATGTCAAATGTTTTTCTAAAGTTAATGAAGCAACTTAGG
The DNA here is from genome assembly GCA_027924585.1 of Larix kaempferi. Classification (NCBI taxonomy): domain Eukaryota; kingdom Viridiplantae; phylum Streptophyta; class Pinopsida; order Pinales; family Pinaceae; genus Larix; species Larix kaempferi. The sequence goes on from BSBM01000904.1 coordinate 15,027,155, forward strand.
AGATTGGTTTTATTATTGCCACACCTCTCCACAATGAACATAACTATAATCCTCTAGTGTTTAATGGTAGGTCCAATGTTTAATGACATGTCCTTCACCTCTTTCTTTGTGGTTTTTTGTCCATTCAACATCTTTTCTAAAATAATTCCATATAACTTAGTTAAAAGGGGGATTATAATAATGGTTCAATATAATTAGAAATTTTATTCTTATCCCTATTTTTAAAAATACAATGAGGTTTTGAGTATGGGGTTTAGGGAAACCCAACCTGATTGCCAATTGAAGAGTTTGTGAATGTGGGGGATGAGGATAGGCCCTCCATATTATAAGATTTCTCTTACTAGGATATAAAAGTGCAAATGGTTCCCTCGCTTTCTATTTATATGATTATTTTTAATTCCTTTTAATTATGACTTTGAACCTATTTTTTAATCGTATTTTAAGGACTCTAGTGTCTCTAATGAATTTTCTAGCAATCACTCTCTTTTTCATGCTAAAATTGGTCATTCTATTTTCCATTTCACATGACATCTAAATAGAGAACTTGATAATGGAAGTAGTGAGGGTTGTCCTAAAATTATTATATCTAGGTCTTAAATATATTCCTTATTTGATAGGATATTCATTGTATTGTTTGAATCTTTTAAAAAATATCAATCTTATTTTTTTCGAATATAAGTGTTTTTTTTATGATCATTAAATTTTATTGGTTTCTTGTGCATGAAAAATTTAGAATTAAGGTTAAAGGTCTATCATTTAAGTCAAAATAACCATAAGTCAATATATTGATTATTTGATTGCATATGGAGATATTAAATATCCCTTCATTTATGACATTATTACCAATCCCATGAACACATTAAATCTTGATAACATTAGAACTTAAGTAAATTTAATTATATTTTTAAAATTAATTTTAATTTTATTTTAGAATAATTTTATCTTTAGAATTTTTAAAGTGGCTTAGCTTATAAAAGTGCAAATTTATATAATTCTTCTTTTTTCTTTTTAATTATGACTTTGAACCTATTTTTATTATCGTATTTTAAGGATTTGGGAGTTCCTAATGAATTTTCTAGCAATCATACACTCCCTTTCATGCTAAGGTTGGTTATTCTATTTTCCTTTTCACATGACAACTAAATAGAGAGCTTGTTAATGAAAGTAGAGAGAGTTGTCCTAAAATTATGATATCTAGGTCTTCAATATATTATTTATTTGATAGGATATTGAATGCATTATTTATATCCTTCAAAAAATAACAATGTTATTTTTGTCAAATTATGATAATTATTTTTTATGGATTTTTTCTACATGAAAAATTTAAAATTAGGGTTAAAGGTTGATCATTAGAGTCAATCTTGTAGTTATTTAAGATGTCAAAATTTACTATTTGATTGTATATGGGGATATTAGATATCACTTCATCTATGACATTATTACTAATCTCATGAATACATTAAATCTAGATAACTTTAGAATTTAAGTAACTTTAATTTTAATTTTAAAATTAATTATAACTTTATTTTAAAATAATTTTATCTTTATTTTAAAATAATTTAGAAAATTTAAAAATATAAAAAATAAATAAATATACATATATATATATATATATAAAGAGTAATGACAGGTTTATGTTTTTATTTTCATTAGGATTTCCATCCAACATAATGTAATGCATGCTTCTAGTTTTCACCAGTATAAAGAGTAATGACAGGTTTATGTTTTTATTTTCATTAGGATTTCCATCCAACATAATGTAATGCATGCTTCTAGTTTTCACCAGTATTAAGAATCAAGTTGGTCTTAGGGTGGAAGTGATGAAACATCATAGGCTTTGTTATATTTTAAATGTGTGGTTCATTATAATTAAGACTATTGGAACCCATGTTAATGATAGAGTAAATGTTTGTCCAAAGGAAATGGTTTCCTTGAAGGTAGAATTTAGCATATCAAAGTTGTAATTTTTAGTGATATTTCATAATTATAAAATTGAGGAGAAGGGTTAAGATTACCTTTTGATTTAAAAAGATTTAGTTGTGATTTTCAAACTCAAAATTTATAAGTTTAAGATAATTTTTATAGATTTTGTATTAAAAACAAAACAAGACACTTTCGTTAACAAATAAAAAAGTTTTATTAAAAAAAAAATTAAAAAATAATAAGAAAATCAAATTAATAAATTTTGGAAAAATAAATATATGAACAACATTGCTCACAAGAAATTAAATTTGTCCTCTTTTGAAGATGGCATCTCTTATACCTAAAAATAATTATACCTAAAAATATTATAACTAAAACAATTATACCTAAAAATATTATAAATGAGGTCACCAAAGCCATTTCTTAATGGCTTGGGTTCCCCTCTCTCCCCGGTAGTTGCTAACCTATATATGGAGGCATTTGAAAAATCTGCTATTGAATCATTCCCAATAAAACCAAAATGGTGGAAGAGGTTTGTGGATTATACTAACATAAACATGCCGCATGGGAAAGAAAGTTTGAATGAGTTTCTAGGCCATCTGAACAACATATCAGATCATATCAAATTCACTATGGAGGTTGAAGAAGAAAACCAAATCCCATTCTTGGATGTACTCATCACAAAAAGAAATGGTGGTTCCCTAGGTGATTAGGTTTATAGGAAAAAGACCCATACTGATAGGTACCTACATGCAGACTCACACCATCTACCTACATAAAAGACAAGGGTGCTAAACACCATGGTAACTAGAGCTATCAAAATCTTGGATGAAGACCACCTAGAACAAGAAATAAACCACTTAACCAATGTCTTCCAAATGAATGGATACAATAAAGATCAAATCGTGAAAGTTATCCTGAAAGCTCATAGAAGATCGTAGAAACAAAGAAAGAACATTGATGGAACCAAGATTACTCTCCCTTATATTAAAGGAACAATGGATGTTATAGCCACGATTCTTCATAAAAGAGACATTAGGGTTGCCTTTTCTCCTCCTAACTCAGTAGTTAGAATGCTAGATTCCTCCAAAGACCCTATAGAACCATTAAAACAAAAGGGTGTCTACAGTGTTCCTTGCTCTTGTGAGATACCCTATATTGGTGAAACGAGACACTCCATCAAGGTTAGGCTCAAGGAACATTGTGCAGACATCAATCATGATTGTCATAAAAATCCAGCATTGACCGACCACGCACACAACTCACACCACCACATACGCATTGAAGAAACAAAACTCATTGTCGGTGAGGAACATTGTAGAAGAAGGAAAATCAGGGAAGCCATAGAGATAGAGAAGGCTCCATCAAATCTAAAGAGAGACGATAGGCTTAAACTTAATGAGTGTTGGCGCCCTCTAAATTGACAGCTTAAAAACAATAAAACACACATAAATGAGAATAATTATTAATTGTGAATAAATAATAATTAATAGTTTTTAATCATAATTTAAAAAAAATTATAAAGTTAAAAAATTTAAATATTTTTAATAAAAACTTTTTAAAAAAAATTAATTTTTTTTTTTAAATTCTTAAAATTGATAATTTCTAGGTTAATAACTATATATAGTACAAACATTAATAATTATATACTCAATTTTTCTTTTAAATCTAACTTTTAAATAATTTTTAAATTAATTAATAAATAACTAATAATTAATAAAAAATTCCTAATTAAATTATGAATAGGTTTTAATAATTTTAAAAAAATATTATTTTAATTTTTAATTTTTATAAGATAGTGTTTAGATTAACAATTATATAGTCAAAAACATTAAATAAACATTAACATTATATTATAAAGCATTAATAATTAAAAATTAAAATTAAAATAAAAAATTAGTTTTTACTTAAAAAAATTTAATTTGATATAAATTTCTAAGTTTAAACAATAATGTTAATAATAATATTAATAAGAATAAGAATAATATTTCTTAAACAATAACATAATAATAATAAGAATAAGAATAAGAATAATATTTCTTAAACAATAGTATAGGCTAATTTTCAAAAAATTTAATAAATTATAATGAAAAATAATTTTAAAAAAACTTTAAAAAAATTTCAATTTAAAAAAATAATATAATCATACATTTATTATAAAATTTTAATATAAAATTTAACAATATAATCATACATTTATTAATGAACTATTATCCATACTTGAATAAACCTGAGATGCTTCTCTCCTAATGATGAGCCCTACTATAAGGCTCCTCCTTCTTCAAACTTCCACTTCTTCAAACTTCCACTACGTAAAATCATAAACAACCTACATGATTCAAATTGAAAAAAAAAACTTTCATTTTTTCAAACTTAAATGCTAAAAAATTTGAATTGATTAATTAAAAAGATTTTAACTAAAACAATTATACCCAAAGAAAATTGATTTTAACTAAAACAATTATACCTAGAGGAAATGGCCATGTCATCAAATTACTACGGGTATGTTCCATTGCTCGGGTAATTGAATTGGAAAATGTTGTGGTGTAAGAAAATTTTAGTAGGTGACAAAATTACATATGTATATTAATTATAGTATTTTTAAAGTTTTATGATTTTGGAGTAAAGTTTAAAACTGTTTTTAGTATTTAAAGAAATAAGTTAAAGGTTTAAAATTTAGCTACATTTAATAAAATTAGATTTTTTTTTTATAAATAACTAATTGATTATTTTAAGTTGTTTATTTTTTTTCCAATAATCAATTAGCATTTGTGGCATTTGATCATTCTTCTCACTGTCAATTTGATAATTAAATTATGACAAAAATAAAATAAAAAAAATCTAAAAATTATATATTAATAAATGTTATATATATTAAGTTATATTTAATTGTATTTTACATGGTTTATATTTTACTATGTATATTTTAATTTATAAAACATTTATAATTGTATGGCTTATGTGTATAATGGTTATGTACAATATTGTTAAGAGAAATTTAGAGTTCTCTACAAGTTTTTTAGAATTTTATAGATGATCATTTAACTCAAATACATAATACTAAAGAGAGGAAAGCTTGATTGAGGTAGTGCCACATATTGTAACCTTTCTGTCACAATAATTTGATCTATTTATTTTTATAGGTTTTTGAAATACAAATAATTTGATCCATTTATTTTTATAGGTTTTTGAAATACAAATAATTTGATTTATTTATTTTGATAGGTTTTTTTAAATACTTTGTATAATTATAAAAAAAAAACTTCTTAAAACTATTTCATCTATACATTTTTTCCATGAAAGAAATAATATTTTTAATTACCAAAAAAGAAAATCAAAATATATTTTCCAGATACTCTTTGTACAGTTAAGCAATTTGCTATAAGTCCTTGCTTTTAAGTGCTCTAAACTTTAGACCATTACATAATTCCAGAAAAAAATGTATTATTATTTTGCATAGGCTACTAAATTTTACAGTTCTTCATTGTCCATTACAAAATAATAACAAGAGTCCTTTCTAAGATAATGTATTAACCCACTCATTATGCTCTCTGAAAATATGACAAATCTTGAAAGAGTTAAATGTTGGACTTCCAACTGCTTTACAGGTGCTTTAAACCCTTCAACCAGTTTACCACCAACCACTAATCTCCAAAAAGTTGTAGCTCACACACTTCTTCGTCATTGGTTAACTTGAGTAAGGTTTTCAAAGCCATACACTAAGACCTGTTATTAGAGTCATAATCATTATTTTCTTTAAATTCAATAACATGATTTGCAGAAATATAAAACATACCACTCAAACCAAATAATCTGTCAACACCTTGGCATGCCCCATCAAAATAACACAAGTTCATCTCCTTATCAATTTTATTTCATTAACAATATGCATCTTTGGTACTCTTTCCTCCTCTTTAAAATATTTAAACAATGCCAACACCTGAGTTGTAACCCGGAAGGAAAACACTATAATTGTCTTAAATAATGTTGACACGCTCCTTAATAGAAAATTTGGACCAAAGATTTCCAACCTGAAGACTGTCACCTATATCTTTCCAAATTTGAGAAGAGTAAGAACAATGTATAAAAATATGCTCCATAGTTTCTTGTGTAATCTTGCACAAGATACACTAACTTGAGGCTTGAATAGTGCTTTTACACAAATTGTCTCATGTTATTACTTTCCCACAAAAACTAAGGGTGAATAGAAACTTATGATCATTATGAGGCAAATTTAAAAAATAGAAAGTAAATAAGAGTCAACAGAAACTTATGATCATTATGAGGTAAATTTAAAAAATAAAAAGTAAATAAGAGAAATTCAATTACTTTTAATTGAAATTTTTTCCCAATTCCATGGAAAACTTTAACTATTAAATTTTACTTTCAAGAATTTTGATACATTTTAAAATTAATTAAATTATTAAAATTAACTCAACAAAATGGTGCTTACTAAAACTTTCTCTAAACCTTTGACTAAGCTATAACGTACCTAGAGCCTATATACATCTTCATAGTCACTCCGTAGGAAGGATTTGGTTTCAATCATAAACAAGTGTGTCTCTATTTATAAGAGAATATTTACAAGGGATTGGGGCAATCACAAAGGGATGTCATACTATTTGCATGTGTGTAAAACAATAATTTGATGCTTATTTTTGTGTCCTTTTAAAATAGGTTTTACAACTATTAAATCTTTTCTTCATGATTCACTTTTCAAAACTTACATTTAACTTTGTCTAACTCTTATCAACTATTATTTTACTTTATTAACTTTTCAAAACTTACATTATTTTACTTCGTCTAACACTTATTTGAAGGGTTTTTAACCTTAACATGAAATATTTAAAGTCAAATTTTATTTATTATAACAAACACAATCTTCTAGCGTCGCAAAGTGAGGCAATAAAGAACATGGTTTATAAAGAAAGAAAATATTTCAAAATATTGTAACTAGTAACAAAATTGTTATCTTTTAATTCATATTATAAAATATTATGAAGGTTTGAGTTTTTAATCCATATAAGTTAAAAAAAAATCCTTTTAATAATTTTAAGTAAATGATGATGAATTAAAAGTCTTCAAATGATGAAGAAGATAAATATTAAGAAAATAATAAAATGTAAATAATAAATAACAAATATATCATATAGCATTTTTTTCAATTTATCTTTTTCAACTTTCTTTATAACCAAATTAGTATCTTTCTCATCAATCATTTGAGAAAAAATAGTTAGCATAAAAAATACTTCATAATCAGTTGAGAAAAAGTAGTTAGCATAAAAAAATACGTATCCAAACTAAAAATGTAACATCTAATGACAACTCTAACACCTAGGGGTGTAGCCCACATTTCAAGAAATTTCATTAGCCATTAGGTTGTAAATTGATCAACTTTTGAATTTTAAGTTCCCATATGTTTATGGCTTCTTGGTTTAAATTTTCACCATCTAGCCGTTTGCACTTGGAGATGTTGGAATGATACATGAGATTTTGCTTCATGATTTGAATTATGTCAATGTACGACTTAGTTTATGTGATTCTTTTCATGCAATTACTTTTATATAACTATGATTTTACACAATTTAATTAATTAGTTAGTCAATGGCTCACTTTTAAATCAATTTATTATATATAATGATTTCATTACACTTAGCTAAAAGCATTAAATCAATTTATAAAATAGACTAATATGACTACCTAATTTGAAATCTTACCATTTATATAATTAGAGATGTTAGAATCATGTGACCTTTTGCTTTATGATTATAGTTCTATGAGCTTTAGATTTAGAGCTCTGGTGACCCTTTTATATTGGTTCTTTTCTGAAATCACAATTTTAAACCATCTAATTGGTTAGTTATGCTATGCCTTATTACTAAATTCATTATTAGGTGTAATGATTTCCATGCAGTTTTATATCTTTGATGTATTTTTTTTTCCACCACAAAAATTGAAATCGAAGCACAACACAAAATAATCAAATTTATCTATTGTACAAACACTAAAATCAATGTGATATACTAAGAGAAATGAGCGTGTGATAAGGAGCACTCAAATTGCATGTATCTATTGATAGAGTGAACAAATGAAATGAATATTTTCATTATTATGATGATCTTAACCATTTCATAATATAGGAATCAGCTTAGAATCATAAATCATGATTGTTAAAGTTGTGGAGTTAGATTTTGGTCAGAATTAGAGAAAAAATGGCTCATGTAACTAAATAATTGATTGAAAATTATCCTAAACTTTATGCAATATAATGAATAATGAAATCAATATACTTGAAACTTTAATTCTAAAAGACTGCTTAAGGGTGAAAACACGAAGTTGGGTAACACTTTTGGCTTGTTTTTTACAAACAAAACTGCTAAATTTTATGTTTTTCAACTTCGACCTCTTCAAACCCATATCTCCCTTAGGAATTTCAACTTGAAGTAAACACAAAGGTTTTAGAGAATTGAATTAGAGTTCTACTCGTATTTTTTTTAATTTTTTTTATGGACATATTGTGGGACAAATTTGGTGCATACCAATGGCATATACTTGAAAATTTTAGTTATGGATAATGAGTGACCTGTGTGGACATCGTTTTTTTGATAGATGGTTATTCATTTTAGGGAAAAAACTTGTATGCTCATAATTTGCACACACTAAACTTGTTCATGGACTATATTTTGAGTTTTTTAAGACTTTGGGACTATTTTTTATTATTTATCGAAACAACATATGTTCAGAAAATGGTGCATTATCGACACACGTTGGTGAGCTTCAATTTTCTTTTGAGTGTGACTCTTATTGGAAAAAGTAAAAGTACCATTTCTGAAGAGGACGAGCCAATTATGATCTCTGTGAATATTTCAAATATTTTGGTGTTGTCTTTGTTATGATATTGAATTTTCATTTCGGGTGATTTTCAGAGTAACAAAATTCTTAAGGGATAAGGTTTAGGAAAAAATTATTAATAAATAGAAATTCAAATTGAAATGGAACAATTATTATATCATTGGAAACTAGATTCAAAGATAAATCCATTGCTACCAAGTCCGACAAATAATATTTAAAATTTGCAGGGGTTTGGGCTTGCTGAAGTTGCAGGTTCCAGAAAGATGCCAGATATTTTCGCATGTTTTGTTGACCATAAAATCTCAGCCAAAAAAATATCTTCCAAACTCTCGGCCTAGAGTTTAGTTCAAACTCTCATTCGAGAGTTTTTTTAAAATGCAGCGCGGTGATTGGTTCAAACTCTCGGACTAGAGTTTTTTTAAACTTTCGACCGAGAGTTTGAACTCTCAAAACTCTCGGCCTAGTGTTTTTTAAACTCTCGGCCTAGAGTTTGAGATTGACTTTCTTTCTCCTTTTCATCCACGCACCCTCTTTTTTTTTCACTCCGTTGTCACGGAATTGTTTCCCAGCTTCACGTTTTCACCCTTAAATCTTAGGTTTTAACTTAATTAATACTTAAAGCACGTTCAAATATCCTCCTTGTTCCTTGTTGTAAAGTAAAAAAATGAATAAAAACAATATTAAATATATATTGATAGTAGATTACCAACATTACTTAATTGATACATGCATTATTCATCTTCATTATCCATGTTCTTTCCCTTCTTTCCTTTCTTCTAATATTTTCCTTATAATTTAATAAACTTTGAACCTACTCCACCAATAGTCAAATCTAACCCAAGATACTCTCCTCAATTCATGAATTCGAGACTTGTAATAGTCATATATTATATCCACACATGTTCAAACCAATATCTACGTGACACTCCCCTTCATCTTGCAGCGGTGCGTGCACTGTTTATATCTGTGTTGAGATAAATGCTCATCATTTAGTGCATAGTGCATAGTCTCGACCCTTGCATTCAATGATAAGCTTGGCAACCGACGTTATTGGAAGTGAAATTATGCTTTCTCGATTGAATGAATTGTGCTCGCTTGAAGGAAAAACGCATCCATGCGAAAGTTGAGTGACTAACTTTGATTATGTAGAATGCATAAGTTTTATGCTTCGATTTACATGAAGTCACAATTCCATTAATATTAAGATTATAGTTTTAGTTGAGTTCAATATGTTGGGATGTGAATACTGTTATAGTTCCTAGGTTTTTTTTCATGAACAATTGTGTAACACTTGGAAACAAATCATTTTTTGGAATCAGTGGCTAAGTGGCTAGGTATAAAGATATGAGTGGGTAACAACTCATTCTAGGGAATGAGGGGTTACGTCCATTGTGTTCCAATACCACTTGATGGTTTAGGGTTTTTTGATACTATGAGATCAAGTATATATAGGACTATTTTTGTAGTTCTCTTGTAACAATTACCAGCTTTGTTTTAAGAAAGGCCTAAGAAAACCCACCTTTTTGTGGATGTAGTCATATGTAATATTTCAAACCATGTTAATTGTTAGTGTTTCTATGTGTTTTGTTTTTTTTTAACTTTTTTATTTTTATTTATTTAAGTGCAATACATTTGTTTATGTTATTATTTCTAACAATTGGTATCAAAACAAGGTTTTATGTTAGCACTTGCAAAATGGAAGAGACAAACAAATGGAAAATAGAGAAATTCTCAAGACATAATTTTGGAATGTGGAGGTTGCAGTTGGAATCCCTTTTGATCCAAAAGGACCTTTCAGTGATGCTGGAATGGAAATAAAAAAATCCAACTACAATGCCAATTGAAAATTGGGACAAACTAGATCAAAAGGTTGTTGCTACGATCATTCTCTCTTTATCATGTAATGTCTTGTTCAATGTCTCAACACAGAAGACAATAAAGGGATCATGGGATAATCTATCAGACCTCCACTGAGATTCCCTTTACATCAAACAAGGTATTTTTAATGAAGAAATTGTTCAATTTAAAGATGCAGGAAAGCAGTATGATCACAAATCGCCTGAATGAATTCAATATGTTGATTAGCCAATTATTGTCAGTAGGCATCACATTGGAATATGTTGTTGTGTTCATTGCCTAATAGCTGGGAAGAAGTTGTTATGGTTGTTAGTAAGTTGGTATCTAGCTCAATTTATGGATCTGGTAAGAAGGGAAGCATGTTAAAATTTGATGATGGTGTTAGGGTTCTTCTCACATAGGACATGAGAAGGAAAAATCAAGCTACATCATCAGGAGATGATTTGGTAGCTAGCAGTAGAGGGAGAACACAAGAATGAAGGAAGAATAATCATAGGGGAAGGTCAATACATATATGAGTAATCTAGGAAAAATTCATTGGAAGGCAATGAAATGGATTCTTAGATATATGAAAGGCACATCAAATCATTGATTGAAGCTCATAGGGGAGTACGCACAATTGCAAGGATATGTAGAGTAAGACATTGCTAGTGGCTTAGATTGAAGACTCTCTACAACTGGGTATGTGTTCAAATTGGTAGGAGCATCAATTGGTTGGATTTTTAGGTTATAGAAGGTGGTGGCTCTTTCAACTACTAAAGAATAATATATTGCAATCACAAAAGTAGATAAGAAAATGTTGTGCTTGTAGAGGCCATCATCTAAATTGGGTATTAGACACAAGGAATTTGTGTTATACACTGATAGAAAAAGCACTATACTTTGGCAAAAAATACAATATTTCATTGATGGACAAAGCACATAGATTTATAATATCATTTTATTTGAAGTATCCTCGAGCAAAGAAAGATGAGGTTGGAGAAGATACATACTAATATGAGTTTTGTAGATGCATTTACCAAGGTTGTTCCAAAAGAGAAGTTGGAGTTCTGCAAAGCTTCTCCTGGTCTAGTAAAAATGTGACAATAGGCCATAGAAAGAAGGTAAAATATCTGAGCATGGTTGCAAGAAACATGAATCAGACTTCAAGTGGGAGATTGTTGGGATGTGAAGCCCAATTTAGAGGACTGTTATAGTTCCTAGGTTTTTATTTCATGAACAATTGTGTAACAACTGGAAAAAAAAATCATTCCTTAAAGTTGGTGGCTAGATGTAAGGTATGAGTTGGTAACAAGTCATTCTTGGGAATAGGTGGATTATGCCATTGTATTCCAATACCACTTGATTGTTTAGGGTTTTTTGATACTATGAGATCAAGAATATATAAGACTTCTTTTGTATTCCTCTTTTAAAAATTATCAACAACATTTTAAGAAGGGCCTAGAGAATACCTGCTTTCTTGTGGATGTAGCCATATGTAATATGGAGAACCATTAAAGAATTCATCTTTACAAAGTAGTGAACCATGTTAATTGTTAGTGTCTTTGTGTGTGTCTTTTTTTCTCTTTGTTTATTTATGCTTATTTAAGTGCAATACATTTGTCTTTGTTATTGCTCCTAACGTAATATCATTTGCAAGACATGATATTGCTAGTTAACATTTATGTACCTATCATTAATATTTGTAGGTGATGGTGGCATTAATGTTCCTAATTGCATGAAATTGTTGTGGTTTACTAGAATGTGTTGTGTGATATTGGTGTTTCAGGTTCTCATCATTGTTAAAGCATGGTTATGTCCATACTGTATTTTCTTGAAAAAAAAATTGGAGCATTAAAGGAATCCCTTGCATCTCGATGCATGGGTTGTTGTACTAGAGAAAGATCTTGGTTTGGGATGGAGAGAGTAATATATAAGCATCAAAAAAAATTCGAAAGATTATATTCAAGTAATCAGAGTCTACCTTAAATATGATGTACTTAATTGAAATAGCTAATAGATCTCTTAATTAAATTGTTTGTACAATTGTAAATCTTAACGGGGTTAAAAACATGTGTTTCCTTCTAAGAGTTCATAGGTTCAAATCTGAAGGAGGTAGGGCATGTACACCTCTGTAAAATTTGGCACTTAGAGGAGGTCCCTTATCCAACAAACAATGTGGTCCATACACCAAATTGGTAATTGGTGTCTTGCTTGATTGTGCACTTAAAAATAGATGATGATAATGATAATTAAAAGTATAAATCATATTTAATCTTTTAATAATATGAATTAATATTTTGTAAGCATAATGTATCAATGAATTTGTATATAAAGTTCATGATGGCCCATTATATCTGCTAGCTTAAGGTGTTCGATTACAGTCATCTAATTGTTGGCATGCCCATCCTAGAGTAGCAGGCTACTCCATAGTAAATTTTTACTCCATAATAGTAAAACAAGCGATAGCAGGCTACTCCATAGTAAATTTTGACTCCATAATAATAAAACAAGCGAGACATAGACTTGAGAGGCATCAAATGTGTAATGGTCTTCCATTATTGGCATCAAAAATTTGTTACACTAAGATTTAAAAATTTTAACACTGTAAATTAATTTAAAACAGTAGTATTACATCTAATCCTCGTATTGGCGCTTTGTGATCAAATTCATAGACAATCAAACATAAAACTATGAAACTACATATAAAACAGTAGAAATGGTTCACATTTTATTGTCCTTCATTTGATAAATAAACAAGTGCAATCATTAGTTCTGTTTCCAAAAACCAAGAGAACATGTAACATTGGTTGTTGCATATAATCCGTTGGTGTTAACATTGTATAGAGCATTTGATTGGGATAGGTAATATTCAAGAGTAAGTTTGAACATTTGATGGGATCAGTCAGCTATGGGATCCACTCTGCGCATAAACACGAGAAGTCTTTTGATGTTTTTCTATGTTCTTTCTTTTCTCCTGACCTCGTTAGTCCTCATGCCTTCCATTCGCTATGATTAAGTTTCCACCACGGTGCTTCAGCTCTGCAGTGTAACACCGTGATTCGATTCAAGTTTTTGAGTTCAGGAGAATTTCTTCAATTATGAAAGGTGTTTTTTAAGCTTCATATCCACTGTTTTTTGAATCGTGACCTTACACAAGAAGTGTCTTAACAGTAGACCCATTTAGTGTCTATTCTACGCTTCATGGACAAATATAGAAGAAAAGTTGTTTTTATGGTCGGGCCAACAATTTCATAGCATTGTTAGAGTCATTAATTGTCTCACAAATTTGATTAATTATCTCAAATTTTTACATCGATTGTTACACTGATATGTGCATATATCTTAGAATTTGGGGTGGACTGCCATCTATGCTTTTCCTAGATTGAAGGAGGATGGAACAAGTGTACTGTCTAGATTGATTTTATGGTAGTCGTTCAAAATAAAAATAAAAATAAAACTAGTAGTTGATGCATAGATAACTCGTAGCTCATTCATGCATGGATAACACGTAGAGACAACATATTTAACTAAAGAAGGTAACAAGTAGCTGAGGCATAGACAACAAGTGATTACAACTAACCATGGAGAACAAGTAACAGATAACTTGTTCATGGCACTTAACTTGTAACCTATTGGTATTCACCGACCACAAATTAAGTGGTTATGCTAGTATTAAAATTTTGATTAATAGATAGAATTTAGGCATCTCAAAGTCACGAAGGTTATTGTCAGATGCTCATCAAGTGATGTAATTCCAACATTGAATGACTCGTCGTGCTGGTAGAGGGATGAGAGAGTGTTGTTCTCAACCATGCCTCTATCAATTTCATAGCATTGTTAGAGTTATTAATGGTCTCATAAGCGAGGGGGTGTTGTTCTCCACAATGCCTCTCCAACAATTTCATAGCATTGTTAGAGTCATTAATTGTTTCATAAGTGAAGGAGTGTTGTTCTCAACAATGCCTCTCTAACAATTTCATAGCATGGTTAGAGTCATTAATTGTCTCATAAGCTAGGGAGTGTTGTTTTCAACCATGTTTCTTTAACCGGTTCCTAGCAGTGTTAGAGTCATTACTTGTCTCATATATTTTATTAATGGTAGAATTTAGGCATCTCAAAGTCGTAATTTCATCATGATATCTCATAATTCTAAACTTGAGGGGAGGGTTGAGATTAGGATGTTGGTATTCCTTTTATGCATTTTGGTTTGGAGAGTTTTGGTTGTGATTTTCAAATTCAAGTTTTTTAAAGTTAGGATTTGAGATTTTGCAGTAGAAACAAAACAAAACTCCTTTATTGAACAAGTAAAATGTTTGAACATTAAATGCAAAATAATGTTAACACAATAATAAGAAAACAAACTAATAATTTTTAGAAGAGTAAAGAAAAATAATTATATAAAAAACTTTGCTCACCATAGATGAAATTTGTTCTCCTCAGCTAATGAATATTGTGTGATGCTCATTAAGTGGTGTAATTCCATGCATTGAAATTTTTCTTCTTCCTTCTCAATGAATTATTATTGTGTGATGCTCATCAAGTGGTGTAATTCCATGCATTGAATGACTTGTGGTGCTAGTAGATGGGCAAGGGAGTGTTGTTCTCAACAAACAAACAAAAAAATTCCTTGGGTTTTGAATGAATGAAACTTTTGTCCCTTGAATGAATGAAGAGAAAGCTATGGAATATGTTGTTTTTTATGAACATGTAAGTCTTACAGCCACATGTGTTATATCGGCATTATAGCTGGTACTTTTTAATACCTAGTTATTATCATGGTATTAAGCTAAGAATGCAAGAGGATGTTATGCTTTCAAATAATGAGGATGTATTACAGAAATCCAAATTAGTGAGGTTTCAATGTACGTTTGTTCTAAAGGATTCTTGGTTATGTGATTGGAGCAATTTGCTGATCCTACACACTCTTTCACTATCTGCATCTTCTTCTTTGAATCATTGTCAACTTTTAACATTCTTTATGACATCTTTCATTTCATGTCACCTATAGAAAACGTTTACTTGAACAAAATTTAGAATTTAACTTTCAATCTTGATCACTTGCTTATACTCGTAGATGAAAACATATATCTACTTTACTAGTCTTGAACACGTTCATGTGAAAAATTTGGCTTTCCTCAAAACTACGATTTTGAAGAACGACAACTCTCTATTTTAATCTTGTCTAAACCTCGTCATGTTCCTCAAAACTACGATTTTGAAGAACGACAACTCTCTATTTTAATCTTGTCTAAACCTCGTCATGTTCAAAATAGTGTTCTAAACTTTAGTAATCATTTTTATCACTCCTAGGAAATCAACATTAAAAGACTATTCATGTATAATATTTGTTTGGGCACCATTTGCTTTCCCCAAAAAACAATTGGAGTGTATCACTTGTTTACATATTCTTTTATGTAGTTAAATAGATATTTTTGTTATTAACAACCTCGTGATTGTAAAAATATGTCTATCATTATGTTATTGTTATAGGATACACTTATATGGTCATAAAGTAATACTTAACACATTATAAATTTATAATGGGTTAACTATCACTCTATGAATATATAAGCGTATCACTGACATGCTATACTTATAATGTGTTAACTAACACTCTATGAATATATAAGTGTATCAATGACATTCTGTATTGCAGGCAAAACTTGAAATTGCTCTTTCTCTCTACTCTCGGTTATAAAAAAAATAACTTTCTTCCCATGACAGGCATTATTTATCTATATTCCTTATCTTCTCTAGCTCTTGTTCTCACGGATAATACAATACCACCCATAAAGCCATAGCAAAGAACAAGAAAAACCATCCACAATAGAACCATAGTAAACAACAAGAAGAAAAAGTTAAACTCTTTTTGAAAAATAAAACAATATCTAGATAGCCCTCTAAGTCTTTTCCCCAACTTCCATTACAAAAATCTAAGAAATAGTCATATACTCCTCCCTTTACAATAAGTGACCACTTTATTCTTAGTCATTTTCCCTAGATACAAATCTTTTAACAAGGACATATACATAAGGGGAGAAACTCTAGGGATTTCATTCCAACGACAATAAATAAGAATGCCCTAGGACCATAGGACCATAACAACTCAGGAACCTTGGTGGGAAGACCAATGCAGGGACATCACAAATCCCAAGGATTCACATTATAAATAAATCATAAGGGTCTTAATATATTTTCCCAAGACTTTTAGGGTTTAATCATAAGGGTTTTTAATCTATATTCCCGAGACTTTTAGGGTTTAATCATAAGGCTTTTAATACATTTTCTCAATACTTTTAGGGTTTTCAAATATCTATAGTATGTAAAAAATATTTAAATTTTTTTCATTGTTTCAACAATCTCCTAGGTAGGTATGCAGACCCATGGTAAATCACCAGTAAACAGAGACCTAGGTGATAGGGAGGGTATGCGATAATGGTTACCTTGGTAATAATCTTGGGGGTAGGTATTTATCCCATGTCAAATTTAAAAGGGAGAAAGTTGGGTTAATATTGAATTGGAGAGAGAGTCATTGAATTAAACATTGACTTAGATCAACATCTCGGTTTTAGTAACCTATGGTATTGTGCCTATGGATTGCATGTAATAAATTCTATTCAAAGGCTTGGTAAACTCCATCGTAAATGGGCCTAATTGTGAGTGGATGTCTAGCTCACTTGGTCATCTTGGCTATATTTGGCGAAGGTTTGGAATGCAAAGTTCGAGGTGGAGCACTAAAGGTGTCTAGGCTATAAGGTGTGGGTCTATATCTTTCAAACAAAGGATGATGTGTTTAAGCAATTTAGAGATTTGGTTGAAAAGAGAACTAGAAATTCAATCAAGTGTTTGAGAACAAATGATGAGGTGAGTTCACATCTTTGTAATTTGGAAATTCTTGCAAGGAAGTTGCGATCGAATGATTTAAATCCATAGTTTACACTCCTCAAAAAATGGTGTTGTTGAATGCATGGAAAGGACTCTTCTAGAGAGAGTAAGGAGCATGCTCAGTAACTCCAAGTTGCAGTAAGAGTTGTAGGAAGAAGTGGTCATTGTGACTTGCTATGTGGTAAAATGGTCACCATCAGTTACAATAGACTGGAAGATTCTTGAAGAGGTAAGGACAGGTCATTCTTATAATTATTCAAATACATGAAAATTCTTAATTGTGATTCTTATGCTCTTGTCTCTAAGAATCATCATTCTAAATTGGACCCCGGGTCAAATAGATATATCTTTGTTGGTTATAGTGATGGATTTAAGGGATATAGATTGTGGGATCCTAGTGCCCACAGAAATCATCATTAGCAGATATATGTATATAGAACAACTAGAAGGGTTTTTTTAGTATCGCAAAAGAATATTTGTTTGCAAACTCAAGATTTCATTGTATGGCATGAAGCTCAAGAAGGTAATGGCACAAGATGTTTGATTCCTCCATGGTGAGACATAATTTTTCAAAAGAGTGAATATAACCATTGTGTTTACTTCAAAATTTCAGAAAATTGTCTATTCATTATCTCGATGTTGTATTTTGACGATATGATTGTTGCAAGCAAAAGCATGATTAATATCTGCATGTTAACAAATCAGTTGGTAGGATGTTTGAGATGAAGGACCTGGTAGCAATAAAACAAATCCTAAGCATTGAAATACACAAAGATGGGAAACATGGTAAGATTTGGTTATCACAACAAAAGTATGAAGACAAGATACTTATGATATTTGGTATGGATAATGTGAAACTAGTAAATATCCCTCTATCTTTCCATTGTAATCTTTCTTCATGTTTATGTCCTGGTAATGAAGAAGAAAAAGCTTATATGTCTCGTGTATCATATGCTAGTAGGAAGTTTAATGTATGCGATGGAATGTTGAAGAACATATATTTCACTTGCAGTTGATGTTGTCAGTGGACAAATGGAAAATCAAAATAAATAGCATTTGGAAGCAATGAAATGTGTGCTTTGGTATCTTAGAGGCATGAATGCTTATTGTATCGCCTACAATGGTTGCATTGATTTGGTGTGTGGCTATGTTGGTTCAAATTTTGTAGGTGATTTGGGAAATAGGAGATCTAACTTAGGTTATGTCTCACATGTGTGCAAATAGACAATTTGGTTAAAGGGTCCATTGGGTAAGTTTGGAATAATACATGACAAGGTTATCAATGGAAGTGGGGTAGTTCCTGAGAAAGTCCATGCTTAAGAAAATCGTGCATACCTACCCACAAAACCAGTATTGTTAGAGAAGCTACAATGGTGGTTGGATTCTCTTGTATTACGAAAAGGTGATGAATGAACTAGGGAAAGGTTTCAGGTAAATTGTTGTTAAGGTGGAGATTGTTGAAGTAGTGACAAAAATATTTTATTTATGGATATGGTATTTCACCATAATTAATACAATAGCTTCATTCCAGCAATTCAAACAACTAATTATTGTTGAATATGTAACAAAGTAAATTAACCTAAGAAAGAATACAATTGTTGCATAATAAATTGGCCAGTTTTTTGTAACTGTGGAAAGAATGATATAGACTTGCATAGTTGCAATTGGCAAGTTTTCCCTAAAGGGAAAAGGGAAATTGTTGTAACACTCAAGAGAGAGGGTGAATGGATTGTAGGCATGATGTTGGGTAAGTGTAATCTCCTTCAGCAATAAGAATATCGTTGCTTTTCCCGTGGATGTTTCCTTATATAGGGTTTTACCACATAATTGTTGTGTTCTTTGTGTTTGTTATTGTTGTTCTAAATCTATGTTGCAATTTTTTTCTTGTGTTCTTTTGCTACAAAAAAATGAAAGCATAATCATATAACATTAAAATGGTTCATGTGATGCATTAATTTAAAAAAAAAATAGGTGATTGTAAGAAAAAATATCATATCCCTAAAATGTATTTTAAATCTATGGGAGAAACATCGATAAATATGTTATGGTGATTTCGTCAGCGACATGATTTCTTTCTCAATTGAAAGAGATATTTTTGAAGAGAGAACATAATCTCCATATCTCTTCCAAGATCAAAAGTAACCAGATATGATGGTATGTGTGTTTCCTCTCTTCCCAGTTTATAACAATGAGTGAATCCCCAAACACTTGAATATCTTCCAACCTCAATTCCAAAGCTAAAAAGATGAGTAGTTTTAGGGACATTAAATCTGAGTAATTATTGGAACCTTCCTTGAGATTTGCTTTAAACTTATAGAATACTCTTTGAGATTTGAAAACAATTCCTCCTACACTAGCATTGTTATCTTGCGCTACTCCCTCACAATATGCCCAAGATGTGGCCCCATCTATGTCCTTAATCTGGATCTTGCGAGTTTTGATTTCTTTTATATTTTGCGGATAGAAATTCAGAATACCCAGACTTTAAAATGCACATCTAGAAAGAATGATCTCTATACATTCAAAATAATTGTATTCCTCACAATCCATATACCCCATGCCAATATATATGGCAGTGCTAAATATTGCTATTCCTATGGGTTATTATGCCAATTCCTTAGTCTATCTTCAATAGAATTTCCTTCCCATACCAAAGTGCACCCTATGTGAACAATCTATTATGAGATGTGCATTTGTTTCTTCACTCAAATAGCATAGCACCTGCCTGGACCTTGGATCGGTCGCCTTTGTATATGGTTCCAATTTAAGACCTTGTTGTTGAGTAGACACCACATGAAAAGTTTTGATTTTGAAGGACAATTTATCCTCGAAATACTCTTCCACCACCGGATAGGAGCATCATTTCCTAAAGTGCAAAAAATACTTATATCCTAATTTCGGTGTATATAATCCCATTGGAGACAAATTCCACATCATCTTAACACTTGTATTCTAAATGTGTATTGAGGCATTTTTTTAGAGAATTCACATAGGTGTTCCAATACCATACACCATCTTCAACAAATCCCAAGATGTGTGCTAGAATCCAACCCTATTGCCAAACATATGTGTTTGTTGGATCAACAATTTGATGGAAGGTGTCATATCCGAGACTCCTAATTCGTGAGTTTCCCCACCCAATCCACTAATCTTCACCCAAACTAACTTTTCTACCATCTCCAATTTTCCAAGCAAGCCCTTGCTCAAGTATAGGAAGTGCATTATTCAAATCTCTCCAAAAATTAGATATATTATGCCGTCCTTTTCTAGGAGTTCTAATCCATTCCTCCATATATACATTATGCGCTAAAATTGGAGAATAACTTTCTCAAATTTTCTAGATTTCCTTTAGGAATTCAAGTCAGAATCATCCACTATACGGGTGCGGCTTCAAGTACTGATTTGGCCAGTACCAATTTGTCATTTCTGGACAACCATTTATTGCACAATCTATTAATGTGACCTTCCAATCTTCTAATGAGCCACCTCCCATCCGAAATCATATACCCATTTGGCTTTATATGAAAACCCAAGTATTTCATTCCAACAGAAAAAATTTCAACCTTAAAGGGAAAGATGCTTAAATAGAAACAAATTTCCTCTTCCTCAAGTCCAAATAGAGAGATAGGTGACTTACTAACATTAACTTTCATTCTAGTTGCTAGTTAGAAGAGATTCGGGATATTATTCAGAGCCATCATATCCCACCTTGATCCATTACAAAATATCAGAGTATCATCTGCAAATAATAAATGGGATATGTAAATATTCCACGAAGGTGGTTCACCATTTTTGGCGGATGGAAGCTAAAAAAATTGTTTTTCGAACCCTCGATCGAGGTATTTTCAAGCCCTCAATCGAGGTTTTAAAAGCTCGATCGAGGGTTTTAAAAGCTCGAATAAATTTTTTAAAAGACCTCGATCGAGGGTTGAAACAAGAGCTCGATCTAGCTTTTAAAACCCTCGATCGAGCTTTTGAAAAGCTCGCAAAAGCTCGATCGAGCTTTTGAAAAGCTCGCAAAAGCTCGATCTAGCTTTTGAAAAACATAAAAAGGCTCATTTTAGGCCCTCAATCGAGGGTTTAAAATACCTCGATAGAGGTCTTGTTAAACCCTCGATCGAGGTATTTAGCTCGATCGAGGGCTTAAAAAACAGGCCGAGAGTTATTTTCACTGCAGAATGAAAGTTTTGTCTTCCTTCTACAGAGTTAAACCATGTCATTAAATGCTCATTAATGAGTGTACTTGATACCATTGGATTCGTCAACGAATCCTCTATCCAGATATATAAAATTTACGAATTTTTATCTTCATATGTCTATTGTTTTTAAATTTCTACTAAAACTTGTCCTAAAACCATGCCAACAACTTCGATTGAGCTCAATGATAAATCCACAACATTCAAAATACACATCCAAAAAAATTGAAAAAATACACAAGCCCCAGATAAATGCGTCCTCTTTAAAAGGGTGTTTTTAGTTTTGCAAATTATGTAAAAAATCAAAATATTTCGTGCACGCACACACATGTGTGCAAAATGCGACTTAAATATTCATTGGTAAGCTTCGAAAAATAATAATAAATATAATTTTTTGAGAAAAATTAAAAGAAAAATATATAAGCCCCAATGCACTCTGTCTAGATCATGTTCACATATTTCATTTTTTAAAATTATTACTTTAGCATTAATTTATTGTGCCCGCACACAAACTACTTGTTAATTGCTCTTCAAATTTTTAAGTACACACGTTTCATTAAATAAAAATTCGACACGATATATGGCATTGGTATATTTCGAAACAAATATCATTGGAAAGCCAACATAATTATCTAAATTTCATTTTTCAACCGCATGTCAAAATTCATGTGGCAAGTATGAGTTTCGAGGGCTTCAATTTAATACATGGGTAAAATTTCTGTTTTTCACCATCATATTTGGCCAAAAAGAACTACCCATCTTCATGGAATCTAACTTTGATGTAGATACCCTTAAAGTTACCATTGCTCTTTGCATTTAGCAAGGCTTGGCTCAGGCCCTCAGCTACCAACAAGAACAAGAGAGGCAATAGTGGACATCCCTATTTGACACCTCTACCCATTTTAAAAAATCCCAAAGCTGATCCATTTATAAGAATAGCTAATGAGACCGATTGAAGAGAGCTCATTATCCAGTTGATAAAATCAATAGAGAATCCAAGGTGGGTAAAAAGCATCCTGAGATATGTCCAACTGAACCGATCAAAAGCCTTCTCCAAATCAAATTTGATGATTGTCGCATGTAAATTTCTAGTTTTAATTGAGTAAAGACCTTCGTGAGCTACTCCTATTGCATTAATGCATCATGTGTCTGACGACCTTCCAAAAAACCAAATTGTTCCACAAATATGCTTTTTGACAGAATAGATTTCAACCTTCTAGATATTATTTTGGAGATCGCTTTAATTGATCAAACTATAGCCCATGGGAAAGTGAGGGCCTTATTATAAAAAATACGGTAGTAAGTAAACAGTTTTTGATAGAGATGTAGAGCATCCATCTTTGCAAAAGCCCGGAAAGAAGTGGTGACAAATGTGGAGTGATGTTGTCATCTAATTTGATTGTCAAAATTAAGATTAATCTATACACATTAACTCGTAAAGAAATAAAAAATAAATAAATAACCTTATCAGTGATTGATATTGTTAAAATTGAAAAAGTACAATCTTTTCCTATGTCAAATTGTCAGTCATAAATTCCAAAAATTTGAACAGACTGATTGGAAGCGTTCTAACGAAAAAATTACTGGTGGGTTGTGGCTGGTATCAAATACGTTTAAAATAACCATTACCATCACCAAAGTTTGAAGATAAGGGTTAAAAGTGTGGATCTGACATTTTGGACTTTCTTGAGTGGATCAACATGAGTGTAACAAGTGTGGATTTATTTCATGGTCTTTGTATTTTGTTATGTTCAAATGCATCATGATAAAGATTTAAATAAACTCCCGGTTAAGAAAATGGATATGTTTATTAAATAGTATTTGTTTTATGTTTATATTAATTAGTTCAATGTTTATGTTAATTTAATTTTTATGTTAATTTAATGTTTATATTAATTAGTTTAATGTTTTGCTTTTGTTTAACAATAATCCATCTCCACAAAACTAAGTGGTTGCCTACCCCTATTGGTATTTATGTAGAGTATTGTTAAAACAAAATTTCAGTTAGTCATGTCAATCAAATACATTACAGAATACTAATAATTTATTTAAATCTACAAAATTACTCTCTAGAAGATTTGGAGGCAGTTATAAAGAAGTGTGTTTTTTTTGCAAATGATAAATTGAGACAATCCCAAGGGAGTGAAAGAGCTTGCTTGACGTAGTGTGATATATTATTTATCTGTATGTGAAGCAATATTAGTTTGATACATTTATTTTCATTGATTTTCTAAATACTTTGTAAAATTGAACCTTCTCTCCTTCTCTCTGTTTAAAACTATTTCATTCACATTTTAGAAATGTTTATCAACTTGACTCACATTTAAAAAAAAGGTTTATAACCTTTGATTCTCTCTTTTTAAAACTATTTCATTCACATTTTTGAAAGGTTTATCAACTTGACTCACATTTAAAAAAGGTTTATAACCTTTGATTCAAGGTTTTAAAATTAGATATTTTGTCAATACTTGCACAATAGCCTATCTGCTTGCAACTCTCCACCGCATTTTTTGTAATGAACTAGTGTTTTGTGATGGTATTATAGGATCTTCCTGAGGGAGCAGGGAGATGAGGCAATAAGCAGCATGGTATATGAAGCAAGACAAAGACTTGTAGATCCAGTACATGGCTGTGTAGGAGTAATCAATGATCTCCACAAAAAGAAGTAGCAACTTACAAGCGGAGTTAGCTTCCACAATATGAATCCCAATTGGCTTCCATAATCAGAAATATGATCATCTTTTAATATATACTAAAGATTGTTGTTCTAATATCAGTTTGGATTCTGAACAAAAATCTCTTGAAACAGGAAAAAAATAATTTTGAATTGTAATAGTTATATATTTATATTTATAATTATAATTATAATGTAATAATATTTCAATGTAAATATAAATATATGGTATATTTCTAATTATAGGTAAATGTAATAGATCTATTTTTATTATATTAAATATATATATTTTTTAAAATGTATAGCTATTTGTATTTTTATTTGATTAACATGTAGTATTATTATTATCCATTGTATAATTATCTAAATTTTATGAAAAAAATAAAATATTTGTTTGTCATTTTAAATTTATAAAAATATATATTATTAAAAGTTGGATTGGATATATTTACTAATAATGAAAATCATTTCTTGTTATATTGTCTTATGTATATCTCAGTAAAATCTTAGTTTCAAAAAAATTGTTACAATACAATCCTTCCAATTTTCTATCTCATCAAAATTATAGTAATTTAAAATCCTCCAAGTTTTTTGAGCATAGAAATAAAACTTTAAAGCAAACCAAGTAGTTCCAAATACAAATATGATAGACCAAAATCTTTTGAAAGGAAATACATGTTCTTAGGTTGTACTTATATCTTGAGGAGCTTTTTGATTCCATAAAGAAGTAGCATCGTCAATATTTTGTTAATATAGAAGTAATAATAATGTTTTATTAATTGGGTCTAGCTTGAATGGTTGTGTAATGGAATTTTAGAATGGTAAGTGATATGATGAGTTCACAAGGAGTATATTGTTATATTGATTACCAACCATGTTTTTGACTTGACTTTTCACTTTGAAGAATCTAAAATTTATTAAATGAATAGTTATGTAATTGCCTTGTTTTAATAATTGGATCTGGTTTGAATGGTTGTATAATAGAGTTTCAGTATTATAATTAATATAAAAAAACTCTACATTAATATATTGATTACCAACCATGTTTTTGACTTAATTTATATTTTGAAAAATCTAAATTTACCTAAAATACTATTCTTAAAATTTAAAAAATCATCCAATAAATTTACATCAAAACATTTACTTTCAAATAAAGAATAAGAGAATAAAAAAAATATTATTCACCGTTAACAATATAGTTTCTCAAAAAGTTAAAAGCCATTACAGAGACCAACCAACATTGTGGTCCTTGAAACTGCAAAAATTATTTCCCTATCACTAATGTCCAAAACCATGAATTGAATGGCTAAAGAGATTGAAACCAAAACCCGTGAACATGATTCACAGATCAGTGGATTCAGCGACGCAGTTGTACTACGAATTAGAGGACATCGATTTAGAAAAATATAATGCATGTTTTTCATGGCATATGGTCAGTCTATTCGTTGACAAAGACCTCAACAATGCTTTCTATTGAAAGTTTTCTATTACGTCCGTTTTGACAGAAAGGTAAGGACTTGGTAACTTAAAGAATTTTAAGGAAAGACATTACTAAGAAACCGGCTGCTAACATAACATATTTTGTGTAGAATTATTATGCAGATGAAGATCAGCACTGCTGTATAGGCCGTCCACATTTCTGTGCAATGCTTTGTTCCATCATTAGAAGGTTTGAGTTGTATCTTCATGTGTCAAGTTGGTTAGTTAGTTGAGTCAATGGTCCTAAGTTAGTTGAGTTAGTTGTTGACTAAGACATTAGTTGACCCATGGTATTCACTGGCCCATAGTATTAGCCAGTTGTTTTGAGTCTTATGAGAAACTATATATATGCGTGTTTAATAATGAGAAGGAAATCAATATGCCCTTTGTGTTTCTGCTCTATGTTTTGTGTCTCTACAAACTTTATCATGGTATCAGAGCTGATGGCCTGATCTTTAGATCTTGTTTTCTAGGCAAGACTTTTCAGAAACTGGAGAGCACACACACATGACTGGAATTTGCAACATGGGACGGAGATGGAACACTCGGTCCGTGACATTTGTTTTTATTGCCCACAATTCGGCAAAGTTGCACCTTGATCCGGCAAAGGGTACCTCAAAAAACCCACTCAAAAGAGGTTGTCGCACCCTTCCCGAAGACAACCTGCGACGTTGTCTCACCCTGCCTGAAGAGAAACTGTGATGACCGTCTCACCCTGCCTAAAGAGAAAATGCGACGACTGTCCAGCCTGAAGAGAAAGTGCGACGGTCGTCTCACCTTTCCTGAAGAGAAACTACGACACTGTCTCACCTTGCCTGAAGACAATCTGCGACGACCGTCTCACCTTGCTAGAAGGAAAATTACGACGGTGAGCCTACACTTATAGAATTTTGTTCGGCGCACCCCGACAGCACACTATGTCTGTTAGAAGCCTGCAACACAAAACATAGAGCGATATACTCACGAGATGACTTACAAGGCATATGCGTCCAACAACAATATACTAACAAAGTAAAAAGAATGGTTGACATGGGTTCCTAACATTGATGTACTCATGTCCATCTCCTACAGATAGGGGTGCCCTCCCCTAATGGTGGATTTACCTAAAAAACGTCAAATAGATCCAATATTTTGCAAGATATCTCCCTAAAGATGGTGGATATGAGATTTAGTGAGGCCAATATATATCTCTAAATCTCTAAAGGTGGTGCATATGAGGTTGAGAAAATTACTTCTCAGGAGGGGTGCATTAATGACTTGGAGGCTTAGTTATATGTGGTAACTCATAAAATTACCCCTTGATATTCTCCAGAGGGGGGCACATATATCCTTTGGTTCATGCATGTAAGTGGATTTGAGTGTATTTCCTAGATCCCATCCCAAGGGTAGCATATAAGAGTCCTAGTTAGGCCTAGTTAGCTTTTCCAATCAGCATTAGGTCTTATCCATGTGTCACATTAAGGGATTGGATTCCTAATTAGGGATTTGGATCCTCTCCATGTTTCACCATTTCAAAGAGGGAAAATTTCGGTCCGCTTATGCTATTTAAATATGCCGCTCCTCTTTGTTGAATGGTTGATTCTTGTTGTTGTATTGTATTAGAGATTTTCGCTTCAAGTGAGAATAAAATTTGGCTTAAGGACATGGATATTAGAAGGGATTAGTGTATTTGATATGTGTATGTCATGTTACAATGATTGAGTGAGGTAAGTTTGATTTAAATTTTTATACATGCTTTCTTCTTTCCTTTGGACTTCGTAGGGCTATTACTGTCCAATATGAAACAACATAGTATTATTGGTAGGATCTTTTGTAGTTTATATCAAAAGTAGTTAAGGTATGATATTATTGGTCATATACATATGATTTTGTTAACTTTTCTCTTTGTAGGCTATGCTTATAAGTAGCGATGAGGAAGAATCATGTTCCTCTTTTGTATATAATTTGGTTTTGCATGTCTTCATAAGACCAAAGATATAGTCCCTCAGAATTCTTCGTTGTATCTCTAGAATTTTCTTCAAGACTTCCACTCTCTTTTCTCAACTTGATTCTCCTTCTCTAAATCTGAATTTATTTCTAGTCACTAAAATATACTTGGCTCAAAAATTTATATCTATCTCAAGTAAATCTTTCTAATACCAGTTCAAAAGTGCATGCAATCTAGCTAAATCCCTAGTTTTTTTTAGTAGTTATTTACATGTTAGATAGTGATTAATTTGCATTGCTTCAAAATATTTAACTCATTGTCCTCAAAAGTACCTTTTTTTAGGTTTTGGTATATCCATGAAGGGATTTCCATTTTTCATGATGATCAAGGGTTCTTTACTCCATCATCTAGCCCTCTTTTCAACCCTAAAAAAGGAAAACGCTGTTAAATATTTGCATATTTGTAAATAAATTTTTCTTGAATTTTTTGTGGTCATTTTATCATTGTTTATCTCGGTTCCCAAATGTTGGATAGTGAGAAAATATAATTATATGGAACCTTATATATATTTAGATTTGTATATCTAAGCCCTTTCCTAGTTGTTTTTTCAATTTTGCTTAACAAAGTTATTGCAATAGAAGCCCCTTTTCAAGAGTGATAAAAGAACCATCTTAGAGCATATTTTATCACTTCTTTCTAATGATTTTTGTAGGTTTGAACATAAGTGAAATCACTCCAATATCTCAAATTCACTCCAAAATTTGTAAGTCTCATTGTTGGCCTTAAGGACCGATAATAGGAACTTCTAAGGGTTGTTTATCTCTTTGTAACACTCAAAGTAAGGTTGTGGTTTCAAATCCCCCCTACCCCTTTCTCCATCTAACTTTCCATGCATGTTATTTCCTTTTTTGTTTTAAGTTTAGCATAATTAGATTTTCTCTTTCTGTTGAAGTAGTAGTTAGAAAGAAAATTCTCTTAGTTGGAAGTAATTTGTATATATGCTAAATTTGTAATATTATTCATGCACATTTAATTCCAATTAAAATAAAATCCTAAACTCTCTAATTGATTCCATAATTAATTAAAATTAACCTCCCTAAAGGAGGAACTCTAGCATCAATAAACAACCTTCAATAGATTTATCTTTGATTGACAAACTCTATAGTGAAGGGGAACTAACTAGGTAGTGATTGTGGGGACCCGTCAAGTTACACCCTCGTTTGATGTCAATGTCGGCAATAACCCTGTGACTCTGGTCTAGTCCCTTTCTCATGTGGAACCAGCGTAGAGACAATCTATATTTGTTTCCATGTACCCTCGAGTGTATTAGAAACTCCATTCCCTAACAATTGTAACTTTACCAGTCAATCCCTACAGCAAGCATGTTCACAATTTGGCATGCTTCCATATAAGAAGCATAGTCTATCCTCACCTCATCTAGTTCGTAATTCGGTTATGATTATGCTTTCCAGTTATATAACTTAATTTTCTACTTGTCAAAGTAGTTTTTTATTGTAGTAGCCGAATATTTCTTCTTTCATAGGTGGTATCATTTTTTTCCCAATAGATAAGGCACTGGTCTACTTTTTATAAGTATTGAAACTATGAAATATTCGATAAGTTACTTTGTCTGATTTGATTTCCTAGTTGAATTCATTAACTCCTAAGTCTCTTTTTCCAAGGAGACCGTCCTTACTTTTTTCATAGAGCCTAGAACTCATTTGGTTTATGTTTAGGAGTTGGCGTAAACATAAGGAGTAGAATGTTGTCATCAAAGTGGACACCCAACTCATTGGCTTGCACCTAAGGCCTCTCTCAAAGGGTTGCTATTTTTTCCCACGTCCATGCCAACACCCACAATTGTTTAGCATGTGATCTAAGGTATGCACAGATTTACTTGTAGGCTTTTCATTTGAATTTACATTGAATCTATCTTGGAAATTGATGAAGAATTTATTGTATCTGTAGAAATAGAAACCTAATTAATACATCCAGAGGTGGTGGTGAAGTAGAAGTGATGGTTCAATAATGACATGATGAACAAAGTGCATGCCACTTCTGCCCGTGCTTGACATAATTTATGGTGCAGTGAAGATTTCTAGAAGTGATATCGTTAATGGTATCATGACTATGTTAAAACTTTGGTTATGTACTAGCCTCAAAGTAGGAGCGTGACAACAAGACATCTAAATTTTCGACCAATAATGTGTGGGGGTAAACTATGAGATAAAAACGTTACATATAATAAAAATAATTTATTATTTTAGTTTTTCTCTGTCGAAAATTAAACTATGCCAAAAACAATTTGAAGTCAAAAGGTGAATTAATTCCAAATCAAAGTAAATCGATCACAAGAAGTGCCCTAGCCTTCCACACGGACTAATAAGAAAAGAAATTTTCATATTGAGAATTAAATTGTAAGTGTTTTGCTCGAAGACAATAATAAACAAGAATATGGATTTTTTTTCGAATTTGGGATGTTACATACCCTAGGATAAGGTGTATTACAGTATTAGGTTATATGATCATAGTTTCAAAGTGGATGCAGTAGGGCATGCGATAGCACAACCCATTGGTTAAGAATTTTTACGTTACTTATATATAAAAAATTAGTATGGAACTTATATATATAAAAAATTAATATGGAACTATTTAGTGATAACCGTATTATGAGGAGAGAATAGAGTCCCACGAGATACACATGGGCTTAATTTTTAATTAATTAGCTATAGTTTAATTCGGTGCAACCATTTTATAAAGGAAAAATTTAGTATATGATTAGTTCCACATAGTATATAAATGCCAAGGTAAATTATGGAGTGAGGATAGTAATGGTAGATATATAAATATATGGGTTATTACACACATAGACCATTGCGAAGACGTTATTAAGTCGAAGATGGGAAGGCCAAAGCCATAGGAAATACCAAAGCCATAATTATTTTAATGACTTGTGAGGACGACAATTGTGAGTGACAATAAGATGTTAATATTAATTTTTTTAAGTTAAGAAATTTGCGTCTCATTATAATAGATCATATATTCGAAAGCTTCTAAATCAAGGATGGATTAGAAATGGTTCTAAGTGCATACATATAATTAGCATTTAGCATTTTGTGTTGTGATACCTTGCTTGTTGCACTCTTGCTTTTCCTTTTTTGTGTGTGTGTTCCTGTAGTATTTTATCTTTATGTGAACCTTTATTGGAATAAGTACACAATGGCTTCTCCTCTTTGGTCTTGTCATTAGTGGAGTCAGAATCTTTATGAGAAATTCTTGGTTTTTGCTTCTTTTTCCCTTTCTATGAGGGTTTTTGCTTGCTTGCACCCTTCGTCCTCTCATTGATTGCAAGTGCATGCACCTTTGAGGTATTTTGTAGGCCCATTTGTGACAGATGATCTTTCTCTTGAAGGACGGATGTAGGAAATCAATCAAATGTAGGCAATTTGTAG
Source organism: Larix kaempferi (assembly GCA_027924585.1). NCBI lineage: Eukaryota > Viridiplantae > Streptophyta > Pinopsida > Pinales > Pinaceae > Larix > Larix kaempferi. The sequence continues at coordinate 15,058,382 of BSBM01000904.1, forward strand.
GAGGCTCCAAGAGACAATTTAGTAGAATTAAAGATGGAAACATAGACACTATAATCCGATCCTATTTGGAGATAATTGAGAGGACCATTTTTGTTCCATCATTTTCGATCTTGCAAAAATTGAGATGCAAAATATTTGATTTAATCAAGTGGTTTAAAACTCTTGAATAGATTCAAATTCACTTGGTCTCAATTTCATTAGTTGCACCTCCTATTGATGGCCCCTAATTTCATCGTGCGTTCTAAACGAGTGGACAACGTTGTCCAAAATTCATTGGATAACGTTTTCCGGAAATCATTTAGATTCTTCTTGGATAAAATGTGGGAGAATAGGTATGAAGAAACTAAACAGAAAACTAGACCAAATGCACCATCACATTCACTTTTCAACTGCTAAATTAGGTTTCATCCGAGTTCCCATTGTGATCCCATTCATCCTCAACAACGTCTCTACACTCAATTTGCATTCAAAATAGTTGAAGTTGGTAAGGAGCTAGTTGAGAGATAGATCGATGGCTGAAAATGCGCTCTTTGATGGGTGCAAATGCACTTCTTCAACGTGCAATGTAGCATGATCCTTGAAAAAAAACTAGTATACCAACTTGTTTAGTACCCATACAACTTTGATACCATGTAGATCTAGATACTAAATGCGATATTAATATAATTGCAAGAGATGAGAGCCTAATTCTGTAAGTAGGAGAACGAATCAATGGAGAGGGTTAACCACTATAATTGGCGAAATTTCGCCAATTGGCTATTTTTTAGGCTTTTATTCAAAAAATAAATTTGTTATTGAGTCATTTTTAGTCTCTAATATTGTCTATATTTACATCAAATATGTTTTTTTTATCATAATTTTTGCCAAAATTTACAAGTTTTAGTAGTAAATTGTAGTTTTCATATTTAATATTCACCTATCTATCTATTCCAAAATAATTGCCTATAATACTATACTAAAGTATAATATTAAAATCCTTAAAAAATACCCTGAAGGAAACCAATAGAGAAAAACTCAAGAAGTCTTGTCATAGTGGAGTCACTAATTATCTTAGGGAGAAAAGTTCCCAAATAGCTAGGGTCAAACTATTACTAAGCAATTCAAAGAATAACAAGCTTCTTTCCAATATTAGACTTTTATTAGTTGCAATAACTAACTATTGGTGGTGGTTCTCTTAAGAGTAACAATAACAAGCTTAAGTACCTTGTTATGGTGGTTCTATTCAAAACAATTTTGCATGATAATCATGAAATACTTATTAACAATTAAATCTACACACTAACATTTGCACACAAAACAAAGCAACCTTTCTCTACACAACTAGTTTGAAGGAAAAAAAATATGAAAATAACTAACTTTAACTAGCTTAGCCAAGTAACTTAATTCATTGATCCAAATACAAATTGAAAATAATTAAAGAAAAACAACTGCATTTTGGGGGTGGGGAAAGAAGAGATAGATCTTCTTTTTATTAATAATAACAACAAACTCCAAATGTGTATGATCTTGAGCTCATGGCACCTTTACTTAAGACAACTTCTCATGTGCAAACTCCTTTCTTAGGAATGCATGAGAAAACAAATAGAGGCCTAGGTTTCATATCTAGGAAATGAAGTTTTAGTTCATAAATGAGGGTTTCTAATGGAAGAGATTTTTATCAATTCCCATGGATTACTGTACAAATCATTGCTATAGCATAAGGTTGCTCTCAAATTTTGTCCCCCTTTTCTTCCAAATGAGCCAAATTTATACATTTGAAAGTTAGTTTAGGGAGTTGGTCATAGGAATTGGTTCAAACTCCATATGGACATGTAACGAGGAGCACACAATTAATGCATATTTGATACTTTTGCACATTTTTGAAGTAATATGTGACTTCAATTAAGAGCAAGAGTACATATATGCACATTTCCTTGAGGGAAAGAGTGCATGGATAGAAAATTATTTAATTTTAAGATATTTTTGAAGGGAAATCTTTCCACATGTTAGATATTAATGTCACATGTGCATTAGATAATAAAGGGTGTCAAATAATGATATAACACCCATGTACGTCACTTTGTAGAGGAGAAGGCAATGCATCCACCTTACTTATCTTAAGTTCAAAACCAAGAATAAATTACGCCATTCTTTTGGAAACTCAATCGTGTAAGCATAGTTTGTAAGGTTAATAACCAAAGTTGAAAGTTAAGTCTATAAAGTTTTTAATGATAAATAAATAAATGTGAGTTACATTTTATAATTCACATTGATAACCCATATTCATTATCAACAACGTTTGACCCATCTTCAATCTCAAAGCCGCATAACGTGGTCAAATTTGACAATATCCTATGTGACCGTTGATTAATTAATAACCCATATGAACAAAATTCTGACACATCTTCAATGTGACCGTTGATTAATTAATTCTAACGGCTACCGAAGTCGAAATCCACATCGAGATTGACTCACAATCCGCATAAAGCGATCAAATTTAACAAAAGGTGACGGTTCCAACGGGTAATGGTCGAACGATCCCATGGAATATGGGAAACCCTAGAATATGGGAAACCCAAACTAAAACTGATCAGCCGCCAGGACTATATATATCGTATAATGTTCGAGAAAAAGAAAACCAAAAGTGATCTTCACATCGATCAAGGAAGCGCCGGGTCTCTGTACATTACATCCCAGGCTTGAAAATAGCGAGAGTTTGAAGTGAAAATTGAAGGAGCCAATCATGGCCAAACAATTCTGCGAGGACGAGAGAATAATGGAAGGATGGGCCAGAGAGGAAGAGTCAGAGTCAGGTACGAAATTCTTTTCTGATCTTCGAACTTCATATATAAGCAGTATTTCTGAAGAAAACCCCATCACTGAATCTAAGAAAAGACGATGGGGTAATGGCGGTAACGTTGACGCAGCTATGGCCGATATGGGGCTTCATGCTGAGGACGGAGCTGTGGTCATCCCAAAGCCGTGGGAAAGGCCTCTGGGTTCCAGGAACAAGCCCGAGGATCCTCTGATTGGAATCCGTGTGATATCAGACGCGATCAGAAGTCGTGTAGTGGAGGTTCCCAATGGCTTCGACGTCATAAATATACTGGAAGCTTTGATCCTCACATACCAGCTTGGAGTCGTTGTTCTGAGTGCTAGGGGGGCGGTCAGGAACATTATCATGCGGCCGCCGGTGGCTGTAGGGGGAATAGCGGATAATACACAGATATTTCAAATTATATCCCTGACCGGAGCAATCCAGCGTGGCGCTGATACCCAAGGACGTACTGGATTCAAAGTGAATTTAACAGACGCTCAAGGTAATCTAGTGGGAGGGACAGTTCAAAGAATGATAGCGCACGGCCCCGTTCTGGTTATAGTTGGCCTAGCCATGGCCATCAACCGGGAGGTGTTCAATGTTCAGCCCACGCAACCTCAAAAACTCGTCCTTTCTCCAGCTGCAAGGCCTGCTCAGCAGAAGTTCCAAGCACCCACTCTGATGACAGTGCAGCAACAGAGGGACATCCAGTCAGCCCCTCTGATGACAGTGCAGCAACAGAGGGACATCCAGTCAGCCCCTCAGATGCCATTGCAGCAACAGATGGACATCTATTCAGCCCCTCAGATGACATTGCACCAACAGATGGACATCCAGTCAGCCCCTCAGATGGCATTGCACCAGCAGATGGACATCTATTCAGCCCCTCAGATGACATTGCACCAACACATGGACATTGAGTCAGACCCTCAGATGATAATACAGCAACAGATAGACGTGATGTCTATGCATAACCTTGTGCCAAATCTGGCTATAGGTTCAGGAACGCCCAACCCTCTCTATGTCTCCCTTCAAGCAGGGCCAAATCAGGCTATAGGTTCAGGAGGGTCCAACCCTCGTGATGTCTTCCCCCAAGCAATGCATCAACAGATAGGCATGATCTCTATGAATAACCTTGTGCCAAATCGGGATATAGGTTCAGAAAGCCCAACCCTCATGACGTCTATGAATAACCTTGTGCCAAATCTGGATATAGGGACGTCTATGAATAACCTTATGCCAAACCTGGATATAGGTTCAGAAAGCCCAACCTTCATGATGGCTATGAATAACCTCGTGCCAAATGTGGACCTTCATGATTTCTATGAATAACCTTCTGCCAAATCTGGATATAGGTTCAGAAAGCCCAACCCTCATGATGTCTCCCTTCAAGTAGGGCCAAATCTGGCTATAGGTTCAATAGTGTCCAACCCTCATGATGTGTCCCGTCAGGCATAGCACTCACCGAAATGGTTACCGTATTATGATGATCTCATGGAAATGGTTACAGTATTATGATGATTGAAGTTATCATGGAAATGGTTACAGTATTATGATGATCTTAAGTTTTGTAATGAGATTTAATAGACTTAGCTTGAAAATTGTTATTTATGAATGGTGATTGATGGTTTTTGGAGTCCTATGTGGAAGTATATCAATTTTGTTAAATCTTGTTCATTATGATTGATGTGTTTTTTTAGTTTACTATGAATAAATAAGAGACTTTGTTTGAAATTTGCTAATGAGTATTAGACTTTGTTTCAAAATAGAAAATTGCTCACTATGAATGATTATGGCTTTTGATTCCTACAATTTTATGCTACATAATGTGAAAGAGTATTAAAGTTTATTTGAAATTTTGTTCTTTATAAAATAAACAATTTATTAGATTTTATTTGAAAATTGTTCTTTATAAATAAGCAATTCATTAGATTTTATTTGAAAATTGTTCACTATAAATGACAATTGTTTTTATTTTATATAATTTTATATAGCATTATATGAATGTCAAATTATAAAATATCACATAGAAATGAAAAAAAGAAAGAAAAATGTTTTAAATTTAAATTATTATTAATGAATTTAAATTTCAAATTTATCTTAATAATTTTTTTAATCTTTAACAATCAAATTTCAAATTTTAATTATTGTTAATAAGTTAATCAACTCACAACTAATTCTGAATAAATTAATGATTTATATTCAAATTTATTCTCATTCACAATGATATGTATTGTAGAAAAGAATATCATAGAAAACTAAAATAAAGTCTTTCACAATGATATGTATGGTAAAAAAGAATATCATGCAAAATTAAAATAAAGTTAAACTTCGTCATTTCATATTAAAAAAAAATCATTTCATTTCATTTTTTAACATCATAATTTCACTTTATTTTTGGACATTCTATTATTTATTATTTTTAATTATAAATAATAAGTTTATAAAATTTTATATAACTTTCAAACAAATTGATTAATAAGTAATAACAAAATAGGATGAATATATTCATATATATATATATATATATATAAACTTTAACATTAAGACTAAAATCCTTAATTTATTTTACATAATATTAAACATAATTGTCAAAAAAATATAATATTCTACTAAAATGATATCATTCAATTTATTAAAAAGAATATTTAATATAATTATATAAAAATATTGATTGAAAAATATTTATGGAAAAATGTAATATTATATTAAAAATGTTTATGAGATATTATTTTCTTAATTTAGTTCTACCAATTTACTCAATATATAATTATGTTTCTTCTATCTTATACAATTTGGTTATTTAAAGGTATATCTTACTATAGCAAAGATTGAATTGTGCTTTGATTTATTTCAAATTTTTAGATTTAAAAGTCAAAAAGTTAGCAAGAATAAGATTTAGGATTAATTTGATATTTAGTAATAAATAAATAATATTTTGAATAAATAAATTAAAGGTGAATTAGTGTAATGTTAAAACAATCAATAATTTAAATAAAGATTCTCTTATTTAAAGGAAAGTGAAGTTGTGGGAATTAAATGTAGGATTCAAATGAAAATTATTTAAAAGAAAATGAAGTTGTCATAATTAAATATAAAGGTTCAAACTTTTAAATCATTTTTTTTTTCAAATATATTTTTATAATTAATAATAATAAGAATAAGATGAATAGAAATATATAAATATTATTGAGTATCTTATTTGTTAGTAAATGTGTTTGTATTAATTTTTATTTTTTAAAGATTAAGGTAATAAGTGGATAATCTAAAGTACTTTATGGTGGAATTTTTTATAAATTTTTTATGGTGGAATGTTTTACCAATTTAGGTGTGAATAGTTTTATTTTTTCTTAAGATAACTTTCATAATTACATTTGGTCAATGACAAAATTTATCAAGTTAATATGATGTATCAACTGTGTATTTGATGCTCACATGAACCTCAGGTAGAATATCCAAGTAAAACCATGCAAAAATGCCAAACTATGTATGCAATGGTGCCAATTTCCCCCATAGCTTTTGCATAGCGAACATGTTGTTTCACATAGTTAGTGAAGGACTGCTATTTCGACGTCATGGAAATGTTGGCTTCTATATATATATCTATAATAATAATATAATGAGAGACATCGCTCGAAACATTATGTATTTCAAGTGATATTTTCATTTAAGGAAGAGATTCGAGCCATCTTTCCATATATCTTGTTAAGCGAGCTTGAAGTTGCTTGGTTTCGATTTGTATCAGTCAATATCTTTTATTTTATTGTTGTATGGAGAGACATTAATGTACTGAATAAGTTTCATAAACATTATACAAGTCATTGGAACAATTATCTCAAAATTCATAGCAAGTTGTGGAGTTTTTCTATCATTTCCCCCTATGTGAAACCATGTCTACAAACCTCTGATGTATGGGAGGTGCAACAGCCTTTAGGAATTGATTAATGATGCATTTGGTTTCCCATTGAAGTGATATAACTATTCCATGTCTCTTTTCTGAAATTTGGGACGTTCGTACTGCATTTGGGAAGCAATTTATGTCATGTACCCTTGGGGGTTTGAACCTCGAAATTACTAGTAAATTTCCTTTTTTTCTCCTCAACTTAAATGAATGTTGTAGAAGTCTTTTGAGACTGTCCAAGCATAAATAAGCTTCATTTTTATGTCTCAATACCTTTCAAACACTCTCAGTCCCAATTTGAAATCTTTAGAAGGGTCAGTGCAAGCTAATGAGGGTCACTTTTGGCACGTTAGATGCAATAGAAAACTGAAAAAGCAGGCATCCCTCAACTTACTTGGATTTTTTGATTTAATTACGGAAAATATCTTGCATTGAGTAAAAAAGATGAAATGTAGGAAATTGAATCACGTTTCTGAATATATAACTTTTATGTATTGAAAATTTGCATAGCTATGTCAAGTTTCATTTTTCCTAACAAACACTTTTTATTTTTCAGGCAAATTATAAGGTATATGTTTTTGTGGGTAGAGCCTTTGAGGGCCTAAATGATGGAATCAAGCTACAAAAATCGGCATGCATGTAGAGAACACATAGCACTTGTGCGCCATTATTTTTCGAAAATTAAATTAGTAATTTTATAATTTTTTTATAATTGTCTAAGTGATCAAACCTCAAAAATAGTACCTCTTTTGTGGGTAGAGCCTTTGAAGGTCTTAATGCAAAAATCTTGAAATGGGTTTTTCATAGAACGTGGAGGTTAGTGTCCTCTTGTGCACCATACAATTTTTTTTTGAAATGATTGAGAATTGAAAAAGTTATGGAAGAAACACTAACAATGTGTTTCACGAGTTAAGGAGGTCGGACAGAAAAGAAATTGAAAGAAAATAGGAAAAATTAATATTTCAAAATAAAAGTTACATATTTGGAATCTGCAGAAAAAATGCTATTTGTGTCTAAGATTTCGTCAAAAATGACTCTGTGTAGCATATTGTAACGAGTGGCTAAGCACAGGCTTCTCCAGAAACTGGAAGAAATACCCAATTAGCTTTGGTTTTTCATTAACATAGCACAGGTTTGGAATTACCGAAGCAAACTCCAAAGCATACACATAGGATTATTGTTGACATGTGAGCATGTGACTCGGCCTGTTTAAATTCAAAAATATTGCCGCGCTTTTAGATTTAAATAACGCGTACGCGTTATATAACTAAATAACGCGTGCGCGTTATATCAATACTTAACGCGTACGCGTTATATAACTACATAACACGTACGCGTTATATAGTTACAAAACACGCTCGCGTTATTCAAATCATAAAATACATGTTTAATACTTGAGAAAGAGGGGGTGTGGAAGTCAAGCGAATTTTTGTTTAATATTTGAGAAGGGGTGGGGAAGGGTCAAGGGAATCTATGGTTAATATTTAATAGGGGTGGGAAAGGGTCAAGGGCTTAGAAGGATGTTGGAAGCTTGAGTGGGGAGAGATGAAGGGAATGAGAACATGATGGGCTACAGGGGGTGAAGAGAACTGGAGCTTGAGAGCACTATTAGGAGTAGAATAGGTTCTGAAGAGGTATAGGGTTAGAAGTTGAAAGTGAGACTTGAGTGACAAGGGGGAATAAATGGAGGCAAGGGGGATGTGAGAGAGAAATAAAGAATACAAGGGGGGGAGAGACATAGAGCGAGGGAGGGAGAGGGACAATGGGGAGGAATGGATTTGGAGGGAGTGAGAGATAGATGGGGATAGAACGAAATAAGAGATAGGAAGGGAGGGACAGAAAGTGTTGGTGGGAGACATGCAGAGAGTGGTGGCGATGGAGAGAGAGGGAGTGATGGAGAGATTGGGATAGGTTGAGGGAAAGATGAGGGAGGGATAGAAGGTGAGAGACAGGCGATGAGAGAGGGAGGGAGAGAAGGTAGGGTGAGGGATGGAGGGAGAAAGTTGGAGATAGATATGGATGGAGGGGGGATGGGTTTGAGAATGGAAAGTGACATAATGTGTGTGTATGTGTGTGTGTTTGAGAGAGAGAGAGAGAGAGAGATTGATGGTTGGGGAGAGAGAGACTAGAGGGAGTTGTGAGCATCATATTCTCCATCAGCATCATATTCTTCATCATCATCATCTTCATGACCATCATCGTCATCATCAACATCTTCATCATCATCACCATCATCATCATCATCATCATATTCCTCATCAAATCAACATCTCCATCATCATTATCACCATCATGATCATCATCTAAACATCACCATCACCATCATCATCAACATCTTCATCATCATCACCATCACCATCATCATCAAAATCTTCATCGTCATCACCATCACCATATTCATCATCATTGTCATCTCTAGGTTCCCCATCAACATCAACATATCCATCATCATCATCTTCTTCATCATCATCATCTTCATCACCATCATCATCATCATCAACATCTTCATCATCATCACCATCATCATCATCATCATCATCATCATCTTCCTTGAATCAGATCAACATATCCATCATGTCACCATCATCTTCTTCATCATCATCTAAACATCACCATCACCATCACCATCATCATCATCATCTTCATCATCATTACCATCACCATCATCATCAACATCTTCATTGTCATCACCATCATCATCATCATCATTGGCATTTGTAGGTTCCTCATCAACATCTCCATCATTATCATCTTCTCCATCATCATCATCTTCATCACCATCATCATCAGCATCAACATCTTCATCATCATCACCATAATCATCATCTTCATCGTCATCAGGTCAACATCTCCATCATCATCATCTTCTTCATCATCTTCACCATCATCATCATCATCATCATCATCTTCATCGCCATCTCCATCATCTTCAACATCTCCATCATCATCACCATCACCATCATCATCATCTTCATGACCATAAACATCTTCATCATCATTGTCATCTCCCCCTTCCTCATCAACATCTCCATCATCATCATCATCATCATCATCATCACCATCTGAACATCACCATCACCATCATCGTCAACATATTCATCATCATCACCACCATCATCATCATCAGCATCAGCATCAGCATCATCATCAAAATCTTCATCGTCATCACCATCACCATCTTCATCATCATTGTCATCTCTAGGTTCCCCATCAACACATCTCCATCATCGTCATCTTCTTCATCATCATCATCTTCATCACCATCATCATCGTCATCTTCTTCATCATCATCATCTTCATCACCATCATCATCGTCATCAACATCTTCATCATCATCACCATCATCATCATCATCATCTTCCTCATCAGATCAACATCTCCATCATGTCACCATCATCTTCATCTTCATCATCATCATCATCATCATCATCATCATTACCAACACCATCATCATCAACATCTTCATCGTCATCACCATCATCATTGGCATCTGTAGGTTCCTCATCAACATCTCCATAATCGTCATCATTGGCATCTGCAGGTTCCTCATCAACATATCCATCATCATCATTTTCTCCATCATCATCACCATCATCACCATCATGATCTTCTGAACATCATCATGATCATCATCTAAACATCACCATCACCATCGTCGTCAACATCTTCATCATCATTGCCATCAGCATCATCATCAAAATCTTCATCGTCATCACCGTCACCATCTTCATCATCATTGTCATCTCTAGGTTCCCCATCAACACATCTCCATCATCGTCATCTTCTTCATCATCATCATCTTCATCACCGTCATCATCGTCATCAACATCTTCATCATCATCACCATCATCATCATCATCATCATCTTCCTCATCAGATCAACATCTCCATCATGTCACCATCATCTTCATCATCATCATCATCATCATCATTACCAGCACCATCATCATCAACATCTTCATCGTCATCACCATCATCATTGGCATCTGTAGGTTCCTCATCAACATCTCCATCATCATCATCATTGGCATCTACAAGTTCCTCATCAACATATCCATCATTGTCATTTTCTCCATCATCATCACCATCATCACCATCATGATCTTCTGAACATCATCATGATCATCATCTAAACATCACCATCACCATCATCGTCAACATCTTCATCATCATCGCCATCAGCATCATCATCAAAATATTCATCGTCATCACCACCACCATCACCATCACCATCTTCATCATCATTGTCATCTCTAGGTTCCCCATCAACACAACATCTCCATCATCATCATCTTCTTCATCATCATCATCTTCATCTCCATCATCGTCCTCATCAACATCTTCATCATCATCACCATCATCACCATCATCATCATCATCTTCCTCATCAGATCAACATCTCCATCATGTCACCATCATCTTCATCATCATCATCATCACCATCATCATCACCATCATCATCAACATCTTCATCATCATCACCATCATCTTCATCAACATTATCATCTTTATCATCTTCATCTGCATCATGATCATCTTCATTGTCATCACCCTCCTCCTCCTCATCATCTTTATCATCTTCATCTACATCATGATCATCTTCATTGTCATCACCCTCCTCCTCATCATCATCTTGTGCACTTATGCACTTAGGGATTAATGTTTAGAAGAGGGTCTAAAGGCCTTTATGGGGGAGGGGCTCTAGGAACAAGTTAAGACAGAGAGGGCAGGGGGGAGGGATAAAGGCGTAGAGGGTTAGTGATTAAGGGAGAAGAAGGGAGAAAGTGCTATAGGGAGGGATAATGACGAAGATAAAGAGAAGGTGGAGAGATGGAGAGTGGGGTGGTAGAGACATGGCTGAAGGGAGAGAAAGAAACATGTAGGGAGAATGAGGGACAGATATTTAGAAAGAGATAGGGGGTATCTAGGGATTATTGGGAGAGAGCTAGGGGGTATTAAACCATACAAAACAAATGTTAGTTTTCTTTGATTTTGTTCGTTGCCCTAGCCGTGCACCTAACCTATTTATTGTGCTTGACTATATCGCGTTCGCGTTTTTTCACTACATATCGCGCACGCGTTTTGTATTTATATAACGCGTACGCGTTATGCAACTCCAGAAATAATGGCCTGTTGCTGTCCGAGAGCAACTTCACTCTGTTCGAACGAAGCAATAATCCCGCGATTTTTCGAACAGCACGAGCCCGCGTCTGAAAATTTTCACATTCTACACCAACTCCATCATTTTTTTTTATGCAGGTGCAGCATTGAGGACATCTTTCATGGTTGCTCACTGTGGTGTTGGGTTATATGGCCATATTTGAAGAAAATAATTAGCAAGCTTGAAGAATCTCCAATTGAAGAACACCAAAGATAAGGCCTTTGAAAGATTCATTTTGGTTATATTTGAGGAGCACACAAGATAAGATATCAAGCTTCAAGACCAACAAGGAAGAACTTCCATTTGCTTATTATTGAAGAGCTTGTAATTGAGGAGCAACAAAAACAAACTATATTGAATTGATCATTGTGGTGATGGGGAATGCACGTAACCGAGTAAACAAATCAACAAGGAAGAAGAGATCTCAAGAAGTCATTGAAGAAGAGAAAGAAAAGAAAAGAATATACATGATGAATCGGAGGCTTTCTTTGGAAACTAATCCAAATCCAATTGTAGAGGATACCATGGTTCATCCTATTAATCCACGACAAGAGGGACCTTCAATTTCCACAATAGTTGTTGAACAAGCACCCCATGGAAGTAATCAAGAAGCAAAACGTAGGTGCTCATTAGGGGATGTTTCAATTCCCACTTCAAGTCAAAGTGATAAGTTACCATCTCAAGATGAAGCTCACGAAGAAACACTCAATTTGCTATCCGGATGTGGTTATACAAGCGATGAAGTCAGAGAGGCGTTGGAAATTTTTCCTACCGTTGAAGAAGAGAATGTTATACACACCATCGATGAGGATGTTGGACTTCCACAAGGGGATGTTGGACTTCCACAGACCATGGATGAGGATGTTGGACTTCCACCATCCAACTACCAGGAAGAGAATGAAGGACACCAAGCTACTACTGAAACGCCAGAGCGTCTTGGTGATGCGCTACATGGTACAATTCCAACCCCCTTACCTCCATTAGCAAGCACACGTAGAAGAACTCTGAAGCGTATACAAGTTGATGAAAGACTTATGAATTCCATTGAAGGTACGCTATCTAAACGTAGTATTGCTTATCAAACTCAACAGATACTTGATAAATATTTTGTTTCTAAATGTGATGGAGATAAATGTAGATTATTTTTATCATTGTTAAAATCTAGGAGCATGAATGTTGTTAGGAAAAAGTTAGGGATAAAGATGATAAAGAATTCTGAACCAAGTTCTCATATAGTTAAAATCCTAGTAGATGCATTTGGTAAAATTGGTAAGAACACACGTTCAAAGGACCACAATGCTGCTTGTCGTGTGTTGTCATAATCAATTGCAGATAAGAACACCAGGGCCCTTCGTATTCTCAGGCCTACATCTGAACTAGTTAATTTGAATGTAAAAACCCTCCGTAGGTATTCTATTAGAAGAGAACATCTTGACACAACCGATCAGGCAGATTTTTGGGCCTTTGTTGGTCGGTTGCCACGTCGTGACATGAAGCTAGTTGATGCAGTAAAGGGACTAGTGCACAGTTTTTGGCATGATCACACAAGGCCTTCTTCAAACCGAAAGGATGTACTAAAACTAAGAAGGGGTTCAAAGGATCGTGAACCACATACTAAGCATCTTCTTGATATAACACAGACAGAGCTTTACGAACTTAATCATTGGCACAAACCTTCAGGTACGAACAATGCCTAGTCGAAATACATCGAAGGTACGCTACTTCTTACCGGATACAGAGCACGAGAGACTAATGGAGACCATCAGTATAAGAGATGATCCGGAGGGCTTGGTTGTATGATAATAGGTGGGATCTAGCATGATGAGGTACGTTACATACTTTTAATACTATACTATTTATACTATTTGTAATTGAATATTGATATATGCTCAATTTTCACATGTATGTTTCATATGAATATGTCAATTTTGCGTCGCCCAACGGAGTCGACGGTTCGTCGGTCCGACGTCCGGTTTCCGAGTTATGTCGAGTTGCAAGTCGCATGAAAATGTCGTTCAGGGACACTTGGTGAATTTCTGTCCGGGAGCCAAAAAGCAAACGAAGCAGGAAGATTGCGTGCCGTTGGCTCCCGCAAGTGTGTGTGGGAAATGCCGACGTGGGAACACTGCCGGGAGCCATAAATCCATGATAGTAAATTAATTCATGACAAAAAAAACTGAATTATTCCTTTCAATGGATGTGGTTTTCAATTTCCTATGTTGTTAGGTCAATTTGGCACATTCATTGAAAGAAATTGTAGACTTTAATGATGATCACAACAAGTGTGTTTGTTAAAACCTTGTGAAATAGAGCATCAAAAGACCTACATTGTAGGCCATATAATTGTGTTTGTTTACCCTTTGTTTGATGGACCATGCACAATAAGTAATAAAATAATTTTTGAAGTAGGTCATTTCATTTTTCTGATTTTTTCTTTGGTGGTGTTGAAAAAGACCATTGTTGTTATTGATGGGATTTCATGTGCTTATGATTCTTTGGATAATCTGGACACATACAAGGACACCATTATTAGACTAATTCATTATGAACAATTTAATATGAGTAATTTAGTTTGAGGTTTGTATCGAAAACTAAGTTTGTAAAGTGGTATATAGATTCACCTAGTCTAATCTTGAAATACATAACCAACCTTCTTCCATGTTTGGTCATCCAGTGTTAGATATTATCCTTTAATAACCATCAAACTGATTACAAGTTGATCACCATTGTCATCTATTAGTGAGACATGAGGGTTTGGTTCTCCTTTAAGGAACATGCCAACAAATAGTGAGTGCCCCATTCATTATCTTTCAGGGAAACCATTGCATATATGTTCATTTTAAAAAACATCAGTTCCAACGTGTGAGTCCACTAAATAGACAAAATGTAATGTATTCATGCTAGTTGATAAGATTTAATCTCATATTCCCTAAACTTGGTTGTACAAGATTTGAGACATGATCATAATGTGGTGAAATGGTTGATTAGTCCTCATCCAACTAGGATAATTCAATATTTATACCTAGAATAATGGGGAGTGATAGAATTTTCTTGTCCATATTTCTACTATAACATTGTTTGAGTTTCAAACTAAATGAAATCCACAAATTCCATGCATTATTCTATGTGATTGATCTACATCAACCACCTCCCAAAAATATCTTTGCACATGTCCTTTCCTTATTGAGTCCTCTTCTCGTCTTCTTGTTCCATCTACAATTATTGAAGAACACCATTCAACAATAGATTTTGTGTAACTAATGAGAGAATTTCTCGTAAACTTGCATTTTTACCTGCAGAATGTAATTTTTATGCACACAACATCTCGATCATGATCCCCTTTCCCACACTCAGTTTCAAAAGTCCTGTAAAGGCAACCTTTACATTTACATTTGCATTAACATGACAACCAAGTCTCAAAAATGAGATTGATGGTGTTTATTCTCATGAAATGTATACAGTTAGGATTAAGACAACTGTATAAATCTATGGAATTATAAATGGAGATATTAATCCAAAAGGAAGCCAATGTTGGCCTTGCCAATCTTTTCTTCCCAATGCAAACGAAATATTAGATTCCATTTTGTTATGTTTCCATGTAAAATATATTTGAAAAAAAACATATATTTGGACTATATGGAAATCCTTCTTACCTTTGACATTGTTTGGGATCTGCAGGATGGGAATGAAGTATTTTTTAGGGATTAAGAGGAGTATTCAATTACGCAAACTTATGAATGCCTATTGTGACAAGCAATCCATTGATCTCAACTCCATCACATTTCTGTTTGATGGATGATGTTTGCAAGGTGAGCAAGTTTAACCCACCAATGTGAGATTGCATGCAATTACACTGAGCAAAACCCTAGTTTACGAAATGATTGCACAATGAAGCCACTGGGCCATGGGGAGACGAGGGAGAGGGCCCCCTAGAGGTAATTGCACGCCAGGAGACCAACGGAGTCAACGGTTCGTCGGTCCGACGTCCGGTTTCCGAGTTATGTCGAGTTGCAAGTCGCATGAAAATGTCGTTCAGGGACACTTGGTGAATTTCCGTCCGGGAGCCAAAAAGCAAACGGAGCCGGAATATTGCGTGTCGTTGGCTCCTGCAAGTGTGTGTGGGCAATGCCGACATGGGAACACTACCAACACTGGCTCGGGGGAGGTTTTTACAGAGTTGACCCACCAATGCGAGATTGCATGCAATTACACTAAGCAAAACCCTAGTTTACGAAATGAATGCACAATGAAGCCACTGGGCCATGGGGAGACGAGGGAGAGGGCCCCCTAGAGGTAATCGCACGCCAGGAGACCAACGGAGTCGACGGTTCGTCGGTCCGACGTCCGGTTTCCGAGTTATGTCGAGTTGCAAGTCGCATGAAAATGTCATTCAGGGACACTTGGTGAATTTCAGTCCAGGAGCCAAAAAGCAAACGGAGCAGGAAGATTGCGTGCCGTTGGCTCCCGCAAGTGTGTGTGGGAAATGCCGACGTGGGAACACTGCCAACACTGGCTTGGGGGAGGTTTTTGCAGAGTTGACCCACCAATGCGAGATTGCATGCAATTAAACTGAGCAAAACCCTAGTTTACGAAATGAATGCACAATGAAGCCGCTGGGCCATGGGGAGATGAGGGAGAGGGCCCCTAGAGGTAATCGCACGCCAGGAGACCAACGGAGTCGACGGTTCGTCGGTCCGACGTCCGGTTTCCGAGTTATGTCGAGTTGCAAGTCGCATGAAAATGTCGTTCAGGGACACTTGGTGAATTTCCGTCGAGGAGCCAAAAAGCAAACGGAGCCGGAAGATTGCGTGAATTTCCGTCCGGGAGCCAGTGTGCATGAGTGAGTTCGTTGAAACCTTGAAAACATTGTATTGCATTTAGTTTGATTAAATTACACGAGCAAGAACTTTGACATAACTTGTAATGATCATCCAAAATCACAAATTTTAATTAGATACCAATTAGTGCATGCATGTAGTGAATTCGTTGAAACCTTTGAATAAAATAGTTTGTTCTTTTGACATAGTGCATTCATGAGTAATAGATAATCCACACAAATCAACACATTAGATTGACACAAGTACATGTATCCAAAAGTACATATATATCCAAAAGTATCCAAAAGTGCATGTCTCCAAAAGTACATGTATATCCAAAAGTCTCCAGGTGCTAAACACCATGGTAACTAGAGCTATCAAAATCTTGGATGAAGACCACCTAGAACAAGAAATAAACCACTTAACCAATGTCTTCCAAATGAATGGATACAATAAAGATCAAATCATGAAAGTTATCCTGAAAGCTCGTAGAAGATCGCAGAAACAAAGAAAGAACATTGATGGAACCGAGATTACTCTCCCTTATATTAAAGGAACAATGGATGTTATAGCCACTATTCTTCGTAAAAGAGACATTAGGGTTACCTTTTCTCCTCCTAACTCAGTAGGTAGAATGCTAGATTCCTCCAAAGACCCGGTAGAACCATTAAAACAAAAGGGTGTCTACAGTGTTCCTTGCTCTTGTGAGATACCCTATATTGGTGAAACAAGACACTCCATCAAGGTTAGGCTCAAGGAACATTGTGCGGACATGAATCATGATTGTCATAAAAATCTAGCATTGGCCGACCACGCACACAACTGACACCACCACATACCCATTGAAGAAACAAAACTCATTGTCAGGGAGGAACATTGTAGAAGGAGGAAAATCAGGGAAGCCATAGAGATAGAGAAGGTTCCATCAAATCTAAATAAAGACGATGGGATTAAACTTAATGAGTGTTGGCGCCCTATAAACCACCAACTTAAAAAAAATAAAACACACATAGATGAGAATAATTATTAATTATGAATAAATAATAATTAATAGTTGTTAATCATAATTTTAAAAAAAATTATAAAGTTAAAAAATTTAAATATTTTTAATAAAAGCTTTTAAATTTTATTTTTTTTAATTCTTAGAATTGATAATTTCTAGGTTAATAACTATATATAGTCCAAACATTAATAATTATATAGTCAATTTTTCTTTTAAATCTAAATTTTAAATCATTTTTAAATTAATTAATAAATAACTAATAATTAATAAAAATATTCCTAATTAAATTATGAATAGGTTTTAATAATCTTTAAAAAATATTTAATTTTTATTTTTATTTTTTATAAGATCATGTCTAGATTAACAACAAAAAAAAAAAAATCCAACAACAAAAAAAGCATACCGATGTTATTCATTACGAATCAAAAGGTACATGAAGTAGAACTTATGTTCAAAAGGTTTTAGATGACATCTAGGTCCGAGAAACCCCCAACCATCAAAACTATAAATAGAAAGTTCTTCTGAACATCACTCAGGATGTTAGTCAAAACTCAAAGACCTCCAAAAAGAAAAACTAATACTACTCAAAACTATCCAGCCATTATACATCATAAAATTATTCAAAAAAGTTCATAACTCCATAATTCAGAATCCTAGAATTCTGAATTTCTTCCCAAACCATCATCCCATCATTAACAATTATATAGTCAAAAACATTAAATAAACATTAACATTATATTATAAAACATCAATAATAAAAAATTAAAAATTAAAAATTAAAACAAAAAATTAGTTTTTATTAAAAAAATTAATTTGATATAAATTTCTAAGTTTAAACAATAATATTAATAATAATATTAATAAGAATAAGAATAATATTTCTTAAACAATAACATAATAATAAGAATAATATTTCTTAAACAATAGTATAGGTTACTTTTCAAAAAATTTAATAAATTATAATGAAAAATAATTTTAAAATTTTAAAATAACTTTAAAAAAACTTTAAAAAAATTTCAATTTAAAAAAATAATATCAAAATTGTTAGCTATAAAAATTTTAGTAAAAAATTTAACAATATAATCATACACTTATTAATGAGTTATTATCCATATTTAATAACTTGAAATGCTTCTTTCCTGATGATGAGCCCTACTATGAGGCTCCTCCTTCTTCAAACTTCCACTATGTAAAATTATAAACAACTTACATGATTCAAATGGAAAAAAAAAACTTTCAATTTTCAAACTTAAATGCTCAAAAATTTGAATTAATTGATTAAAAAGATTTTAACTAAAACAATTATACCTAAATTATACCTAAATAAAATTGATTTTAACTCAAACAATTATACCTAGAGGAAATGGCCATGTCATCAAATTACTACGGGTCTGTTCCATTGCTCGGGTAATTGAATTGGAAAATATTGTGGTGTAAAGAAATTTTAGTAGGTGACAAAATTACATATATATATTAATTATAGTATTTTTAAAGTTTTATGATTTTGGAGTAAAGTTTAAAATTGTTTTTATTATTTAAAAAAATAAGTTAAAGGTTTTAAATTTAACTACATTTAATAAAATTAGATTTTGTTTTTTATAAATAATTAGTTGATTTTTTTTTCAATAATCAATTAGCATTTATGGCATTTGATTATTCTACTCACTATCAATTTCATAATTAAATTATGATAAAAGTATAAAAAAATTTAAAAATTATATATTAATAAATGTTATATACATTAAGATATATTTAATTACATTTTACATGGTTTATATTTTACTATGTATATCTTAATTTATAAAACATTTATAGTTGTATGGCTATGTGTATAATGGTTATGTACAATATTGTTAAGAGAAATTTAGAGTTCTCTAAAGGTTATTTAGAATTTTCCACATGATCATTTAACTCAAATACATAATACTAAAGAGAAGAAAGCTTGATTGAGGTAGTGCCACATATTATAATCTTTCTGTCACAATAATTTGATCCATTTATTTTTATGGGTTTTTGAAATACAAATAATTTGATTCATTTATTTTCATGAGTTTTTGAAATACAAATAATTTGATTCATTTATTTTGATAGGTTTTTTTAAATACTTTGTATAATTATAAATAAATAAAATTCTTCTTAAAACTATTTCATCTATACATTTTTTTCCACGAAAGAAATAATATTTTTAATTACCAAAAAAGAAAATCAAAATATATATTTTTAGATACTCTTTGTACAATTAAGCAATTTGCTATAAGTCCCTGCTTTTAAGTGCTCTAAACTTTAGACCATTACATAATTCAGAAAAAATGTATTATTATTTTGCATAGGCTACTAAATTTTACAATTCTTCATTGTCCATTACAGAATAATAACAAGAGTCCTTTCTAAGATAATGTATTAACCCACTCATTCTGCTCTCTGAAAATATGACAAATCTTGAAAGAGTTAAATGCTGGAATTCCAACTGCTTTACAGGTGCTTTAAACCCTTCAACCAGTTTACCACCAACCACTAATCTCCAAAAAGCTGTAGCTCACACACTTCTTCGTCATTGGTTAACTTGAGTAAGGTTTTCAAAGCCATACACTAAGCCCTGTTATTAGAGTCATAATCATTATTTTCTTTAAATTCAATAACATGATTTGCAGAAATATAAAACATACCACTCAAACTAAATAATCTGTCAACACCTTGGCATGCCCCATCAAAATAACACAAGTTCATCTCCTTATCAATTTTATTTCATTAACAATATGCATCTTTGGTACTCTTTCCTCCTCTTTAAAATATTTAAACAATGCCAACACCTAAGTTGTAACCCGGAAGGAAAACACTATAATTGTCTTAAATAATGTTGACACGCTCCTTAATAGAAAATCTAGACCAAAGATTTCCAACCTGAAGACTGTCACCTATATCTTTCCATGTCTTAAATAATGTTGACACGCTCCTTAATAGAAAATCTAGACCAAATATTTCCAACCTGAAGACTGTCACCTATATCTTTCCCAATTTGAGAAGAGTAAGAACAATGTATAAAAATATGCTCCATAGTTTCTTCTGCAATCTTGCACAAGATACACTAACTTGAGCCTTGAATAGTGCTTTTACACAAATTGTCTCATGTTATTACTTTCCCACAAAAACTAAGGGTGAACAGAAACTTATGATCATTATGAGGAAAATTAAGTAAATAAAAAAAATTCAAAATTGAAATCTTTTCCCAGTTCCATGGAAAACTTTAACTATTAAATTTTACTTTCAAAAATTTTGATACATTTTAAAATTAATTAAATTATTAAAATTAACTCAACAAAATGGTGCTTACTAAAACTTTCTCTAAACCTTTTCACTAAGCTATA
Source organism: Larix kaempferi (assembly GCA_027924585.1). Classification (NCBI taxonomy): domain Eukaryota; kingdom Viridiplantae; phylum Streptophyta; class Pinopsida; order Pinales; family Pinaceae; genus Larix; species Larix kaempferi. The sequence goes on from BSBM01000904.1 coordinate 15,079,426, forward strand.
ACGTACCTATAGCCTATATACATCTTCATAGTCACTCCGTAGGAAGGATTTGGTTTCAATCATAAACAAGTGTGTCTCTATTTATAAGAGAATATTTACAAGGGATTGGGTGCAATCACAAAGGGATGTCATACTATTTGCATGTGTGTAAAACTATAATTTGATGCTTATTTTTTTGTCCTTTTAAAATAGGTTTTACAACTATTAAATCTTTTCTTCATGATTCACTTTTCAAAACTTACATTTAACTTTGCCTAACCCTTATCAACTATTATTTTACTTTATTAACTTTTCAAAACTTACATTATTTTACTTCGTCTAACAGTTATTTGAAGGTTTTTTAACCTTGACATGAAATATTTAAAGTCAAATTTTATTTATTATAACAAACACAATCTTCTAGCGTCGCAAAGTGAGGCAATAAAGAACATGGTTTATAAACAAAGAAAATATTTCAAAAGATTGTAACTAGTAAAAAAATTGCTATCTTTTAATTCATATTATAAAATATTATGAAGGTTTGAGTTTTTAATCCCACACGAATTAAAAAATATTAGGAAGGTTTGAGTTTTTAATCCCATTTAAGTTAAAAAAGAATTTTTTTAATAATTTTAAGTAAATGATGATGAATTAAAAGTCTTCAAATGATGAAGAAGATAAATATTAAGAAAGTAATAAAATGTAAATAATAGATAACAAATATATCATATAGCATTTTTTTCAATTTATCTTTTTCAACTTTCTTTATAACCAAACTTAGTATCTTTCTCATCAATCATTTGAGAAAAAATAATTAACATAAAAAATACTTCAACAATCATTTGAGAAAAAGTAGTTAGCATAAAAATATACGTATCCAAACTAAAAATGTAACATCTAATGAGAACTCTAACACCTAGGGGTGTAGCCCACATTTCAAGAAATTTCATTAGCCATTAGGTTGTAAATTGATCAACTTCTGAATTTTAAGTTCCCATATGTTTATGGCTTCTTGGTTTAAATTTTCACCATCTAGCCTTTTGCACTTGGAGATGTTGGAATGATACATGAGATTTTGCTTCATGATTTGAATTATTTCAATGTACGACTTAGTTTATGTGATTCTTTTCATGCAATTACTTTTATATAACTATGATTTTACACAATTTAATTAATTAGTTAGTCAATGGCTCACTTTTAAATCAATTTATTATGTATAATGATTTCATTACACTTAGCTAAAAGCACTAAATCAATTCATAAAATAGACTAATATGACTACCTAATTTGAAATCTTACCATCTATATAATTAGAGATGCATGTGACCTTTTGCTTTGTGATTATAGTTCTATGAGCTTTAGATTTGGAGCTCTTGTGACCCTTTTATATTGGTTTTTTTTCTGAAATCACAATTTTAAACCATGTAATTGGTTAGTTATTCTATGCCTCATTACTAAATTCATTACTAGGTGTAATGATTTCCATGCAGTTTTATATCTTTGATGTATTTTTTGTCCACCACAAACATTGAAATCGAAGCACAATGCAAAATAATCAAATTGATCTATTGTACAAACACTAAAATCAATGTAATATACTAAGAGAAATGAGCGTGTGATAAGGAGCACTCAAATTGCATGTATCTACTGATCGAGTGAACAAATGAAATGACTATTTTCATTATTATGACGATCTTAACCATTTCATAATATAGGAATCAGCTTAGAATCATAATTCATGATTGTTAAAGTTGTGGAGTTCTTAGATTTTGATCAGAATTAGAGAAAAAATGGCTAATGTAACTAAATAATTGATTGAAAATTATCCTAAACTTTATGCAATATAATGAATAATGAAATCAATATACTTAAAACTTTCATTCTAAAAAACTGCTTAAGGGTGAAAACACGAAGTTGGGTAACACTTTTGGCTTGTTTTTGACAAACAAAACTGCTAAATTTTATGTTTTTCAACTTCGACCTCTTCAAACCCATATCTCCCTTAGGAATTTCAACTTGAAGTAAACACAAAGGTTTTAGAGAATTGAATTAGAGTTCTACTCATATTTTTTTTAATTTTTTGTATGGACATATTGTGGGACAAATTTAGTGCATACCAACGGCATATACTTGAAAATTTTAGGTATAGATAATGAGTGACTTGTGTGGACGTCATTTTTTTGATATATGGTTATTCATTTTAGGGAAAAAACTTGTATGCGCATAATCTACACACACTAAACTTGTTCATGGACTATATTTTGAGTTTTTTAAGACTTTGGGACTATTTTTTATTATTTATCAAAACAACATATGTTCAGAAAATGGTGCATTATCGACACACGTTGGTGAGCTTCAATTTTCTTTTGACTGTGACTCTTATTGGAAAAATTAAAAGTACCATTTTTGAAGAGGACGAGCCAATTATGATCTCTGTGAAGATTTCAAATATTTTGGTGTTGTCTTTGTTATGATATTGAATTTTCATTTCGGGTGATTTTCAAAGTAACAAAATTCTTAAGGGATAAGGTTTAGAAAAAAATTATTAATAAATAGAAATTCAAATCGAAATGAAACAATTATTATATCATTGGAAACTAGATTTAGAGATGAATCCATTGCTACCAAGTCCGACAAATAATATTTAAAATTTGCAGGGGTTTGGGCTTGCTGAAGTTGCAGGTTCCAGAAAGATGCTAGATATTTTCGCAAGTTTTGCTGACCATAAACTCTCACCCGAAAAAATATCTTCCAAACTCTCGGCCTAGAGTTTAGTTCAAACTCTCATTCGAGAGTTTTTTTAAAAATGCAGCGTGGTGATTGGTTCAAACTCTCAGACTAGAGTTTTTTTAAACTCCCGGCCGAGAGTTTGAACTCTCAAAACTCTCGACCTAGTGTTTTTTAAACTCTCGGCCTAGAGTTTGAGATTGACTTTCTTTCCCCTTTTCATCCACGTACCCTCTTTTTTTTTCACTTCGTTGTCACGGAATTGTTTCCCAGCTTCACGTTTTCACCCTTAAATCTTAGGTTTTAACTTAATTAATACTTAAAGCACGTTCAAATATCCTCCGTGTTCCTTGTTATAAAGTAAAAAAATGAGTAAAAACAATATTAAATATATATTGATAGTAGATTACCAACATTACTTAATTGATACATGCATTATTCATCTTCATTCCTTTCAATGCATTATCCATGTTCTTTCCCTTCTTTCCTTTCTTCTAATATTTTCCTTATAATTTAATAAACTTTGAAACTACTCCACCAATAGTCAAATCTAACCCAAGATACTCTCCTCAATTCATGAATTCGAGACTTGTAATAATCATATATTATATCCTCACATGTTCAAACCAATATCTACGTGACACTCCCCTTCATCTTGCAGCGGTGCGTGCACTGTTTATATCTGTGTTGAGATAAATGCTCATCATTTAGTGCATAGTGCATAGTCTCGACCCTTGCATTCAATGATAAGCTTGGCAACCGACGCTATTGGAAGTGAAATTATGCTTTCTCGATTGAATGAATTGTGCTCGCTTGAAGGAAAAACGCATCCATGCGAAGGTTGAGTGACTGACTTTGATTATGTAGAATGCATAAGTTTTATGCTTCGATTCACATGAAGTCACAATTCCATTAATATTAAGATTATAGTTTTAGTTGAGTTCAATATGTTGGGATGTGAATACTGTTATAGTTCCTAGGTTTTTTTTCATGAACAATTGTGTAACAGTTGGAAACAAATCATTTTTTGGAATCAGTGGCTAGGTATAAAGATATGAGTGGATAACAACTCATTCTAGGGAATAAGGGGTTACGCCCATTGTGTTCCAATACCACTTGATGGTTTAGGGTTTTTTGATACTATGAGATCAAGTATATGTAGGATTGTTTTTGTAGTTCTCTTGTAACAATTACCAGCTTTGTTTTAAGAAAGGCCTAAAAAAACCCACCTTTTTGTGGATGTAGCCATATGTAATATTTCAAACCATGTTAATTGTTAGTGTCTCTATGTGTTTTGCTTTTTTTTAACTTTTTTATTTTTATTTATTTAAGTGCAATACATTTGTTTATGTTATTATTTCTAACAATTGGTATCAAAACAAGGTTTTATGTCAGCACTTGCAAAATGGAGGAGACAAACAAATGGAAAATAGAGAAATTCTCAAGACATAATTTTGGAATGTGGAGGTTGCAGTTGGAATCCCTTTTGATCCAAAAGGACATTTCAGTGATGCTGGAATGGAAATAAAAAAATCCAACTACAATGCCAAATGAAAATTGGGACAAACTAGATCAAAAGGTTGTTGCTACGATCATTCTCTCTTTATCATGTAATGTCTTGTTCAATGTCTCAACACAGAAGACAATAAAGGGATCATGGGATAATCTATCAGACCTCCACTGAGATTCCCTTTACATCAAACAAGGTATTTTTAATAAAGAAATTGTTCAATTTAAAGATGCAGGAAAGCAGTATGATCACAAATCGCCTGAATGAATTCAATATGTTGATTAGCCAATTATTGTCAGTAGGCATCACATTGGAATATGTTGTTGTGTTCATTGCCTAATAGCTGGGAAGAAGTTGTTATGGTTGTTAGTAAGTTGGTATCTAGCTCAATTTATGGATCTGGTAAGAAGGGAAGAATGTTAAAATTTGATGATGGTGTTAGGGTTCTTCTCACATAGGACATGAGAAGGAAAAATCAATCTACATCATCAGGAGATGATTTGGTAGCTAGCAGTAGAGGGAGAACACAAGAATGAAGGAAGAATAGTCATAGGGGAAGGTCAATACATATATGAGTAATCTAGGAAAAATTCATTGGAAGGCAATGAAATGGATTCTTAGATATATGAAAGGCACATCAAATCATTGATTGAAGCTCATAGGGGAGTACGCACAATTGCAAGGATATGTAGAGTAAGACATTGCTAGTGGCTTAGATTGAAGACTCTCTACAACTGGGTATGTGTTCAAATTGGTAGGAGCATCAATTGGTTGGATTTTTAGGTTATAGAAGGTGGTGGCTCTTTCAACTACTAAAGAATAATATATTGCAATCACAAAAGTAGATAAGAAAATGTTGTGCTTGTAGAGGCCATCATCTAAATTGGGTATTAGACACAAGGAATTTGTGTTATACACTGATAGAAAAAGCACTATACTTTGGCAAAAAATGCAACATTTCATTGATGGACAAAGCACATAGATTTATAATATCATTTTATTTGAAGTATCCTCGAGCAAAGAAAGATGAGGTTGGAGAAGATACATACTAATATGAGTTTTGTAGATGCATTTACCAAGGTTGTTCCAAAAGAGAAGTTGGAGTTCTGCAAAGCTTCTCCTGGTCTAGTAAAAATGTGACAATAGGCCATAGAAAGAAGGTAAAATATCTGAGCATGGTTGCAAGAAACATGAATCAAACTTCAAGTGGGAGATTGTTGGGATGTGAAGCCCAATTTAGAGGACTGTTATAGTTCCTAGGTTTTTATTTCATGAACAATTGTGTAACAACTGGAAAAAAAAATCATTCCTTAAAGTTGGTGGCTAGATGTAAGGTATGAGTTGGTAACAAGTCATTCTTGGGAATAGGTGGATTATGCCATTGTATTCCAATACCACTTGATTGTTTAGGGTTTTTTGATACTATGAGATCAAGAATATATAAGACTTCTTTTGTATTCCTCTTTTAAAAATTATCAACAACATTTTAAGAAGGGCCTAGAGAATACCTGCTTTCTTGTGGATGTAGCCATATGTAATATGGAGAACCATTAAAGAATTCATCTTTACAAAGTAGTGAACCATGTTAATTGTTAGTGTCTTTGTGTGTGTCTTTTTTTCTCTTTGTTTATTTATGCTTATTTAAGTGCAATACATTTGTCTTTGTTATTGCTCCTAACGTAATATCATTTGCAAGACATGATATTGCTAGTTAACATTTATGTACCTATCATTAATATTTGTAGGTGATGGTGGCATTAATGTTCCTAATTGCATGAAATTGTTGTGGTTTACTAGAATGTGTTGTGTGATATTGGTGTTTCAGGTTGTCATCATTGTTAAAGCATGGTTATGTCCATACTGTATTTTCTTGAAAAAAAAATTGGAGCATTAAAGGAATCCCTTGCATCTCAATGCATGGGTTGTTGTACTAGAGAAAGATCTTGGTTTGGGATGGAGAGAGTAATCTATAAGCATCAAAAAAAATTCGAAAGATTATATTCAAGTAATCAGAGTCTACCTTAAATATGATGTACTTAATTGAAATAGCTAATAGATCTCTTAATTAAATTGTTTGTACAATTGTAAATCTTAATGGTTAAAAACATGTGTTTCCTTCTAAGAGTTCATAGGTTCAAATCTGAAGGAGGTAGGGCATGTACACCTCTGTAAAATTTGGCACTTAGAGGAGGTCCCTTATCCAACAAACAATGTGGTCCATACACCAAATTGGTAATTGGTGTCTTGCTTGATTGTGCACTTAAAAATAGATGATGATAATGATAATTAAAAGTATAAATCATATTTAATCTTTTAATAATATGAATTAATATTTTGTAACCATAATGTATCAATGAATTTGTATATAAAGTTCATGATGGCCCATTACAGTAATCTAATTGTGTTCGATTACAGTAATCTAATTGTTGGCATGCCCATCCTAGAGTAGCAGGCTACTCCATAGTAAATTTTTACTCCATAATAGTAAAACAAGCGATAGCAGGCTACTCCATAGTAAATTTTGACTCCATAATAATAAAACAAGCGAGACATAGACTTGAGAGGCATCAAATGTGTAATGGTCTTCCATTATTGGCATCAAAAATTTGTTACACTAAGATTTAAAAATTTTAACACTGTAAATTAATTTAAAACAGTAGTATTACATCTAGTCCTCGTATTGGCGCTTTGTGATCAAATTCATCCGACAATCAAACATAAAACTATATAAAACAGTAGAAATGGTTCACATTTTATTGTCCTTCATTTGATAAATAAACAAGTGCAATCATTAGTTCTGTTTCCAAAAACCAAGAGAACATGTAACATTGGTTGTTACATATAAATCCGTTGGTGTTAGCATTGTATAGAGCATTGTTATGTTGGGATAGGTAATATTCAAGAGTAAGTTTGAACATTTGATGGGATCAGTCAGCTATGGGATCCACTCTGCGCATAAATACGAGAAGTCTTTTGATGTTTTTCTATGTTCTTTCTTTTCTCCTGACCTCATTAGTCCTCATGCCTTCCATTCGCTATGATTAAGTTTCCACCACGGTGCTTCAGCTCTGCAGTGTAACACCGTGATTCGATTTAAGTTTTTGAGTTCAGGAGAATTTCTTCAATTATGAAAGGTGTTTTTTAAGCTTCATATCCATTGTTTTTTGAATCGTGACCTTACACAAGAAGTGTCTTAACAGTATACCCATTTAGTGATTACAACTAACCATGGGGAGCAAGTAACAAATAACTTGTCCATGACACTTAACTTGTAACCTATCGATGTTCACCGACCACAAATTAAGTGATTATACTAGTATTAAAATTTTGATTAATGAATAGAATTTAGGCATCTCAGAGTCACAAAGGTTATTGTTGGATGCTCATCAAGTGGTGTAATTCCAACATTGAATGACTCGTCGTGCTAGTAGAGGGGTGAGAGAGTGTTGTTCTCAACCATGCCTCTAACAATTTCATAGCATTGTTAGAGTTATTAATTGTCTCATAAGCGAGGGGGTGTTGTTCTCGACAATGCCTCTCCAACAATTTCATAGCATTGTTAGATTCATTAATTGTTTCATAAGTGAAGGAGTGTTGTTCTCAACAATGCCTCTCTAACAATTTCATAGCATGGTTAGAGTCATTAATTGTCTCATAAGCTAGGGAGTGTTGTTTTCAACCATGCTTCTTTAAACCGGTTCCTAGCATTGTTAGTCATTACTTGTCTCATATATTTTATTAATGGTAGAATTTAGGCATCTCAAATTCGTAATTTCATCATGATATCTCATAATTCTAAACTTGAGGGGAGGGTTGAGATTAGGATGTTGGTATTCCTTTTATGCATTTTGGTTTGGAGAGTTTTGGTTGTGATTTTCAAATTCAAGTTTTTTAAAGTTAGGATTTGAGATTTTGCAGTAAAAACAAAACAAAGCTCCTTTATTGAACAAGTAAAATGTTTGAACATTAAATGCAAAATAGTGTTAACACAATAATAAGAAAACAAACCAATAATTTTTAAAAAAGTAAAGAAAAATAATTATATGAAAAACTTTGCTCACCATAGATGAAATTTGTTCCCCTCAGTTAATGAATATTGTGTGATGCTCATTAAGTGGTGTAATTCCATGCATTGAAATTTTTCTTCTTCCTTCTCAATGGATTATTATTGTGTGATGCTCATCAAGTGGTGTAATTCCATGCATTGAATGACTTGTGGTGCTAGTAGATGGGCAAGGGAGTGTTGTTCTCAACAAACAAACAAAAAAATTCATTGGGTTTTGAATGAATGAAACTTTTGTACCTTGAATGAATGAAGAGAAAGCTATGGAATATGTTGTTTTTTATGAACATGTAAGTCTTACAGCCACATGTGTTATATCTGCATTATAGCTGGTACTTTTTAATACCTAGTTATTATCATGGTATTAAGCTAAGAATGCAAGAGGATGTTATGCTTTCAAATAATGAGGATGTATTACAGAAATCCAAATTAGTGAGGTTTCAATGTACTTTTGTTCTAAAGGATTCTTGGTTATGTGATTGGAGCAATTTGCTGATCCTACACACTCTTTCACTATCTGCATCTTCTTTGAATCATTGTCAACTTTTAACATTCTTTATGACATCTTTCATTTCATGTCACCTATAGAAAACGTTTACTTGAACAAAATTTAGAATTTAACTTTTAATCTTGATCACTTGCTTATACTCGTAGATGAAAACATATATCTACTTTACTAGTTTTGAACACGTTCATGTGAAAAATTTGGCTTTCCTCAAAACTACGATTTTGAAGAACGACAACTCTCTATTTTAATCTTGTCTAAACCTCGTCATGTTCAAAATAGTGTTCTAAACTTTAGTAATCATTTTTATCACTCCTAGGAAATCAACATTAAAAGACTATTCATGTATAATATTTGTTTGGGCACCATTTGCTTTCCTCCCACATAACAATTAAAAGACGATTCATGTAATATTTGTTTGGGCACCATTTGCTTTCCCCACATAACAATTGGAGTGTATCACTTGTTTACATATTCTTTTATGTAGTTAAAAAGATTTTTTTGTTATTAACAACCTCGTGATTGTAAAAATATGTTCTATCATTAAGTTATTGTTATACGATACACTTATATGTTCATAAAGTAATACTTAACGCATTATAAATTTATAATGGGTTAACTATCACTCTATGAATATATAAGCGTATCACTGACATGCTATACTTATAATGTGTTAACTAACACTCTATGAATATATAAGTGTATCAATGACATTCTGTATTGCAGGCAAACTTGAAATTGCTCTTTCTCTCTACTCCTGGTTATAAAAAAAAATAACTTTCTTCCCATGACAGGCATTATTTATCTATTTTCCTTATCTTCTCTAGCTCTTGTTCTCACAGATAATACAATACCATTCATAAAGCCATAGCAAAGAAGAAGAAAAACCATCCACAATAGAACCATAGTAAACAACAAGAAGAAAAAGTTAAACTCTTTTTGAAAAATAAAACAATATCTAGATAGCCCTCTAAGTCTTTTCCCCAACTTCCATTACAAAAATCTAAGAAATAGTCATATACTCCTCCCTTTACAATAAGTGACCACTTTATTCTTAGTCATTTTCCCTAGATACAAATCTTTTAACAAGGACATATACATAAGGGGAGAAACTCTAGGGATTTCATTCCAACGACAATAAATAAGAATGCCCTAGGACCATATCAACTGAGGAACCTTGGTGGGAAGACCAATGCACGGACATCACAAATCCCAAGGATTCGCATTATAAATAAATCATAAGGGTTTTAATATATTTTCCCAAGACTTTTAGGGTTTAATCACAAGGGTTTTTAATCTATTTTCCCGAGACTTTTAGCGTTTAATCATAAGGTTTTTAATACATTTTCTCAATACTTTTAGGGTTTTCAAATATCTATAGTATGTAAAAAATATTTAAATTTTTTTCATTGTTTCAACAATCTCCTAGGTAGGTATGCATACCCATGGTAAATCACCAGTAAACAGAGACCTAGGTGATAGGGAGGGTATGCGATCATGGTTACCTTGGTAATAATCTTGGGGGCAGGTATTTACCCCATGTCAAATTTAAAAGGGAGAATGTTGGGTTAATATTGAATTGGAGAGAGAGTCATTGAATTAAACATTGACTTAGATCAACAACTGGGTTTTAGTAACCTATGGTATTGTGCCTATGGATTGCATGTAATAAATTCTATTCAAAGGCTTGGTAAACTCCATCGTAAATGGGCCTAATTGTGAGTGGATGTCTAGCTCACTTGGTCATCTTGGCTAGATTTGGGGAAGGTTTGGAATGCAAAGTTCGAGGTGGAGCACTAAAGGTGTCTAGGCTATAAGGTGTGGGTCTATATCTTTCAAACAAAGGATGATGTGTTTAAGCAATTTAGAGATTTGGTTGAAAAGAGAACTAGAAATCCAATCAAGTGTTTGAGAACAAATGATGAGGTGAGTTCACATCTTTGTAATTTGGAAATTCTTGCAAGGAAGTTGCGATCGAATGATTTAAATCCATAGTTTACACTCCTCAAAAAATGGTGTTGTTGAATGCATGGAAAGGACTCTTCTAGAGAGAGTAAGGAGCATGCTCAGTAACTCCAAGTTGCAGTAAGAGTTGTAGGAAGAAGTGGTCACTGTGACTTGCTATGTGGTAAAATGGTCACCATCAGTTACAATAGACTGGAAGATTCTTGAAGAGGTAAGGACAGGTCATTCTTATAATTATTCAAATACATGAAAATTCTTAATTGTGATTCTTATGCTCTTGTCTCTAAGAATCATCATTCTAAATTGGAGCCCGGGTGAAATAGATATATCTTTGTTGGTTATAGTGATGGATTTAAGGGATACAGATTGTGGGATCCTAGTGCCCACAGAAATCATCATTAGCAGATAGATGTATATGGAACAACTAGAAGGGTTTTTTTAGTATCGCAAAAGAATATTTGTTTGCAAACTCAAGATTTCATTGTATGGCATGAAGCTCAACAAGGTAATGGCACAAGATGTTTGATTCCTCCATGGTGAGACATAATTTTTCAAAAGAGTGAATATAACCATTGTGTTTACTTCAAAATTTCAGAAAATTGTCTATTCATTATCTCGATGTTGTATTTTGACGATATGATTGTTGCAAGCAAAAGCATGATTAATATCTGCATGTTAACAAATCAGTTGGTAGGATGTTTGAGATGAAGGACCTGGTAGCAATAAAACAAATCCTAAGCATTGAAATACACAAAGATGGGAAACATGGTAAGATTTGGTTATCACAACAAAAGTATGAAGACAAGATACTTATGATATTTGGTATGGATAATGTGAAACTGGTAAATATCCCTCTAGCTTTCCATTGTAAGCTTTCTTCATGTTTATGTCCTAGTAATGAAGAAGAAAAAGGTTATATGTCTCGTGTATCATATGCTAGTAGGAATTTTAATGTATGCGATGGAATGTTGAAGAACATATATTTCACATGCAGTTGATGTTGTCAGTGGACAAATGGAAAATCAAAATAAATAGCATTTGGAAGCAATGAAATGTGTGCTTTGGTATCTTAGAGGCATGAATGCTTATTGTATCGCCTACAATGGTTGCATTGATTTGGTGTGTGGCTATGTTGGTTCAAATTTTGTAGGTGATTTGGGAAATAGGAGATCTAACTTAGGTTATGTCTCACATGTGTGCAAATAGACAATTTGGTTAAAGGGTCCATTGGGTAAGTTTGGAATAATACATGACAAGGTTATCAATGGAAGTGGGGTAGTTCTTGAGAAAGTCCATGCTTAAGAAAATCGTGCATACCTATCCACAGAACCAGTATTGTTAGAGAAGCTACAATGGTGGTTGGATTCTCTTGTTTTGCAAAAAGGTGATGAATGAACTAGGGAAAGGTTTCAGGTAAATTGTTGTTAAGGTGGAGATTGTTGAAGTAGTGACAAAAATATTTTATTTATGGATATGGTATTTCACCATAATTAATACAATAGCTTCATTCCAGCAATTCAAACAACTAATTATTGTTGAATACGTAACAAAGTAAATTAACCTAAGAAAGAATACAATTGTTGCATAATAAATTGGCCAATTTTTTGTAACTGTGGAAAGAATGATATAGACTTGCATAGCTGCAATTGGCAAGTTTTCCCTAAAGGGAAAAGGGAAATTGTTGTAACACTCAAGAGAGAGGGTGAATGGATTGTAGGCATGATGTTGGGTAAGTGTAATCTCCTTCAGCAATAAGAATATCGTTGCTTTTCCCGTGGATGTTTCCTTATATAGGGTTTTACCACATAATTGTTGTGTTCTTTGTGTTTTTTATTGTTGTTATAAATCTATGTTGCAATTTTGTTCTTGTGTGCTTTTGCTACAAAAAAATGAAAACATAAGCATATAACATTAAAATGGTTCATGTGATGCATTAATTTTAAAAAAAAATAGGTGATTGTAAGAAAAAATATCATATCCCTAAAATGTATTTTAAATCTATGGGAGAAACATCGATAAATATGTTATGGTGATTTCGTGAGTGACATGATTTCTTTCTCAATTGAAAGAGATATTTTTGAAGAGAGAACATAATCTCCAGATCTCTTCCAAGATCAAAAGTAACCAGATATGATGGTATGTGTGTTTCCTCTCTTCCCAGTTTATATCAATGAGTGAATCCCCAAACACTTGAATATCTTCCAACCTCAATTCCAAAGCTAAAAAGATGAGTAGTTTTAGGGACATTAAATCTGAGTAATTATTGGAACCTTCCTTGAGATTTGCTTTAAACTTATAGAATATTCTTTGAGATTTGAAAACAATTCCTCCTACACTAGCATTGTTATCTTGCTCTACTCCCTCACAATATGCCCAAGATGTGGCCCCATCTATGTCCTTAATCTGGATCTTGCGAGTTTTGATTTCTTTTATATTTTACGGATAGAAATTCAGAATACCCAGACTTTAAAATGCACATATAGAAAGAATGATCTCTATACATTCAAAATAATTGTATTCCTCACAATCCATATACCCCATGCCAATATATATGGCAGTGCTAAATATTGCTATTCGTATGGGTTATTATGCCAATTCATTAGTCTATCTTCAATAGAATTTCCTTCCCATACCAAAGTGCACCCTATGTGAACAATCTATTATGAGATGTGCATTTGTTTCTTCACTCAAATAGCATAGCACCTGCCTGGACCTTGGATCGGTTTCCTTTGTATATGGTTCCAATTTAAGACCTTGTTGTTGAGTAGACACCACATGAAAAGTTTTGATTTTGAAGGACAATTTATCCTCGAAATACTCTTCCACCACCGGATAGGAGCATCATTTCCTAAAGTACAAAAATACTTTATCCTAATTTCGGTGTATATAATCCCATTGGAGACAAAGTCCACATCATCTTAACACTTGTATTCTAAATGTGTATTGAGGCATTTTTTTAGAGAATTCACATAGGTGTTCCAATACCATACACCATCTTCAACAAATCCCAAGATGTGTGTTAGAATCCAACCCTATTGCCAAACATATGTGTTTGTTGGATCAACAATTTGATGGAAGGTGTCATACCTGAGACTCCTAATTCGTGAGTTTCCCCACCCAATCCACTAATCTTCACCCAAACTAACTTTTCTACCATCTCCAATTTTCCAAGCAAGCCCTTGCTCAAGTATAGGAAGTGCATTATTCAAATCTCTCCAAAAATTAGATATATTATGCCGTCCTTTCCTAGGAGTTCTAATCCATTCCTCCATATATACATTATGCGCTAAAATTGGAGAATAACTTTCTCAATTTTTCTAGATTTCCTTTAGGAATTCAAGTCAGAATCATCCACTATACGGGTGCGGCTTCAAGTAATGATTTGGCCAGTACCAATCTGCCATTTTTGGACAACCATTTATTGCACAATCTATTAATGTGACCTTCCAATCTTCTAATGAGCCACCTCCCATCCGAAATCATATACCCATTTGGATTTATATGAAAACCCAAGTATTTCATTCCAACAGAAAAAATTTCAACCTTAACGGGAAAGATGCTTAAATAGAAACAAATTTCCTCTTCCTCAAGTCCAAATAGAGTGATAGGTGACTTACTAACATTAACTTTCATTCTAGTTGCTAGTTAGAAGAGATTCAGGATATTATTTAGAGCCATCATATCCCACCTTGATCCATTCCAAAATATCAGAGTATCATCTGCAAATAATAAATGGGATATGTAAATATTCCACGAAGGTGGTTCACCATTTTTTGCGGATGGAAGCTAAAAAAATTGTTTTTTGAACCCTCGATCGAGGTATTTTCAAGCCCTCGATCGAGGTTTTAAAAGCTCGATCGAGGGTTTTAAAAGCTCGATTGAAGGTTTTAAAAGACCTCGATCGAGGGTTGAAACAAGAGCTCGATCTAGCTTTTAAAACCCTCGATCGAGCTTTTGAAAAGCTCGCAAAAGCTCGATCGAGCTTTTGAAAAGCTCGCAAAAGCTCGATCTAGCTTTTGAAAAACATAAAAAGGCTCATTTTAGGCCCTCGATCGAGGGTTTAAAATACCTCGATAGAGGTCTTGTTAAACCCTCGATCGAGGTATTTAGCTCGATCGAGGGCTTAAAAAACAGGTCGAGAGCCATTTTCACTGCAGAATGAAAGTTTTGTCTGCCTTCCACAGAGTTAAACCATGTCATTAAATGCTCATTAATGAGTGGACTTGATACCATTGGATTCGTCAATGAATCCTCTATCCAGATATATAAAATTTATGAATTTTTATCTTCATATGTCTATTGTTTTTAAATTTCTACTAAAACTTGTCCTAAAACCATGCCAACAACTTCGATTGAGCTCAAAGATAAATCCACAACATTCAAAATACACATCCAAAAAATTTGAAAAAATACACAAGCCCCAGATAAATGCGTCCTCTTTAAAAGGGTGTTTTTAGTTTTGCAAATTATGTAAAAAATCAAAAGATTTCGTGCAGGCACACACATGTGTGCAAAATGCGACTTAAATATTCATTGGTAAGCTTCGAAAAATAATAATAAATATAATTTTTTGAGAAAAATTAAAAGAAAAATATATAAGCCCCAATGCACTCTGTCTAGATCATGTTCACATATTTCATTTTTTAAAATTATTACTTTAGCATTAATTTATTGTGCCCGCACACAAACTACTTGTTAATTGCTCTTCAAATTTTTAAGTACACACGTTTCATTAAATAAAAATTCAACACGATATATGGCATTGGTATATTTCGAAACAAATATCATTGGAAAGCCAACATAATTATCTAAATTTCATTTTTCAACCGCATGCCAAAATTCATGTGGCAAGTATGAGTTTCGAGGGCTTCAATTTAATACATGGGTAAAATTTCTGTTTTTCACCATCATATTTGGCCAAAAAAAACTACCCATCTTCATGGAATCTAACTTTGATGTAGATACCCTTAAAGTTACCATTGCTCTTTGCATTTAGCAAGGCTTGGCTCAGGCCCTCAGCTACCAACAAGAACAAGAGAGGCAATAGTGGACATCCCTATTTGACACCTCTACCCATTTTAAAAAATCCCAAAGCTGATCCATTTATAAGAATAGCTAATGAGACCGATTGAAGAGAGCTCATTATCCAGTTGATAAAATCAATAGAGAATCCAAGGTGGGTAAAAAGGATCCTGAGATATGTCCAACTGAACCGATCAAAAGCCTTCTCCAAATCATGTGAGGGCCTTATTATAAAAAATACGGCAGTAAGTAAACAATTTTTGATAGAGATGTAGAGCATCCATCTTTGCAAAAGCCCGGAAAGAAGTGGTGACAAATGTGGAGTGATGTTGTCATCTAATTTGATTGTCAAAATTAAGATTAATCTATACACATTAACTCGTAAAGAAATAAAAAATAAATAAATAACCTTATCAGTGATTGATATTGTTAAAATTGAAAAAGTACAATCTTTTCCTCATGTCAAATTGTCAGTCATAAATTCCAAAAATTTGAACAGACTGATTGGAAGCGTTCTAACGAAAAAATTACTGGTGGGTTGTGGCTGGTATCAAATACGTTTAAAATAACCATTACCATCACCAAAGTTTGAAGATAAGGGTTAAAAGTGTGGATTTGATATTTTGGACTTTCTTGAGTGGATCAACATGAGTGTAACAAGTGTGGATTTATTTCATGGTCTTTGTATTTTGTTATGTTCAAATGCATCATGATAAAGATTTAAATAAACTCCCGGTTAAGAAAATGGGTATGTTTATTAAATAGTATTTGTTTTATGTTTATATTAATTAGTTCAATGTTTATGTTAATTTAATGTTTATATTAATTAGTTTAATGTTTTGCTTTTGTTTAACAATAATCCATCTCCACAAAACTAAGTGGTTGCATACCCTTATTGATATTTATTTAGAGTATTGTTAAAAAAAAAATTCAGTTAATCATGTCAATCAAATACATTACAGAATACTAATAATTTATTTAAATCTACAAAATTACTCTCTAGAAGATTTGGAGGCAGTTATAAAGAATTGTGTTTTTTTTGCAAATGATAAATTCAGACAATCCCAAGGGAGTGAGAGAGCTTGCTTGACGTAGTGTGATATATTATTTATCTGTATGTGAAGCAATATTAGTTTGATACATTTATTTTCATTGATTTTCGAAATACTTTGTAAAATTGAATCTCCTCTCCTTCTCTCTGTTTAAAACTATTCCATTCACATTTTAGAAATGTTTATCATCTTGACTCACATTTAAAAAAAGTTTATAACCTTTGATTCTCTCATTTTAAAACTATTTCATTCACATTTTTGAAAGGTTTATCAACTTGACTCGCATTTAAAAAAAGGTTTATAACCTTTGATTCAAGGTTTTAAATTTAGATATTATGTCCATACTTGCACAATAGCCTATCTGCTTGCAACTCTCCACCACATTTTTTGTAATGAACTAGTGTTTTGTGATGGTATTATAGGATCTTCCTGAGGGAGCAGGGAGGTGAGGCAATAAGCAGCATGGTATATGAAGCAAGACAAAGACTGGGAGATCCAGTACATCAATGATCTCCACAAAAAAAGTAGCAACTTACAATCGGAGTTAGCTTCCACAATATGAATCCTAATTGGCTTCCATAATCAGAAATATGATCATCTTTTAAGATATACTAAAGGTTGTTGTTCTAATACCAGTTTGGATTCTGAACAAAAATCTTAGATATACTAAAGGTTGTTGTTCTAATACCAGTTTGGATTGTGAACAAAAATCTCTTGAAACAGGAAAAAAATAATTTTGAATTGTAATAGTTATATATTTATATTTATAATTATAATTATAATGTAATAATATTTCAATGTAAATATAAATATATGGTATATTTCTAATTATATGTAAATGTAATAGATCTATTTTTATTATATTAAATATATATATTTTTTTAAATGTATATCTATTTGTATTTTTATTTGATTAACATGTAGTATTATTACTATCCATTGTATAATTATCTAAATTTTATGAAAAAAATAAAATATTTATTTGTCATTTTAAATTTATAAAAATATATATTATTAAAAGTTGGATTGGATATATTTACTAATAATGAAAACCATTTCTTGTTATATTGTCCTATGTACATCTCAGTAAGTAAGATCTTAGTTTCAATAAAAAATTGTTACAATTCAATCCCTCCAATTTTTTATCTCATAAAAATTATAGTAATTTAAAATCCTCCAAGCTTTTTGAGCATCAAAATAAAACTTTAAAGCAAACCAAGTAGTTCTAAATACAAATATGATAGACCAAAATCTTTTAAAAGGAAATACATGTTCTTAGGTTCTACTTATGTCTTGAGGAGCTTTTTGATTCCATAAAGAATAGCATCGTCAATATTTTGTTAATATAGAAGTAATAATAATGTTTTATTAATTGGGTCTAGCTTCAATGGTTGTGTAATGGAGTTTTAGAATGGTAAGTGATATGATGAGTTCACAATGAGTATATTGTTATATTGATTACCAACCATGTTTTTGACTTGACTTTTCACTTTGAAGAATCTAAAATTTATTAAATGAATAGTTATGTAATTGGCTTGTTTTAATAATTGGATCTAGTTTGAATGGTTGTATAATAGAGTTTTAGTATTATAATTAATATAATATACTCTACATTAATATATTAATTACCAACCATGTTTTTGACTTAATTTATATTTTGAAAAATCTAAATTTACCTAAAATACTATTCTTAAAATTTAAAAAATCATCCTATAAATTTACATCAAAACATTTACTTTCAAATAAAAAATAAAAAAATAAAAAACAATATTATTCACCGTTAACAATATAGTTTCTCGAAAAGTTAAAAGCCATTACAGACACCAACCAACATTGTGGTCCTTGAAACTGCAAAAAATATTTCCCTATCACTAATGTCCAAAACCATGAATTGAATGGCTAAATAGATTGAAACCAAAACCCGTGAACATGATTCACAGATCAGTGGATTCAGCGACGCAGTTGTACTACGAATTAGAGGACATCGATTTAGAAAAATATAATGCATGTTTTTCATGGCATATGGTCAGTCTATTGGTTGACAAAGACCTCAACAATGCTTTCTATTGAAAGTTTTCTATTACGTCCGTTTTGACATAAAGGTAAGGGCTTGGTAACTTAAAGAATTTTAAGGAAAGACATTACTATGAAACCGGCTGCTAACATAACATATTTTGTGTAGAATTATTATGCAGATGAAGATCAGCACTGCTGGATAGGTCGTCCACATTTCTGTGCAATGCTTTGTTCCATCGTTAGAAGGTTTGAGTTGTATCTTCATGTGTCAAGTTGGTTAGTTAGTTGAGTCAATGGTCCTAAGTTAGTTGAGTTAGTTGTTGACTAAGACATTAGTTGACCCATGGTATTCACTAGCCCATAGTATTAGCCAGTTGTTTTGAGTCCTATGAGAAACTATATATATGCGTGTTTAATAATGAGAAGGAAATCAATATGCCCTTTGTGTTTTCGCTCTATGTTTTGCGTCTCTGCGAACTTTATCATGGTATCAGAGCTGACGGCCTGATCCTTAGATCTTGTTTTCTGGGTAAGACTTTTCAGAAACTGGAGAGCACACACACGACTGGAATTTGCAGCATTGGACGGAGACGGAACACTCGATCCGTGACATTTGTTTTTATTGCCCACGATCCGGCAAAGTCACACCCTGATCCGGCAAAGGGTACCTTAAAAAACCCACTGAAAAGAGGTTGCCGCACCCTTCCTGAAGAGAACCTGCGACGTTGTCTCACACTGCCTGAAGAGAAACTGCGACAACCGTCTCACCCTGCCTAAAGAGAAACTGCGATGACTGTCCAGCCTGAAGAGAAACTGCGACGATCGTCTCACCTTTCCTGAAGAGAAACTGCGACACTGTCTCACCTTTCCTGAAGACAATCTGCGACGACCTTCTCACCTTGCTAGAAGGAAAATTACGACAATGAGCCTACACTTACAGAATTTTGTTCGGCACACCCCGACAGCGCACTATGTCTGTTAGAAGCCTGCAACACAAAACATAGAGCGGAAACACAAAGGGCATATTGATTGCCTGCTCATTATTAAACACACATATATATAGTTTCTCATAAGACTCAAAAAAACTTGTTAATACTATGGGCTAGTGAATACCATGGGTCAACTAATGTCTTAGTCAACAACTAACTCAACTAACTTAGGACCATTTCCTCAACTAACTAACCAACTTGACACATGAGATTACAACTCTTAACACACCCCCTTAATCTCAAGTGGGACGGTGTGGTTAGCACTACCAATGCCTAAGTGCTTCCTTTGAAACTCAAATGCAGATGTACCCAAAGGTTTGGTAAACATATCAGCTAGCTGCTCCTTAGAGCCACAAAACATCACATTGATTTCTCCATTATTGACTAACTCACGTATGAAGTGATAGTGAGTGTCAATGAGTTTACTCTTCCTACGAAATACGTTATGTTTAGACAATTGTATAGCAGAACTGTTGTCACAATAAATGGTTGTTGGTTCTGTATCTGTATGTCCCATGTCCTCAAGAGTCTTTTGAGCCAAACTGCATGGCATGCTACTGTAGTTGCTGCAATATATTATGCTTCTATTGAAGACATGCTCACAATAGGTTGTTTCTGAGAAGCCCAAGAAATAAGACTGGTACCAAGATGGAAAGCATAACTAGATGTGATTTTCTTATCATCAATACTACCTGCAAAATCACTGTCTGTGTACCCTGTGAGAGTACAGTCATGTGAATGAGTGTACCAAAGTCCATAATCAATTGTACCTGCAACATATCTCACTATTCTTTTTCCAACTTTCCAGTGAGAGTGTTTGGGAGATTCCATGAATCTAGAAATAAGACTGACACCATACATCAAATCAGGTATAGTAGTAGTCAAATACATTAAAATGCCTACTAATATTTTGTAAAGTGTAGAATTTACTGTTGGTCCTTCATCATTCTTGCTTAACTTGGTTCCTGTAGCAATGGGAGTTTCTACTGGTTTACATTTATCCATTTTGAATCTCTGCAGAATGTCAGTAGCATACTTATGCTGACAGATGAAGATCCCACTTTCACTTTGATCAACTTCCAGACCAAGGAAAAACTTCATCAGATGAAGATCAGTCATCTCAAACTCCTTTTTCATGACTGTCTTAAACTCTTCTAGCATCAAATTTCTAGTATAGATCATATCGTGATCATATCATCAACATAAAGACAAACAAGTAAAATGTTACCTTGTTGATCTGTTTTAACATACAGAGTAGGTTCATTACTGCTTCTGTTGAACCCATTGTTGATGAGATAAGAGTTAATTATGTTGTACCAAGCTCGTGGAGCTTGTTTAAGATCATACAAGGCCTTTTTCAGCTTACATACCTTGTGTTCTTGACCTTTGACAACATAACCAGGTGGCTGATCTACATAGACTTTTTCCTCAAGTATGCCATTTAGAAAGGCAAATTTCACATCCATTCGGTAAACAGGCCACTAGTTTTGAGTTGTTATTGCAAGTACAACTCTGATGGTTTCCATCCTTGCTACTGGAGAAAAGGTTTCATCATAGTCTACACCATATTGCTAAGCAAAATCTCTTGCAACAAGCCTTGCTTTGTACTTTTCTATCTCTGATTTTTCATTCAACTTGGTCTTATAGACCCATTTACACCAATGCAACTTTTATCTGATGGGAGATCAACTAGATCCCAAGTCTGATTCCTCTCAATAGAATCAATCTTTTCATTCATTGCTTGGATCCACTGTGGATCTTTTGTTGCTTCTTCAAAACATGTTGGCTGACATGAAAATAGAGCATACTGTAGCTTCTCATCAATGACAGGAGTCTGGTCATATAACTCCTTCAAGCTTCTGGTTCTCTGGTTTTGTAGTGACTGTGTGCTGGTGTCTCTGCTTGCTGTTGCTACTGTTGTACTTCAAGTCTGGGCATTCTAAGTGGTTCTGGTGGTTTTGTACTTTATGTCTGCTAAATGTATGTTGTATCAGTCCAACATTTATCTTCCAGAAATTTGACATCTCTGCTCACCACTACTTTCTTGGTGACAGGATTATACAGCTTATAGGCTTTCTGTTGTTCACTATAGCCTGTGAAAATACACCTTTCACTCTTCTTGTCCAACTTCTTTCTTAATTCATCAAGTCTGTGTGCGAATGCAACACATCCAAATATCCTGAGATGTGAGACACTAATATGAGTGCCACTCCATGCTTCTTCAGGAATCTTGTCTTTGACAGTTTCTTTGGGAGACATGTTCAGTAGATATACTGAACATGCAACAGCTTTTGCCCAATAATCATCGGATAACTTCTTGTATGACAGCATACTTCGGGCCATGTTCATGATGGTTGGATTCTTCCATTCTGCAACTCCATTCTGTTGTGGAGTGTATCTGGTGGTGTACTGATGTTGGATTCCATGCTTCTTACAGAAATCTGCAAAATCATGAGAGACATACTCACCTCCACCGTCTAATCTGAGTATTCTGAGTGGTTTACCTGACTGCTTTTCATTCAAAGCTTTGAACTCTTTAAATATGGAGAAAGCCTCTAACTTATTTCTGAGAAAATAAATCCAGACTTTCCTTCTATAGTCATCAATAAATGTTAGGAAATATAGACTTCCTCCTATAGACTGGGTTTGCATGGTTCCACATAGGTCTATGTGAACAAGTTCAAGGTGTTCTTTGGCTCTATTTGTGGAAGTGGTAAAGCTATCCCTTTGGTGTTTCCCTAAAATACAGTCTTCACAAGAGCTTGATTGTTCTTTCATGACTGGTAATCCTTTGACCATGGATTTTTTTTGCAGATGAGGGAGACTTTGAAAGGGTATATGCCCATACCTACAATGCCACACCCAGGTTTCGTCTTGACTGGAGACAGTATGAGCATATGACTGTTACAGGACAACACTCCTCAGGTTGAGTGGGAAAATTCTATTCTTGGTCATTTCTACTTTGGCTAGGAGTCTTCTACTAGGAGCTTTATCATAGACAGAACAATAGGAATCAATGAACCTAACATCATACTTATTCTGAATCAGTTGACCCACACTGATCGAATTGACTTTGAGATTTGGAACATAGAATACATCATTTATGTACTTCTCATTCTTTTTGGTAAGTATAGGAACTGTACCTTTTCCTTGAGCTGGAACAAGATAGTGATCACCCAGTTTGATCTTTGAATTAACAGATGGATCTATATCAGAAAATAATGATTTGTTACCTGTCATATGATTGTTACATCCACTATCTAGCGACCACACATCTGATTGATGTTCTTCTTCAGTCGCCTGGTACGACAGAAACATAACTTCTGAGGAATCTTCTTCAACATTGGAGACATTTTCTCGGCCACTGTTCTGATCTGCTTGTTTCTTTCTGTAGTCACGTTCATAGTGGCCATATTTCTTGCAGTAGTTATACTGGACATTGGACCTATTAGTCCATCTCTTTCCTCCTCTTCCTCTCTGGTTCTGAGAGTTATGACTGTGCTCACAGTGATCTGTGTGTTCATGGTGTTCATGGGCAGTTCTATCCTCTATGGAATTAGAAATCCTTCCTCTTCTTCCTTGTCCTCTGCCTCCTTGACCTCAACCTATGTTGAAAGAAGTCTGAGTCCTAAATGCATGAGACAGAGACTCGTCTTCTTGACTAAGTCTAGCTTCATGAGACAAAAGGGACCCTGTTAACTTTTCATGAGACAAATCCTTAGATTCTTCTATGGCAGTAACAACCATAGAGAATTTCTTAGTGAGGCATCTAAGTACCTTATCAACAATACCCTTCTGCTCTAGGGCTTTGCCATAGGTTTGGAATTGCATGACAATCCCAGAAACCCTAGTCATAAACTGATCCACAGTCTCTGTGTCTTTCATCTTAATACTTTCAAAATGGAGTCGAAGGGTTTGGAGTCTTACCGTTTTGACTCAATGTGTACCTTTGTATGCAGATTGGAGGAGCTTCCATGCCTGATGTGCAGTCGTAGCTCCAACAATCCGCGGGAAAATGCACTCCTCAATGCAACTTTGGATCAACCACTTCGCAGTGAGATCCCAATCTTTACTTTCGTTGGGGGCCTTCTTATTTGCATTCGTCATCGCAATGAGAGTAGCTTCTATCAGTTCCATGAACTTCTTTTTTACCATGTCCCAACACTTGTTGAGCTATAAAAAGGTCTGCATCTTGATAGACCAGAATTCATAATTCTTTTCGTTTAGCATTGGCCCTGAGATCGGCTTCATGTTTAGGTTTTCCATGGAGTATGACAGCTATTAAACTGGTCGTGGCAATCTTCTAATAGACATAGTCCTCCAAACAAAATTCTATAAGTGTAGCCTCACCGTCGCAATTTTCCTTCTAGCAAGGTGAGACGGTCATTGCAGGTTGTCTTCAGGCAAGGTGAGACAGTGTCGCAGTTTCTCTTCAAGCAGGGTGAGACAGTTGTCGCAGTTTCTCTTTAGGCAGGGTGAGACGGTCATCGCAGTTTCTCTTCAGGCGGGGTGAGATAGTCATCGCAGTTTCTCTTCAGGTAGAGTGAGACATTGTCACAGGTTCTCTTTAGGCAGGGTGCGATAGCCTCTTTTCAGTGGGTTTTTTGAGGTACCCTTCACTGGATCACGGTGCGACTTTCCTGGATCGTGGGCAATGTCATGGCCCGAGTCAGATTAGGGTGCAAGTTTGAATGTCATGGCCCGAGTCTTTTGTCTCCATCTCGTGCTGCAACTTCTAGTCATGTCTGTGTGCTCTCCAATTTCCAAAAAGGATTACGCAAAAAACAAGATATAAGGATCAAGCCGTCAGCTCTAATACCATGATAATGTTTGCAGAGACACAAAACATAGAGAAGAAACACAAAGGGCATATTGATTGCCTTCTCATTATTAAACACACATATATATAATTTCTCATAAGACAAAACAACTGGCTAATACTATGGGCTAGTGAATACCATGGGTCAACAATTTACCTAAAACATTTCCCTAGTTCATTCATCACCTTTTTGCAATACAAGAGAATCCAACCACCATTGTAGCTTCTCTAACAATACTGGTTTTGTGGACAGGTATGCATGATTTTCTTAAGCATGGACTTTCTCAGGAACTACCCCACTTCCATTGATAACCTTGTCATGTATTATTCCAAACTTACCCAATGGACCCTTTAACCAAATTGTCAATTTGCACACATGTGAGACATAACCTAAGTTAGATCTCCCATTGCCCAAATCACCTACAAAATTTGAACCAACATAGCCACACACCAAATCAATGCAACCATTGTAGGCGATACAATAAGCATTCATGCCTCTAAGATACCAAAGCACACATTTCATTGCTTCCAAATGTTATTTATTTTGATTTTCCATTTGTCCACTGACAACATCAACTGCATGTGAAATATATGTTCTTCAACATTCCATCGCATAGATTAAACTTCCTACTAGCATACGATACACAAGACATACAACCTTTTTCTTCTTCATTACTAGGACAAAAACATGAAGAAAGCTTACAATGGAAAGCTAGAGGGATATTTACCAGTTTCACATTATCCATACCAAATATCATAAGTATCTTGTCTTCATACTTTTGTTGTGATCACCAAATCTTACCATGTTTCCCATCTTTGTGTATTTCAATGCTTAGGATTTGTTTTATTGCTACCAGGTCCTTCATCTCAAACATCCTACCAACTGATTTGTTAACATGAAGATATTAATCATGCTTTTGCTTGCAACAATCATATCATCAAAATACAACATGGAGATAATGAATAGACAATTTTCTGAATTTTTGAAGTAAACACAATGGTTATATTCACTCTTTTGAAAAATTATGTCTCACCATGGAGGAATCAAACATCTTGTACCATTACCTTCTTGAGCTTCATGCCATATAATGAAATCTTGAGTTTGCAAACAAATATTCTTTTGCGATACTAAAAATCCCTTCTGGTTGTTCCATATACATATATTTGCTAATGATGATTTCTGTGGGCACTAGGATCCCACAATCTGTATCCCTTAAATCCATCACTATAACCAACAAAGATATATCTATTTGACCTGGGGTCCAATTTAGAATGATGATTCTTAGAGACAAGAGCATAAGCATCACAATTAAGAATTTTCATGTATTTGAATAATTATAAGAATGACCTGTCCTTACATCTTCAAGAATCTTCCAGTCTATTGTAACTGATGGTCACCATTTTACCACATAGCAAGTCACAGTGACCACTTCTTCCTACAACTCTTACTGCAACTTGGAGTTACTGAGCATGCTCCTTACTCTCTCTAGAAGAGTCCTTTCCATGCATTCAACAACACCATTTTTTGAGGAGTGTAAACTATGGATTTAAATCATTTGATCGCAACTTCCTTGCAAGAATTTCCAAATTACAAAGATGTGAACTCACCTCATCATTTGTTCTCAAACACTTGATTGGATTTCTAGTTCTCTTTTCAACCAAATCTCTAAATTGCTTAAAAACATCATCCTTTGTTTGAAAGATATAGACCCACACCTTATAGCCTAGACACCTTTAGTGCTCCACCTCGAACTTTGCATTCCAAATCTTCGCCAAATCTAGACAAGATGACCAAGTGAGCTAGACATCCACTCACAATTAGTCCCATTTACAATGGAGTTTACCAAGCCTTTGAATAGAATATATTACATGCAATCCATAGGCACAATACCATAGGCTACTAAAACCCAATTGTTGATCTAAGTCAATGTTTAATTCTATGACTCTCTCTCCAATTCAAGATTAACCCAACATCCTCCCTTTTAAATTTGACATGGGGTAAATACTTGCCCCCAAAGATTATTACCAAGGAAACCATGATCGCATACCCTCCCTATCACCTAGGTCTATGTTTACTGGTGATTTACCATGGGTATGCATACCTACCTAGGATATTGTTGAAACAATGAAAAAAAATTAAATATTTTTTACATACTATAGATATTTGAAAACCCTAAAAGTATTGAGAAAATGTATTAAAAACCTTATGATTAAACCCTAAAAGTCTTGGGAAAACAGATTAAAAACCTTTATGATTAAACCCTAAAAGTCTTGGGAAAATAGATTAAAACTCTAATGATTTATTTATAATGTGGATCCTTGGGATTTGTGATGTCCTTGCATTGGTCTTCCCACCAAGGTTCCTAAGTTGTTATGGTCCTAGGGCATTCTTATTTATTGTTGTTGGAATGGAATCCCTAGAGTTTCTCCCCTTATGTCTATGTCCCTGTTAAAAGATTTGTATCTAGGGAAAATGACTAAGAATAAAGTGGTCACTTATTGTAAAGGGAGTATATGACTATTTCTTAGATTTTTGTAATGGAAGTTGGGGAAAAGACTTAGAGGGCTATCTAGATATTGTTGTATTTTTCAAAAAGAGTTTAACTTTTTTTCTTGTTGTTTACTATGGTTCTATTGTGGATGGTTTTTCTTGTTCTTTGCTATGGCTTTATGGATGGTATTGTATTATCCGCAAGAACAAGAGCTAGAGAAGATAAGGAAAATAGATAAATAATGCCTATCATGGGAAGAAAGTTATTTTTTTTATAACCGAGAGTAGAGAGAAAGAGAAATTTCAAGTTTTGCCTGCAATACAGAATGTCATTGATACACTTATATTTTCATAGAGTGTTAGTTAACACATTATAAGTATAGCATGTCAGTGATACGCTTATATATTCATAGAGTGATAGTTAACCCATTATAAATTTATAATGTGTTAAGTATTACTTTACGAACATATAAGTGTATCCTATAACAATAACTTAATGATAGAACATATTTTTACAATCACGAGGTTGTTAATAACAAAAATATCTTTTTAACTACATAAAAGAATATGTAAACAAGTGATACACTCCAATTGTTATGTGGGGAAAGCAAATGGTGCCCAAACAAATATTACATGAATCGTCTTTTAATTGTTATGTGGGAGGAAAGCAAATGGTGCCCAAACAAATATTATACATGAATAGTCTTTTAATGTTGATTTCCTAGGAGTGATAAAAATGATTACTAAAGTTTAGAACACTATTTTGAACATGACGAGGTTTAGACAAGATTAAAATAGAGAGTTGTCGTTCTTCAAAATCGTAGTTTTCAGGGAAGCCAAATTTTTCACATGAACGTGTTCAAGACTAGTAAAGTAGATATATGTTTTCATCTACGAGTATAAGCAAGTGATCAAGATTGAAAGTTAAATTCTAAATTTTGTTCAAGTAAACGTTTTCTATAGGTGACATGAAATGAAAGATGTCATAAAGAATGTTAAAAGTTGACAATGATTCAAAGAAGATGCAGATAGTGAAAGAGTGTGAAGGATCAGCAAATTGCTCCAATCACATAACCAAGAATCCTTTAGAACAAAAGTACATTGAAACCTCACTAATTTGGATTTCTGTAATACATCCTCATTATTCGAAAGCATAACATCCTCTTGCATTCTTAGCTTAATACCATGATAATAACTAGGTATTAAAAAGTACCAGCTATAATGCAGATATAACACATGTGGCTGTAAGACTTACATGTTCATGAAAAACAACATATTCCATAGCTTTTTCTCATTCATTCAAGGGACAAAAGTTTCATTCATTCAAAACCCAAGGAAAAAAAAAATTGTTGAGAACAACACTCCCTTGCCCATCTACTAGCACCACAAGTCATTCAATGCATGGAATTACACCACTTGATAAGCATCACACAATAATAATCCATTGAAAAGGAAGAAGAAAAAATTCAATGCATAGAATTACACTACTTAATGAGCATCACACAATATTCATTAGCTGAGGAGAACAAATTTCATCTATGGTGAGCAAAGTTTTTCATATAATTATTTTTCTTTACTCTTCTAAAAATTATTGGTTTGTTTTCTTATTATTGTGTTAACACTATTTTTCATTTAATGTTCAAACATTTTACTTGTTCAATAAAGGAGCTTTGTTTTGTTTTTACTGCAAAATCTCAAATCCTAACTTTAAAAAATTTGAATTTGAAAATCGCAACCAAAACTCTCCAAACCAAAATGCATAAAAGGAATACCAACATCCTAATCTCAACCCTCCCCTCAAGTTTAGAATTATGAGATATCATGATGAAATTACGAATTTGAGATGCCTAAATTCTACCATTAATAAAATATATGAGACAAGTAATGACTCTAACAATGCTAGGAACCGGTTAAAGAAGCATGGTTGAAAACAACACTCCCTACCTTATGAGACAATTAACGACTCTAACCATGCTATGAAATTGTTAGAGAGGCATTGTTGAGAACAACACTCCTTTACTTATGAAACAATTAATGACTCTAACAATGCTATGAAATTGTTGGAGAGGCATTGTCTAGAACAACACCCCCTCGCTTATGAGACAATTAATAACTCTAACAATGCTATGAAATTGTTAGAGGCATGGTTGAGAACAACACTCTCTCACCCCTCTACTAGCACGACGAGTCATTCAATGTTGGAATTACACCACTTGATGAGCATCCGACAATAACCTTCGCGACTCTGAGATGCCTAAATTCTATTCATTAATCAAATTTTTAATACTAGCATAACCACTTAATTTGTGGTCAGTGAACATCGATAGGTTACAAGTTAAGTGCCATGGACAAGTTATTTGTTACTTGCTCCCCATGGTTAGTTGTAATCACTTGTTGTCTATGCCTCAGCTACATGTTACGTTCTGTACTTAAATATGTTGTCTCTACGTGTTATCCATGCATGAATGAGCTACGAGTTATCTATGCATCAACTACTAGTTTTCTTTTAGTTTTTTTATTTATTTTTTATTTTGGAACGACTACCATAAAATCAATCTAGATAGTACACTTGTCCCATCCTCCTTCAATCTAGGAAAAACGTAGATGGTAGTCCACCCCAAATTCTAAGATATATACACATATCAGTGTAACAATCGATGTAAAAATTTGAGATAATTAATCAAATTTGTGAGACAATTAATGACTCTAACAATGCTATGAAATTGTTGGCCCGACCATAAAAACAACTTTTCTTCTATATTTGTCCATGGAGCGTAGAATAAACACTAAATGGGTATACTGTTAAGACACTTCTTGTGTAAGGTCAAGATTCAAAAAACAGTGGATATGAAGCTTAAAAAACACCTTTCATAATTGAAGAAATTCTCCTGAACTCAAAAACTTAAATCGAATCACGGTGTTACACTGCAGAGCTGAAGCACCGTGGTGGAAACTTAATCATAGAGAATGGAAGGACTAACGAGGTCAGGAGAAAAGAAAGAACATAGAAAAACATCAAAAGACTTCTCGTGTTTATGCGCAGAGTGGATCCCATAGCTGACTGATCCCATCAAATGTTCAAACTTACTCTTGAATATTACCTATCCCAACATAACAATGCTCTATACAATGCTAACAACAACGGATTTATATGTAACAACCATTGTTACATGTTCTCTTGGTTTTTGGAAACAGAACTAATGATTGCACTTGTTTATTTATCAAATGAAGGACAATAAAATGTGAACCATTTCTACTGTTTTATATAGTTTTATGTTTGATTGTCCGATGAATTTGATCACAAAGCGCCAATACGAGGACTAAATGTAATACTACTGTTTTAAATTAATTTACAGTGTTAAAATTTTTAAATCTTAGTGTAACAAAATTTTGATGCCAATAATGGAAGACCATTACACATTTGATTCCTCTCAAGTCTATGTCTCGCTTGTTTTATTATTGTGGAGTCAAAATTTACTATGGAGTAGCCTGCTATCGTTTGTTTTACTATTATGGAGTCAAAATTTACTATGGAATAGCCTGCTACTCTAGGATGGGCTTGACAACAATTAGAGTACTGTAATCGAACACCTTAAGCTAGCAGATATAATGGGCCATCATCAATTTTATATACAAATTCATTGATACATTATGGTTACAAAAAATTAATTCATATTATTAAAAGAATAAATATGATTTATACTTTTAATTATCATTATTATCATCTTTTTTTAAGGGCACAATTAAGCAAGACACCAATTACCAATTTGGTGTATGGACCACATTGTTTGTTGGATAAGGGACCTCCTCTAAGTGCTAAATTTTATAAAGCTGTACATGCCCTACCTCCAAATTTGAACCTATGATATCTTATGAGGAAACATATGTTTTTAACCATTAAGATTTACAATTGTAGAAACAATTTAATTAAGAGATCTATTAGCTATTTCAATTAAGTACATCATATTTAAGGTAGACTCTGATTACTTCAATATAATCTTTCGAAAAAAATTTGATGATTATAGATTACTCTCTCCATCCCAAACCAAGATCTTTCTCTAGTACAACAGCCCATGCATCGAGATGCAAGGGATTCCTTTAATGCTCCAATTTTTTTTCAAGAAAATACAGTATGGACATAACCATGCTTTAACAATGATGAGAACATGAAACACCAATATCACACAACACATTCTAGTAAACCACAACAATTTCATGCAATTAGGAACATTAATGCCACCATCACCTACCAATATTAATGATAGGTACATAAATGTTAACTAGCAATATCATGTCCTGCAAATGATATTATGTTAGGAGCAATAACAAAGACAAATGTATTGCACTTAAATAAGCATAAATAAACAAAGAGAAAAAAAGACACACACAAAGACACTAACAATTAACATGGTTCACTACTTTGTAAAGATGAATTCTTTAATGGTCCGTAAAAAAAATAAAAGATGAATTCTTTAATGGCTCTCCATATTACATATGGCTACATCCACAAGAAAGCAGGTATTCTCTAGGCCCTTCTTAAAATGTTGTTGATATTTTTTAAAAGAGGAATACAAAAGAAGTCTTATATATTCTTGATCTCATAATATCAAAAAACCCTAAACCATCAAGTGGTATTGGAATACAATGGCATAATCCACCTATTCCCAAGAATGAGTTGTTACCAACTCATACCTTACATCTAGCCACCAACTTTAAGGAATGATTTTTTCCCAGTTGTTACACAATTGTACATGAAATAAAAACCTAGGAACTATAATAGTCCTCTAAATTGGGCTTCAAATCCCAACAATCTCCCACTTGAAGTCTGATTCATGTTTCTTGCAACCATGCTCAGATATTTTACCTTCTTTCTATGGCCTATTGTCACATTTTTCCTAGATTACTCATATATATATTGACCTTCCCCTATGACTATTCTTCCTTCATTCTTGTGTTCTCCCTCTACTGCTCGCTACCAAATCATCTCCTGATGATGTAGCTTGATTTTTCCTTCTCATGTCCTCTATGAGAAGAACCCTAACACCATCATCAAATTTTAACATGCTTCCCTTCTTACCAGATCCATAAATTGAGCTAGATACCAACTTACTAACAACCATAACAACTTCTTCCAAGCTATCAGGCAATGAACACAACAACATATTCCAATGTGATGCCTACTGACAATAATTGGCTAATCAACATATTGAATTCATTCAAGCGATTTGTGATCATATTGCTTTCCTGCATCTTTAAATTGAGCAATTTCTTCATTAAAAATACCTTGTTTGATGTAAAGGGAATCTCAGTGTAGGTCTGATAGATTATCCCATGATCCCTTTATTGTCTTCCGTGTTGAGACATTGAACAATACATTACATGATAAAGAGAGAATGATCGTAGCAACAACCTTTTGATCTAGTTTGTGCCAATTTTCATTTGGCATTGTAGTTGGATTTTTTTATTTCCATTCCAGCATCACTGAAAGGTCCTTTTGGATCAAAAGGGATTCCAATTGCAACCTCCACATTCCAAAATTATGTCTTGAGAATTTCTCTATTTTCCATTTGTTTGTCTCCTCCATTTTGCAAGTGCTGACATAAAACCTTGTTTTGATACCAATTGTTAGAAATAATAACATAAACATATGTATTGCACTTAAATAAATAAAAATAAAAAAGTTAAAAAAAAACAAAACACATAGAGACACTAACAATTAACATGGTTTGAAATATTACATATGGCTACATCCACAAAAAGGTGGGTTTTTTTAGGCCTTTCTTAAAACAAAGCTGATAATTGTTACAAGAGAACTACAAAAACAGTCCTCTATATACTTGATCTCATAGTATCAAAAAACCCTAAACCATCAAGTAGTATTGGAACACAATGGGCATAACCCCTCATTCCCTAGAATGAGTTGTTACCCACTCATATCTTTATACCTAGCCACTGATTCCAAAAAATGATTTGTAGCGGTCAGAATGTACCGATGTTGCAGCAAGGAGGTAGGATTTATTTCTCCAATTATATTTATATCCCATTGCTCAAAAAGTTCAATGATGATAACTGACTGCAAGATGTGAGATAAAAAAGGAATTATCCTATCATGGATAATAATAATACTAATCAAATAAAAATACAAATAACTATATGTATTAAAAAATTTATTTTTTTAATATATTTAATATAAAAACTATTTTATATAAAGTAAAATTAGATATTTACATTTACATATAATAAAAATACCATATCTTAAAATATTGTTACATTATAAATATAAATATATAACCAAATCGAAAATCGTTCCATTAGATTGAGTTTAAATGTAAAAAAAATTACAATTCATGGTTAATATTAATATTTTCCCTTTCAAGAGATATGTGTTCCCTTTCTACTGAAATTAAACTAGTTTTAGAACAAAAACAGTCATTATGTCTTAAAAGTTGAGCATATCTCTGATTGATGTCAGCCAGCTCTGCTTTTATGGAAGCCAATTGGGATTCATAATCTGCTTTTGTGGAAGCTAACTCCGATTGTAGATCTGCTACCTTTTTTTCGAGACCTTTGATTACTCCTACATAGCCATGTACTGGATCTCCGAGTCTTTGTCTTGCTTCATATACCATGCTGCTTACTGCCTCACCTCGCTGCTCAGCAGGAAGATCCTACAACACCATAACAAAACACCAATTCATTATAAAAAAATGGTGGGAAGTTAGCAAGCAACTAGGTTATTATGTAAGTATTATAAGAAAATCTAATTTTAAAAACAGTAAAGATGGATAATATTTTTAACTCTAAAATCATTAAAAAATGTTTGAAAATTTTATAAAAGTTTTAGAATTTTGAAGTTTTTATAAAAATATTCCAACATTTTATGATTAGAAATTTAAATATTAGTAAAAATTCTTTTCTTTCTTTTTTAATTTTAAAATACTAAATATAAAAATATACTCAATATATGAATGAAATAATTTAAAAATAAAAATAAAATTATAATTATAAAAAGTATTTCAAAAAACTATGAAAATAATACACACTAAGTCAATCAATCAAGCTTTCTTTCTTTTTTATTTCATTAAAAAAATATTAATAGTATTTTTCAAAAAATAAGTATTTTATTCTTCAAAATCCCTTTACTGTTCTCTCTGAAAATACTGAAGATTTTAAACCAGGCCTGCAGCTTTTTAAAACAAAAAGCAAAATAAAAGGATCTGGATCCCTTAGCTTTTTACTCAGTGTCTCACAGGGAAAAAGGTATAAAATCTGAATCTCTGTTGTCTCTTTTTACTTGAAGATCATGGCCTTAGACAACAAATCAGCTTCTTTCTACTTTGGGGATTTTCTCAAATTTTTATTAGTAAAGAGAACACACTCTTTTATGGCTGCCCTAATCTTTATTTTGTAGATCTAAATAAACCATTAATATTCTATGTTTTTAGTTAAATAATCAACTTATTTATAACAATATGTACAGATGCAATACAAAAATAAATCTTTACATCTATAAGTGTTTATATCTTAGAATTTGGGTGGATTACAATCTATGCTTTTCTTAGATTGAAGGAGGATGCAGAGAAAAATGTACTGTCAAGATTGATTTTTATGGATGTCGTTCAAAATTCAAAATAAACAATTATAAAAAAAGAAATATAAAAAATAATTGGTAGTTGATGCATGTATAACTGGTAATTCATACATATATAACAAGCAGCTCATGCATGGGTAACAATCCATTTAACTAAAGAAAGTGATTACAACTAAGTATGGAAAACAAGTAACAAATAACTTGTTCATAAAACTTAATTAATTGTGACCTATCGATGTTCAACTGCCACAAGTTAAATGACTATACTAGTTTATAAACTAATATATACATAATAAAATTTAAGGAATTTGAAATACAATTATATATATATCCTAATTTATATAAGAAATATTAATATATAACTGAAAATGTTTTTAATCAAAAATTAGTTATTAAAAAGACAACTAAAACAGTTATCAATTTTAGTTTCAAAAAAACCAAGCGACTTTAAATAATCAGCTAATAATTGAAATAATCAGCCAATAATCTATAACTAGGTTAGATTTTTTTCAAAAACAACCTCTTATCCAATCTAAAACAGTTTTACAGAAACATACAACTTAAGCATACAATAAAATGTAATTTTGCCTCTTCTAAATTTTTCTTCCACCACAATATTTTACAGTTTCCTAATTTTTTCATACACAACAATATTTTGCAGTTCAATTACTCCAGCAATGGAACATACCAGTAGTAATTTAATGATATGGCCATTTCCGAAGACTCTGTGAACCAAAAGAAACTTGTGAAGATCGCCCGCTGGAAAATATGGAGCGAGCACGCATTGCTCTGAACATTTCTTTCGGTTGATCTTGCAAGCACCGCACGGAACTGCTGACGCCGTCTTTGGCTTCTCAGCAACAATGTTGTTCATCTGCAAAAAAACTCCACACGAAATATGTTAGCGGGTTTCTTAGCATTATTTTTCCATGGAATTCATTACTTACAAATTACAATTCCTTACCCTTCTGTTGCTGTGTGCAAGCAGGAAGGAATACAATAATTATGGGCAACAAGCTGGTAGGAGGAACATCGCAATTACATACAAATGGAAAGCGTCCTCGATATACAGTAACCACGTGAAAAAGTACAGAAAAATGTGACAATTTTTGTTGTGTGAATCGATGTCCACTGATCTATAAAACGTTGGAGCCCGGGCTGTCATTTGGAAACAGTTGTTACATGTCAATTTGATGATTCTCGAAATATGTTTTAATTTTCTTTTTAATTTTGATTATGGTAATGA
Source organism: Larix kaempferi (assembly GCA_027924585.1). NCBI lineage: Eukaryota > Viridiplantae > Streptophyta > Pinopsida > Pinales > Pinaceae > Larix > Larix kaempferi. Next base: position 15,115,401 of record BSBM01000904.1, read on the forward strand.
TTAGCACAATCACAAGTAAAGTAGTGGAACAACATGGGATAGGTATAGCCAACCACTTAGTTTTGTGAAGATGATTGGTTGTTAAACAAATGTTACACATTAAAATAATTAATATAAATATTAAAGTAATATAAACATTAAACTTTGAATTAATATAAACATAAAAACAAATACTATTTAATAAACATACAACTTTTCTTAACCACCATTTAAACCTTATTTAAATCTTAATCAAGATGCATTTGAGCATAACAAGATACGACGACCATGGAATGAATCGCCACTCTACACTTGTTACACTCAGGTTAATCTTGTTAATCCTCTCAAGGAAGTCCAAAATCTCAAATAATATCTAAACACCTATAGGTGAGATAGGACGACCATGAAATCAATCGCGACTCTACACTTCGATCATGTTAATCTTGTTAATCCAGTGAAAGAAATCCAAAATATCAAATAATATCTAAACACATATCAATGTAATTATTAAAAAAAAATCATTTAATTATTATTATTATTATTACATTTACGTAACAACATCTGTCACTACTTCTCTTTCGTAACTTTCAATCACTATCCGCTTGTGAGTCACTACTTCTCTTTCGTAACTTTCAATCACTATCAGCTTGTGAGCCCTCAAGCCGAGATACCCTATCTATTCTTTTCATTTGAGAAAAAAAATAGTTCCAACCAAAGCCACACATGCCCGTATAAGGTTTGAAACATCATTTTTCGATGCAATAATGCACACTTGATGCTTTAAAATAAATTTAATAACAACACTTTTCTTAGAAAATTGAAAGCATCATAAAATATTTGTTGATTTTTCTCCTATAGATTTAGGATACTAAAAGAAGTTGAAAAGGGATATGATCTTTTTTCTTACATTCACTTTTTTTTTAATTAAATGCATAACATTAACCTTTTTAATGTTGTGCTTGTGCCTTAATGTTGTGTACCATAAGCATACAAGGAAAAATTTGCAACATAGATGTAGAATAACAATAACAAACACATATAATAACAAATTTAGATGGTAAAAACTTATATGGGAAAGATCAATTGGGAAAATCAATGATATTCTTATTGCTCAAGGAGATTACACATACCCAACATTAGGCTTACAATCCACCTACCCTCTCTCCCGGGCTTACAATATTTTCCCTTTTCCCTTTAGGGAAAACTTGCCAATTGCCTCTAAATCTATCAATCTTTTCACCGCTTCAAAAATCTCCACTTGAACAACAATTTACTTGAAACCTTTCTCTAGTTCATTCATTACCTTTTTTGCAAGCCCATCGAAGCCAAACACCATTGTAGCTTCTCTAACATTACTAGTTTCATGGAAAAGTCTGCACTATTTTCTCGAGTATGGACTTTTTCAAGAACTACCCACCTCCATCGCTAACCTTGTCCTATACTATTCCAAACTTATCCAACAAACCCTAAATATCCAAATTTTCTATTTGCATGCATGTGAGACATAACCCGAGTTAGATATCCTTCTCTCCAAATCACTTACAAAATCTAAACCAACATAGCCACACACTAAATCACTGCAACCATTATAGGTGATACGATAAGCATTTGTACCTACAACATACTGAAGCACACATTTCACTACTACGAAATGCTCTTTACTTGGATTTGCAATGTGTCCACTGACAACATCAGCTGGATGTGAAATATATGTTCTTGAACATTCCATCGTGTACATTAAACTTCCTACTAGGATACGATACATGAGACATATAACCTTTTTCTTCTTCATTACTAGAACATAAACTTGAATGAAGCTTACAATGGAAATCCAAATGGATATTTACCAGTTTTGCATTATCCATACTGAATCTCATTAGTATCTTCTCCTCATACTTCTATTGTTATAACCAAATCTTACAAAGTTTCCCATATTTGTGTATTTCAATGCTCAAGATTTGTTTTGTTGCTCCTAGATCTTTCATCTCAAACGTCCTAGCCAACCGAGTCGTTAACTTATTGATTCCAACCATGCTTTTGCTTGCAACAAGCATATCGTCAACATACAACATGAAGATAGTGAATATACTATTTTCTAAACTTTTGAAGTAAACATAATGCTTATATTCACTTCTTGAAAAATTATGGCTCACCATGAAGGAATCAAACATATTGTACCATTACATGTTTGAGATTCAGACAATGCAATGAATTCTTGAGTTTACGAACAAATATTCTTTGGTGATACTAAACAAATCCTTCTCGTTGTTCCATATACATATCTCCGCAAATGATGATTTTGTGGGTAGTAGGATTCCATAATTTGTATCCCTTAACTCCATCACCATAACCAACAATGATATACCTATTTGATCTCTGGTCCAACTAAGGACAATGATTCCTAGGACCAAGAGCATAAGCATCACCATCGAGAATTTTCATATATGAATAATCATAAGAATGACCTATCCATATGTCTTCTAGAATCTTCCAGTATATTGCAACTGATGGTGACCATTTTACCATTTAGCAAGTTGTAGTGATTTGATTTTTCCTACAACTCTTATTGCAACTTGGCATTATTGAACATGCTCCTTGCTCTCTCTAGAAGAGTCATTTCCATGTGTTCAATAATACCATTTGTTCAAGAGTGTAAAATATGGATTTATACCATTTGATTGAAACTTCCTTGCAATAATTTATAAATTCCAATGATGTGAACTCACCTCCATCATCTATTCTCAGACACCTGACTGACGTGTCGATACTCTTTTCAACCAAATCTCTGAACTTCTTAAACACATCAACTTTTTTTTGAAGTATATAGACCCACACCATATAACCTGGACATCTTTAGTGCTCCATATTGAAATTTACACTTGAAACCTTCCCCACATCCAACCAAGTCGACCAAGTGAGTTAGACACCCACTCATATACAAGCCCATTTACAATGGAGTTTACCAAGCCTTTAACCAGGCTTCAACACATGTAATCAATAGGAACAATACCACGGGCTACCAAAACCATGGGCTTGAAAAACACAAATCTTAACCTAAGACAAGGTTTAATTTAGTCAAGATTAACCCAACATTCCCCCTTTTAAATTTTCCATGGGGTAAAGATACACCCCAAAGATTATTACCTAGGTAATTATGACCACATTCTCTCCCTATCACCTAGGTCAACACCTAAAATTTGACGGTGATTTACTAAGGTACGTATACATAACCAAGAGATTGTTGAAACAATAAAAAAAATTAAAATATTTTTTACATACAATAGAGATATAAAAACCCTAAAAATATTTGGAAAACAAATTAAAACCCTTATGATTTTGCTATTGAAGTGGTGGTATGGTCAAATTTGGAAATGGAATATGCCACTAAAATTAAAATTTTCTTTTAGATTTCTTTAAAAAACTGTTTGACTACCTAGTATAATCTCATGAGAAGAAGTTGGAATGGTCCTAGTTTCTGTCTTCAGTAGTAGCTCCAGTGTAGTGAATTTAAACTTATAATTTTAAATATTGGAGTGAAGCAACCTATCTTGAACCAATCTGTGGGCAACTGATACAGAAATCGAAGCCATTGGGTTATAGATTGACAAAGCAGAGCCTTTAGCCTTCACCCTGTTATAATAAAAAAAGACAAGTTTATATTTCATGCGAGCTCAGATATAATCTCCACAATAATCAACACATAAAAAATAAAAGCATCACGTTTTCTGCATCTGTAAAAAATGAGATGTAGGTGCATCTTTCTATTAAGAAAATATGAAGTAGATAATGTAATGTATATGCCTTGAGACTATCTGAGTACACCCATGGCCGATCTAACAAAAAACACAACTTCCTTTGCATGATGAACACAATCAAAAGGCATAGGAAACCCGAAAAAACGCTAACCAAGAGGTTCTTCACTAATTTCTAGGAGGGAAATATTGAACCCTTGGCATTATGAGTTGTGGTGTACAGTATTGGTAGAGGACAGGCACAGTATTGGGAGAGGATAGATGTGGCTGACATGACAGTTGTGGCTATCAATTTTTTTTTTTTTTAATTTTGAAAATTGAAAACACTCTTCTAAGGATTTATGTCTCATTAAAAACTTATTGCACTAATTACAAAATTAAATTATTGAATTTTAAAAATTATTATAATTGTTTTCATTTTCCAAAATATTATGTTTAATAATAAAAATTTGTAAAAATTTAAAAAACTTTGTAAATATTTTTTGTGGGAAAATGCGAATTAATATAGATCAAAGAAGATCGACTAACTATCTATTAGTATATACCTACCTTGGAATGGAATAATAAAAGTAAATAATAAATGAGCTACCTATAAATACCACTAGACACCTATACATCTACCTCAACTATCTTGCAAAAGGGTTTAAAAACTATGTGGATTGAGGATCCATAACATTAAAAATCTACTTTTTTTTTTCTTAATAGATAAAGTGCAAACAAAAATTCAATGCCATTGTTGCTTATGTTATGTATCTTGCATAAATAATTATTGTTTGTAATAGAAAAACAAATACACATGACATTTTGGATTTTTTGTCTTGTTCATTTAAACAAGATTAATTCAAAGTGCAAAATTTTTTAGAAGGATTTGATAAGCATTTAATTCAAAAAAACAAAGTGTGTGCCAAACTTGGAAGCTAATAAGCTTAATCAAGCTCACTATCCCATAAATAACCTAGGCTTTGACAATACAAAAACAAGAAAACTAGCAAACAAATAGTGTGCTTTTTGCTTCTTTTGTTCATTTAGAGTTGATATTGTGTTGTTTGCTTCCTCTTTGATCCACACATGTTTGCATAATCTTGTAGTGGAAGCATAGATTTCAAATGCTAATTTTCCTATAACTATTTATTGGTACATAAAAAAAAATTATTTGTTTGAAAGGAAAACATGATATGAATTATAACAAATACATTGAAAGAATATGTATAAACATAAATTATTTTAATAGCTTACAACATTTAAGAAAAGCTTGTGAACACATATAGAGTCCTAGTTTTTAATCTAACACTGGTTTGAAATAATTATTTACTTGGTAACCCTTGCATCTTGTGTCCAATATAAATAATGACTAACTAATTGATATATCATTGCCACATATTTTATTGTAATTAATTGCAAAACTAAAAATTGCACTACTTTCAAATCTAAAAAATGAATTGTTTATAAAACAACCAGAATAAATAATACATATAAATCTTCCCTACTAGTAACTAAAATTGGTACTAAGCCATCAAACGCTATGCAACAGTAGGCCATACCAAAGCACTATGACCTACATGTACAAATACTCAATTTGATCCAATACAATACTAAATTTGTATACAAAGATTCCAATTCATAGCTTCAAATACTATTCCCTTTTTACTAAAAGCACCAAATTTTTAAGTATCATGTCGACAATTAACACTCTTCTGCATACAACAATTTAGTAAATTTAATTCTTGTCTCCTTAACCTACATGTATCACTGGCTTGATTTGCAATCTCATTTTACTAGCTTATAGCAAAAACAACAAACTCCTATCGTGACAATAAGCAGGCAAAAACAACAAACTCCTATCCTGACAATAAGCAAGAACTTTCGCACCTATGTTAAGAGTTGTAATCTCATGTGTCAAATTGGTTAGTTAGTTGAGTCAATGGTCCTCAGTTAGTTGAGTTAGTTGTTGACTAAGACATTAGTTGACCCATGTTAAAGTGGAGATTCTTGAAGTAGTGACAAAAATATTTTATTTATGGATATGGTATTTCACCATAATTAATACAATAGCTTCATTCCAGCAATTCAAACAAGTAATTATTGTTGAATACGTAACAAAGTAAATTAACCTAAGAAAGGATACAATTGTTGCATAATAAATTGGCCAGTTTTTTGTAACTGTGGAAAGAATGATATAGACTTGCATAGCTGCAATTGGAAAGTTTTCCCTAAAGGGAAAAAGGAAATTGCTGTAACACTCAAGAGAGAGGGTGATTGGATTGTAGGCATGATGTTGGGTAAGTGTAATCTCCTTCAGCAATAATAATATCGTTGCTTTTCCCGTGGATGTTTCCTTATATAGGGTTTTATCACATAATTGTTCTTTGTGTTTGTTATTGTTGTTCTAAATCTATATTGCAATTGTTTTCTTGTGTGCTTTTGCTACAAAAAAAAATGAAAGCATAATCATATAACATTAAAATGGTTCATGTGATGCATTACATTTTTAAAAAAATAGGTGATTGTAAGAAAAAATATCATATCCCTAAAATGTATTTTAAATCTATGGGAGAAACATCAATAAATATGTTATGGTGATTTTGATTTCTAAGAAAAACGTTGTTAAAAATTTAAATTATATATATATATAACTTTATATACTCAAAAAATGAAATTTCCTACCATCGCTATAATTGAAATGGTTCCAAATGAAAATCTATAAAAATATCTAGATATTTATCAACATATAATATCCCAAAATACTGTAATATGTACCTGTCCTTGATGATCCGATAGTGTATTACTGTATGTAAAAATCTTGCATATTATGGTCCATAGGTCCCACTATCTTTCCATCCAAAACTACTGAAAAATATATGCATGTAGATTTCAATGAGTTGTGCCTGTAAAATATACAATCGTGCTGAAAAAACAAGATATTTTGTAAGAAATCCCAGCTGCCATAAATATATATAATGATTTACAAAGCTGTGAGACATAGTTCTTGCATATAATCATTCTCTTCCACCATGATGCTCCACACTCCATTGGTTAAAATTCCTTCTTTCGATAGTTCGTCAGCGACATGATTTATTTCTCAATTGAAAGAGATATTTTTTAAGAGAGAACATAGTCTCCAGATCTCTTCCAAGATCAAAAGTAACCAGATATGATGGTATGTGTGTTTCCTCTTTTCCCAGTTTATAACAATGAGTGAATCCCCAAACACTTGAATATCTTCCAACCTCAATTCCAAAGCTAAAAGGATGAGTAGTTTTAGGGACATTAAATCTGAGTAATTATTGAAACCTTTCTTGAGATTTGCTTTAAACTTATAGAATACACTTTGAGATTTGAAAACAATTCCTCCTACACTAGCATTGTTATCTTGCACTACTCCCTCACAATATGCCCAAGATGTGGCCCCATCTATGTCCTTAATCTGGATCTTGCGAGTTTTGATTTCTTTTATATTTTGCAGATAGAAATTCAGGATACCTAGACTTTGAAATGCACATTTAGAAAGAATGATCTCTATACATTCAAAATAATTGTATTCCTCACAATCCATATACCCCATGCCAATATATATGGCAGTGCTAAATATTGCTATTCCTACGGGTTATTATGCCAATTCCTAAGTCTATCTTCAATAGAATTTCTTTCCCATACCAAAGTGCACCCTATGTGAACAATCTATTATGAGATATGCATTTGTTTCTTCACTCAAATAGCATAGCACCTGCCTGGACCTTGGATCGGTCGCCTTTGTATATGGTTCCAAGTAACGCCTTGTTGTTGAGTAGACACCACATGAAAAGTTTTGATTTTGAAGGACAATTTATCCTCGAAATACTCTTCCACCACCAGATAGGAGCATCATTTCCTAAAGTACAAAAATACTTATATCCTACCTTTGGTGTATATAATCCCATTGGAGACAAAGTCCACATCATCTTAACACTTGTATTCTGAATGTGTATTGAGGCATTTTTTTAGAGAATTCACATAGGTGTTCCAATACCATACATCATCTTCAACAAATCCCAAGATGTGTGCCAGAATCCAACCCTATTGCCAAACATATGTGTTTGTTGGATCAACAATTTGATGGAGGGTGTCATATCTGAGACTCCTAATTCATGAGTTTCCCCACCCAATCCACTAATCTTCACCCAAACTAACTTTTCTACCATCTCCAATTTTCCAAGCAATCCCTTGCTCAAGTATAGGACCCAAACTAACTTTTCTACCATATCCAATTTTCCAAGCAAGCCCTTGCTCAAGTATAGGAAGTGCATTATTCAAATCTCTACAAAAATTAGATATATTATGCAGTCCTTTCCTAGGAGTTCTAATCCATTCCTTCACAGATACATTATGCGCTAAAATTGGAGAATAACTTTCTCAATTTTTCCAGAATTCCTTTAGGAATCCAAGTCATAATCATCCACTATACCAGTGCGGCTTCAAGTACTGATTTGACCAGTACCAATCTACCATTTCTGGACAACCATTTATTGCACAATCTATTAATGTGACCTTCCAATCTTCTAATGAGCCACCTCCCATCCGAAATCATATACCCATTTGGCTTTATATGAAAACCCAAGTATTTCATTCCAACAACAAAAAAATTCAACCTTAAAGGGAAAGATGCTTAAATAGAAACAAATTTCCTCTTCCTCAAGTCCAAATAGAGAGATAGATGACTTACTAACATTAACATTCATTCTAGTAGCTAGTTAGAAGAGCTTCAAGATATTATTCAGAGCCATCATATCCCACCTTGATCCATTACAAAATATCAGAGTATCATCTGCAAACAATAAATGGGATATGTAAATATTACCTTTGATGTGGATACCCTTAAAGTTACCATTGCTCTTTGCATTTAGAAAGGCTTGGCTCAGGCCCTCAGCTACCAACAAAAACAAGAGAGGCAATAGTGGACATCCCTATCTGACACCTCTACCCATTTTAAAAAAGCCCAAAGCTGCTCCATTTATAAGAATAGCTAATGAGACCGATTGAAGAGAGCTCATTATCCAGTTGATAAAATCAATAGAGAATCCAAGGTGGGTAAAAAGGATCCTGAGATATGTGCAACTGAACCGATCAAAAGCCTTCTCCAAATCAAATTTGATGATTGTCGCATGTAAATTTCTAGTTTTAATTGAGTAAAGACCTTCGTGAGCTACTCCTATTGCATTAATGCATCATGTGTCTGGCGACCTTCCAAAAAACCAAATTGTTCCACAAATATGGTTTTTGAGAGAATAGATTTCAACCTTCAGGATATTATTTTGGAGATCGCTTTAATTGATCGAACTATAGCCCATGGGAAAGTGAGGGCCTTATTATAAAAAATACGGCAGTAGGTAAACCATTTTTGATAGAGATGTAGAGCATCCATCTTTGCAAAATCCCGAAAAGAGGTGGTGACAAATGTGGAGTGATGCTGTCATCTAATTTGATTGTCAAAATTAAGATTAATCTATACTGATTAACTCGTAAAGAAATAAATAAATAACCTTATCAGTGATTGATATTGTTAAAATTGAAAAAGTACAATCTTTTCCTCATGCCAAATTGTCAGTAATAAATTCCAAAAATTTGAACAGACTGATTGGAAGCGTTCTAACTAAAAAATCGCGTGAAGATATTTACTGGTGGGTTGTGGCTAGTATCAAATACGTTTAAAATAACCATTACCATCACCAAAATTTGAAGATAAGGGTTAAAAGTATGGATTTGACATTTTGGACTTTCTTGAGTGGATCAACATGAGTGTAATAAGTGTGGATTTATTTCATGGTTTTCGTATTTTTTTATGTTCAAATGCATCATGATAAATATTTAAATAAGCTCCTGGTTAAGAAAATGGGTATGTTTATTAAATAGTATTTGTTTTATGTTTATATTAATTAGTTCAATGTTTATATTAATTAGTTTAATGTTTTGCTTTTATTTAACAATAGTCCATCTCCACAAAACTAAGTAGTTGCCTACCCTTATCCGTATTTATTTATAATATTGTTAAAACAAAATTTCAGTTAATCATGTCAATCAAATACATTACAGAATACTAATAATTTATTTAAATCTACAAAATTACTCTCTAAAAGATTTGCAGGCAGTTATAAAGAAGTGTATTTTTTTTGCAAATGATAAATTGAGACAATCCCAAGGGAGTGAGAGAGCTTGCTTGACGTAGTGTGATATATTATTTATCTGTATGTGAAGCAATATTAGTTTGATACATTTATTTTCATTGATTTTCGAAATACGTCGTAAAATTGAATCTCCTCTCCTTCTCTCTCTCTGTTTAAAACTATTTCATTCACATTTTAGAAATGTTTATCATCTTGACTCACATTTAAAAAAGGTTTATAACCTTTGATTCTCTCTTTTTAAAACTATTTCATTCACATTTTTGAAAGGTTTATCAACTTGACTCACATTTAAAAAAAGTTTATAACCTTTGATTCAAGGTTTTAAAATTAGATATTCTGTCAATACTTGCACAATAGCCTATGTGTTTGCAACTCTCCACCACATTTTTTGTAATGAACTGGTGTTTTGTGATGGTATTATAGGATCTTCTTGAGAGAGCAGGGAGGTGAGGCAATAAGCAGCATGGTATATGAAGCAAGACAAAGACTTGGAGATCCAGTACATGGCTGTGTAGGAGTAATCAATGATCTCCACACAAAAAAGTAGCAACTTACAATCGGAGTTAGCTTCCACAATATGAATCCCAATTGGCTTCCATAATCAGAAATATGATCATCTTTTAAGATATACTAAAGGTTGTTGTTCTAATACCAGTTTGGATTCAGAACAAAAATCTCTTGAAACATGAAAAAAATAATTTTGAATTGTAATAGTTATATATTTATATTTATAATTATAATTATAATTATAATGTAATAATATTTCAATGTAAATATAAATATAAATATATGGTATATTTCTAATTATATGTAAATGTCATAGATCTATTTTTATTATATTAAATATATATATTTTTTAAAATGTATAGCTATTTGTATTTTTATTTGATTAACATGTAGTATTATTATTATCCATTGTATAATTATCTAAATTTTATGAAAAAAATAAAATATTTGTTTGTCATTTTAAATTTATAAAAATATATATTATTAAAAGTTGGATTGGATATATTTACTAATAATGAAAATCATTTTTTGTTATATTGCTCTATGTACATCTCAGTAAGATTTTAGTTTCAAAAAAATTGTTACAATACAATCCCTCCAATTTTCTATCTCATCAAAATTATAGTAATTTAAAATCCTCCAAGCTTTTTGAGCATAGAAATAAAACTTTAAAGCAAACCAAGTAGTTCTAAATACAAATATGATAGACCAAAATCTTTTAAAAGGAAATACATGTTCTTAGGTTGTACTTATGTCTTCACGAGCTTTTTGATTCCATAAAGAAGTAGCATCGTCAATATTTTGTTAATATAGAAGTAATAATAATGTTTTATTAATTAAGTCTAGCTTGAATGGTTGTGTAATGGAGTTTTAGAAAAGGTAAGTGATATGATGAGTTCACAATGAGTATATTGTTATATTGATTACCAACCAAATTTTTGACTTGACTTTTCACTTTGAAGAATCTAAAATTTATTAAATAAATAGTTATGTAATTGGCTTGTTTTAATAATTGGATCTAGTTTGAATGGTTGTATAATAAAGTTTTAGTATTATAATTAATATAATAAACTCTACATTAATATATTGATTACCAACTATGTTTTTGACTTCATTTATATTTTGAAAAATCTAAATTTACCTAAAATACTATTCTTAAAATTTAAAAAATCATCCAATAAATTTATATCAAAACATTTACTTTCAAATAAAGAATAAGAGAATAAAAAACAATATTATTCACCGTGAACAATATAGTTTCTCAAAAAGTTAAAAGCATTTACAGAGACCAACCAACATTGTGGTCCTGAAACATTGTGGTCCTGAAACTGCAAAAATTATTTCCCTGTCACTAATGTCCAAAACCATGAATTGAATGGCTAAAGAGATTGAAACCAAAACCCGTGAACATGATTCACAGATCAGTGGATTCAGCGACGCAGTTGTACTACGAATTAGAGGACATCGATTTAGAAAAATATAATGCATGTTTTTCATGGCATATGGTCAGTCTATTCGTTGACAAAGACCTCAACAATGCTTTCTATTGAAAGTTTTCTATTACGTCCGTTTTGACAGAAAGGTAAGGACTTGGTAACTTAAAGAATTTTAAGGAAAGACATTACTAAGAAACCGGCTGCTAACATAACATATTTTGTGTAGAATTATTATGCAGATGAAGATCAGCACTACTAGATAGGCCGTCCACATTTCTGTGCAATGCTTTGTTCCATTATTAGAAGGTTTGAGTTGTATCTTCATGTGTCAAGTTGGTTAGTTAGTTGAGTCAATGGTCCTAAGTTAGTTGAATTAGTTGTTGACTAAGACATTAGTTGACCCATGGTATTCACTGGCCCATAGTATTAGCCAGTTGTTTTGAGTCTTATGAGAAACTATATATATGCGTGTTTAATAATGAGAAGGAAATCAATGTGCCCTTTGTGTTTCCGCTCTATGTTTTGTGTCTCTGCAAACTTTACCATGGTATCAGAGCGGACGGCCTGATCCTTAGATCTTGTTTTCTAGGTAAGACTTTTCAAAAACTGGAGAGCACACACACACGACTGGAATTTGCAGCATGGGATGGAGATGGAACACTCGGTCCGTGACATTTGTTTTTATTTCCCATGATTCGGCAAAGTCGCACCTTGATCTCGCAAAGGGTACCTCAAAAAACCCACTGAAAAGAGGTTGTTGCACCCTTCTTGAAGAGAACCTGTGATGTTGTCTCACCCTGCCTGAAGAGAAACTGTGACGACCGTCTCACCCTGCCTAAAGAGAAACTGTGACGACTATCCATCCTGAAGAGAAAGTGCGACGGTCGTCTCACCTTTCCTGAAGAGAAACTGCGACACTGTCTCACCTTGCCTGAAGACAATCTGTGACGATCGTCTCACCTTGCTAGAGGGAAAATTACGACGGTGAGCCTACACTTATAGAATTTTGTTCGGCGCACCCCGACAGCGCACTATGTCTGTTAGAAGCCTGCAACACAAAACATAGAGCGATATACTCACGAGATGACTTACAAGGCACATGCGCCCAACAACAATATACTAACAAAGTAAAGAGAATGGTTAACAAGGGTTCCTAACATTGATGTACTCATGTCCATCTCCTACAGATAGGGGCGCCCTCCCCTAATGGTGGATTTACCTAAAGAATGTCAAATAGATCCAATATTTTGCAAGATATCTCCCTAAAGATGGTGGATATGAGGTTTAGTGAGGCCAATATATATCTCTAAAGGTGGTGCATATGAGGTTGAGAAAATTACTCCTTAATTTTCTCAGGAGGGGTGCATTAATGACTTGGAGGCTTAGTTGTATGTGGTAACTCATAAAATTACCCCTTGATTTTCTCTAGAGGGGGCACATATATCCTTTGGTTCATGCATGTAAGTGGATTTGGGTGTATTTCCTAGATCCCATCCCAAGGGTAGCATATAAGAGTCCTAGTTAGGCCTAGTTAGCTTTTCCAATCAGCATTAGGTCTTATCCATGTGTCACATTAAGGGATTGGATTCCTAATTAGGGATTTGGATCCTCTCCATGTTTCACCATCTCAAAGAGGGAAAATTTTGGTCCGCTTATGCTATTTAAATATGCCTCTCCTCTTTGTTGAATGGTTGATTCTTGTTGTTGTATTGTATTAGAGATTTTCTCTTCAAGTGAGAATAAAATTTGGCTTAAGGACATGGATATTAGAAGGGATTAGTGTATTTGATATGTGTATGTCATGTTACAATGATTGAGTGAGGTAAGTTTGATTTAAATTTTTATACATGCTTTCTTCTTTCCATTGGACTTCGTAGGGCTATTACTGTCCAATATGAAACAACATAGTATTATTGGTAGGATCTTTTGTAGTTTATATCAGAAGTAGTTAAGGTATGATATTATTGGTCATATACATATGATTTTATTAACTTTTCTTTTTGTAGGCTATGCCTTTAAGTAGCGATGAGGAAGAATCATGTTCCTCTTTTGTATATAATTTGGTTTTGCATGTCTTCATAAGACCGAAGATATAGTCCCTCAGAATTCTTCGTTGTATCTCTAGAGTTGTCTTCAAGACTTCCACTCTCTTTTCTCAACTTGATTCTCCTTCTCTAAATCTGAATTTATTTCTAGTCACTAAAATCTACTTGGCTCAAAAATTTATATCTATCTCAAGTAGATCTTTCTAATATTAGTTCAAAAGTGCATGCAATCTAGCTAAATCCCTAGTTTTTTTGTAGTAGTTATTTACATGTTAGATAGTGATTAATTTGCATTGCTTCAAAATATTTAACTCATTGTCCTCAAAAGTACTTTTTTTTAGGTTTTGGTATATCCATGAAGGGATTTCCATTTTTCATGATGATCAAGGGCTCTTTACTCCATCATCTAGCCCTCTTTTCAACCCTAAAAAAGGAAAACGCTGTTAAATATTTGCATATTTGTAAATAAATTTTTCTTGAATTTTTTGTGGTCATTTTATCATTGTTTATCTCGGTTCCCAAATGTTGGATAGTGAGAAAATATAATTATATGGAACCTTATATATATTTAGATTTGTATATCTAAGCCCTTTCCTAGTTGTTTTTTCAATTTTGCTTAACAAAGTTATTGCAAAACAAGCCCCTTTTCAAGAGTGATAAAAGAACCATCTTAGATCATATTTTATCACTTCTTTCTAATGATTTTTGTAGGTTTGAACATAAGTTAAATCACTCCAATATCTCAAATTCACTCCAAAATGTGTAAGTCTCATTGTTGGCCTTAAGGACCGATAATAGGAACTTCTAAGGGTTGTTTATGTCTTTGTAACACTCAAAGTAAGGTTGTGGTTTCAAATCCCCCCTACCCCTTTCTCCATCTAACTTTCCATGCATGTTATTTCCTTTTTTGTTTTAAGTTTAGCATAATTAGATTTTCTCTTTCTGTTGAAGTAGTAGTTAGAAATAAAATTCTCTTAGTTGGAAGTAATTTGTAGTATTATTCATGCACATTTAATTCCAATTAAAATAAAATCCTAAACTCTCTAATTGATTCCAAAATTAATTAAAATTAACCTCCCTAAAGGAGGAACTCTAGCATCAATAAACAACCTTCAATAGATTTATCTTTGATTGACAAACTCTATAGTGTAGGGGAACTAACTAGGTAGTGATTGTGGGGACCCATCAAGTTACACCCTCATTTGATGTCAGTGTCGGTAATAACCCTGTGACTCTGGTCTAGTCCCTTTCTCATGTGGAACCAGCCTAGAGACAATCCATATTTGTTTCCATGTACCCTCGAGTGTATTAGAAACTCCATTCCCTAACAATTGTAACTTTAACAATCAATCCCTGCAGCAAGCATGTTCACAATTTGGCATGCTTCCATATAAGAAGCATAGTCTATCCTCACCTCATCTAGTTCATAATTCAGTTATGATTATGCTTTCCAGTTATATAACTTAATTTTCTACATGTCAAAGTAGTCTTTTATTGTAGCAGCCGAATATTTCTTGTTTCATAGGTGGTATCATTTTTTTCCCAATAGATAAGGCACTAGTCTACTTTTTATAAATATTGAAACTATGAAATATTCGATAAGTTACTTTGTCTGATTTGATTTCCTAGTTGAATTCCTTAACTCCTAAGTCTCCTTTTCCAAGGAGACCATCCTTACTTTTTTCATAGGGCCTAACTCATTTGGTTTATGTTTAGGAGTTGGCGTAAACATAAGGAGTGGAATGTTGTCATCAAAGTGGACACCCAACTCATTGGCTTGCACCTAAGGTCTCTCTCAAAGGGTTGCTATTTTTTCCCGCGTCCATGCCAACACCCACAATTGTTTAGCATGTGATCTAAGGTACGCACAGATTTACTTGTAGGCTTTTCATTTGAATTTACATTGAATCTATCTTGGAAATTAATGAAGAATTTATTGTATCTGTAGAAATAGAAACCTAATTAATACATCCAGAGGTGGTGGTGAAGTAGAAGTGATGGTTCAATAATGACATGATGAACAAAGTGCATGCCACTTCTGCCAGTGCTTGACATAATTTATGGTGCAGTGAAGATTTCTAGAAGTGATATCGTTAATGGTATCATGACTATGTTAAAACTTTGGTTATGTACTAGCCTCAAAGTAGGAGCGTGACAACAAGACATCTAAATTTTCGACCAATAATGTGTGGGGTAAACTATGAGATAAAAACGTTACATATAATAAAAATAATTTATTATTTTAGTTTTTCTATGTCGAAAATTAAACTATGCCAAAAACAATTTGAAGTCAAAAGGTGAATTAATACCAAATCAATGTAAATCGATGACAAGAAGTGCCCTAATAAGAAAAGAAATTTTGTATTGAGAATTAAATTGTAAGTGTTTTGCTCGAAGACAATAATAAACAAGAATATGGATTTTTTTTCGAATTTGGGATGTTACATACCCTAGGATAAGGTGTATTACAGTATTAGGTTATATGATCATAGTTTCAAAGTGGATGCAGTAGGGCATGCGATAGCACAACCCATTGGTTAAGAATTTTTACGTTACTTATATATATAAAAAATTAATATGGAACTTATATATATAAAAAATAATATGGAACTATTTAGTGATAACCGTATTATGAGGAGAGAATAGAGTCCCACGAGATACACATGGGTTTAATTTTTAATTAATTAGCTATAGTTTAATTTGGTGCAACCATTTTATAAAGGAAAAATTTAGTATATGATTAGTTCCACATAGTATATAAATGTCAAGGTAAATTATGGAGTGAGGATAGTAATGGTAGATATATAAATATATGGGTTATTACGCATATAGACCATTGCGAAGACGTTATTAAGTCGAAGATGGGAAGGCCACAGCCATAGGAAATACCAAAGCCATAATTATTTTAATGACTTGTGAGGACGATAATTGCAAGTGACAATAAGATGTTAATATTAATTTTTTTAAGTTAAGAAATTTGCGTCTCATTATAGTAGATCATATATTCGAAAGCTTCTAAATCAAGGATGGATTAGAAATGGTTCTAAGTGCATACATATAATTAGCATTTAGCATTCTGTGATGTGATACCTTGCTTGTTGCACTCTTGCTTTTCCTTTTTTGTGTGTGTGTTCTTGTAGTATTTTATCTTTATGTGAGCCTTTATTGGAATAAGTACACAATGGCTTCTCCTCTTTGGTCTTGTCATTAGTGGAGTCAGAATCTTTATGAGAAATTCTTGGTTTTTGCTTCTTTTTCCCTTTCTATGAGGGTTTTTGCTTGCTTGCACCCTTCGTCCTCTCATTGATTGCAAGTGCATGCACCTTTGAGGTATTTTGTAGGCCCATTTGTGACAGATGATCTTTCTCTTGAAGGACGGATGTAGGAAATGCATCAAATGTAGGCAATTTGTAGGAGGCTCCAAGAGACAATTTAGTAGAATTAAAGATGGAAACATAGACACTATAATCCGATCCTATTTGGAGATAATTGAGAGGACCATTTTTGTTCCATCATTTTCGATCTTGCAAAAATTGAGATGCAAAATATTTGATTTAATCAAGTGCTTTAAAACTCTTGAATAGATTCAAATTCACTTTGTCTCAATTTCATTAGTTGCACCTCCTATTGATGGCCCCTAATTTCATCGTGCGTTCTAAAAAGAGTGGACAACGTTGTCCAAAATTCATTGGATAACGTTTTCCGAAATTCATTTAGATTCTTCTTGGATAAAATGTGGGAGAGTAGGTATGAAGAAACTAAATAGAAAACTAGACCAAATGCACCATCACATTCACTTTTCAACCGCTAAATTAGGTTTCATCCGAGTTCCCATTGTGATCCCATTCATCCTCAACAACGTCTCTACACTCAATTTGCATTCAAAATAGTTGAAGTTGGTAAGGAGCTAGTTGAGAGATAGATCGATGGTTGAAAATGCGCTCTTTGATGGGTGCAAATGCACTTCTTCAACGTGCAATGTAGCATGATCCTTGAAAAAAAACTAGTATACCAACTTGTTTAGTACCCATACAACTTTGATACCATGTAGATCTAGATACTAAATGCGATATTAATATAATTGCAAGAGATGAGAGCCTAATTCTGTAAGTAGGAGAATGAATCAATGGAGAGGGTTAACCACTATAATTGGCGAAATTTCGCCAATTGGCTATTTTTTAGGCTTTTATTCAAAAAATAAATTTGTTATTGAGTCATTTTTAGTCTCTAATATTGTCTATATTTACATCAAATATGTTTTTTTTATCATAATTTTTGCCAAAATTTACAATTTTTAGTAGTAAATTGTAGTTTTCATATTTAATATTCACCTATCTATCTATTCCAAAATAATTGCCTATAATACTATACTAAAGTATAATATTAAAATCCTTAAAAAATACCCTGAAGGAAACCAATAGAGAAAAACTCAAGAAGTCTTTTCATAGTGGAGTCACTAATTATCTTAGGGAGAAAAGTTCCCAAATAGCTAGGGTCAAACTATTACTAAGCAATTCAAAGAATAACAAGCTTCTTTCCAATATTAGACTTTTATTACTTGCAATAACTAACTATTGGTGGTGGTTCTCTTAAGAGCAACAATAACAAGCTTAAGTACCTTGTTATGGTGGTTCTATTCAAAACAATTTTGCATGATAATCATGAAACACTTATTAACAATTAAATCTACACACTAACATTTGCACACAAAACAAAGCAACCTTTCTCTACACAACTAGTTTGAAGGAAAAAAAATATGAAAATAACTAACTTTAACTAGCTTAGCCAAGTAACTTAATTCATTGATCCAAATACAAATTGAAAATAATTAAAGAAAAACAACTGCATTTTGGGGGTGGGAAAAGAAGAGATAGATCTTCTTTTTATTAATAATAACAACAAATTCCAAATGTGTATGATCTTGAGCTCATGGCACCTTTACTTAAGACAACTTCTCATGTGCAAACTCCTTTCTTAGGAATGCATGAGAAAACAAATAGAGGCCTAGGTTTCATATCTAAGAAATGAAGTTTTAGTTCATAAATGAGGGTTTCTAATGGAAGAGATTTTTATCAATTCCCATGGATTACTGTACAAAGCATTGCTATAGCATAAGGTTGCTCTCAAATTTTTTCCCCCTTTTCTTCCAAATGAGCCAAATTTATACTTTTGAAAGTTAGTTTAGGGAGTTGGTCATAGGAATTGGTTCAAACTCCATATGGACATGTAACGAGGAGCATATTTGATACTTTTGCACATTTTTGAAGTAATATGTGACTTCAATTAAGAGCAAGAGCACATATATGCACATTTCCTTGAGGGAAAGAGTGCATGGATAGAAAATTATTTAATTTTAAGATATTTCTGAAGGGAAATCTTTCCAAATGTTAGATATTAATGTCACATGTGCATTAGATAATAAAGGGTGTCAAATAATGATATAACACCCATGTACATCACTTTGTAAAGGAGAAGGCAATGCATCCACCTTACTTATCTTAAGTTCAAAACCAAGAATAAATTACGCCATTCTTTTGGACAATACCTTGGCTTGTTTAGTTGATTATAGCCTAACTATATATTGTTCCTACATACATGGATCTCATAAACTTTGACATCAAACATGTAAGGAAAACTATCATTTTTGTTTTGGTGAGAGGGTTCTTTGTTTTATGATCCTCTTTGATTTCAAATTCCATTCTTGAGAAGATTGATATGATACTCTTATGTGTGTCATTCTTCATTAGCTCATGGAGCATATATTTAAATAATTGGACATCAGATTCAAACCTAACAAACATTGTCTCTTCAACATGTTTAGATCCTCCTTCCCCATTTTCCAAATATCTTTTGTAACATAGAGACCCTTAAATCTATTAGAGCTTGATTGGGGAAGTTCCTTCAAGTAGTTGAAACTAAGCAAGGCCAATACTTCTCTACTTGACTTGATAAAGCATTTCTTTTGGATAAGGGACTCCCATAAACCATTATACTCAAAGTGGGTGTGTTAAATTAACTTTCATTAACAGTAAAACTACTAAAGAATGTCTTTGCAATGCAATAAGTTTCATGCATACTACCACTTTGTAAACAAAAAAATCCTCCAACTTTGTCATCTCCACATCATCCTTAGAAAAGAGGTTAAAAACACACTTTAGAGCAAGATGTGAGACAAGTAAAACCATCATGCATATTAACATTGACAACATTACCGAGTAAGTGACAATTTTCAGTATTATGATTGTTAAGTTATGATTAATGTAAATTCATTGAGCTTAATAATATAGTGTATAAGGAAATATTAAAAAACCAAAGATCAAAGTTAAGTAGTGTAAAGTTTTTATTTACAAAATAAATAAATAAAAAATCTTATGTTTAGAAATTGATTGGATTGAACAAGAATTTACATTTAATAAACTCAATCGCGTAAGCATAGTTTGTAAGGTTAATAACCAAAGTTGAAAGTTAAGTCTATAAAGTTTTTAATGATAAATAAATAAATGTGAGTTACATTTTTAAACACCTATTGGATTATTTTATAATTCACATTGTTAACCCATATTCATTATCAACAACGTTCTGACCCATCTTCAATCTCAAAGCCGCATAACGTGGTCAAATTTGACAATATCCTATGTGACCGTTGATTAATTAATAACCCATATGAACAAAATTCTGACTCATCTTTAATGTGACCGCTGATTAATTAATTCTAACGGCTACCGAAGTCGAAATCCACATCGAGATTGACTCACAATCCGCATAAAGCGATCAAATTTAACAAAAGGTGACGGTTCGAACGGGTAATGGTCCACTAGAGGCATTAGAGACGATAACGATCGAACGACCCCATGGAATATGGGAAACCCTAGAATATGGGAAACCCAAACTAAAACTGATCAGCCGCCAGGACTATATATATCGTATAATGTTCGAGAAAAAGAAAACCAAAAGTGATCTTCACATCGATCAAGGAAGCGCCGGGTCTCTGTACATTACATCCCAGGCTTGAAAATAGCGAGAGTTTGAAGTGAAAATTGAAGGAGCCAATCATGGCCAAACAATTCTGCGAGGACGAGAGAATAATGGAAGGATGGGCCAGAGAGGAAGAATCAGAGTCAGGTACGAAATTCTTTTCTGATCTTCGAACTTCATATATAAGCAGTATTTCTGAAGAAAACCCCATCACTGAATCTAAGAAAAGACGATGGGGTAATGGCGGTAACGTTGACGCAGCTATGGCCGATATGGGGTTTCATGCTGAGGACGGAGCTGTGGTCATCCCAAAGCCGTGGGAAAGGCCTCTGGGTTCCAGGAGCAAGCCCAAGGATCCTCTGATTGGAATCCGTGTGATATCAGACGCGATCAGAAGTCGTGTAGTGGAGGTTCCCAATGGCTTCGACGTCATAAATATACTGGAAGCTTTGATCCTCACATACCAGGTTGGAGTCGTTGTTCTGAGTGCTAGGGGGGCGGTCAGGAACATTATCATGCGGCCGCCGGTGGCTGTAGGGGGAATAGCGGATAATACACAGATATTTCAAATTATATCCCTGGCCGGAGCAATCCAGCGTGGCGCTGATACCCAAGGACGTACTGGATTCAAAGTGAATTTAACAGACGCTCAAGGTAATCTACTGGGAGGGACAGTTCAAAGAATGATAGCGCACGGCCCCGTTCTGGTTATAGTTGGCCTAGCCATGGCCATCAACCGGGAGGTGTTCAATGTTCAGCCCACGCAACCTCAAAAACTCGTCCTTTCTCCAGCTGCAAGGGCTGCTCAGCAGAAGTTCCAAGCACCCACTCTGATGACAGTGCAGCAACAGAGGGACATCCAGTCAGCCCCTCAGATGCCATTGCAGCAACAGAGGGACATCCAGTCAGCCCCTCTGATGACAGTGCAGCAACAGAGGGACATCCAGTCAGCCCCTCAGATGCCATTGCAGCAACAGATGGACATCTATTCAGCCCCTCAGATGACATTGCACCAACAGATGGACATCCAGTCAGCCCCTCAGATGCCATGGCAGCAACAGATGGACATCTATTTAGCCCCTCAGATGACATTGCAACAACAGATGGACATTGAGTCAGACCCTCAGATGATAATACAGCAACAGATAGACGTGATGTCTATGCATAACCTTGTGCCAAATCTGGCTATAGGTTCAGGAACGCCCAACCCTCTCTATGTCTCCCTTCAAGCAGGGCCAAATCAGGCTATAGGTTCAGGAGGGTCCAACCCTCGTGATGTCTTCCCCCAAGCAATGCATCAACAGATAGGCATGATCTCTATGAATAACCTTGTGCCAAATCGGGATATAGGTTCAGAAAGCCCAACCCTCATGACGTCTATGAATAACCTTGTGCCAAATCTGGATATAGGGACGTCTATGAATAACCTTGTGCCAAACCTGGATATAGGTTCAGAAAGCCCAACCTTCATGATGTCTATGAATAACCTCCTGCCAAATGTGGACCTTCATGATTTCTATGAATAACCTTCTGCCAAATCTGGATATAGGTTCAGAAAGCCCAACCCTCATGATGTCTCCCTTCAAGTAGGGCCAAATCTGGCTATAGGTTCAATAGGGTCCAACCCTCATGATGTGTCCCGTCAGGCATAGCACTCACCGAAATGGTTACCGTATTATGATGATCTCATGGAAATGGTTACAGTATTATGATGATTGAAGCTATCATGGAAATGGTTACAGTATTATGATGATCTTAAGTTTTGTAATGAGATTTAATAGACTTAGCTTGAAAATTGTTATTTATGAATGGTGATTGATAGTTTTTGGAGTCCTATGTGGAAGTATATCAATTTTGTTAAATCTTGTTCATTATGATTGATGTGTTTTTTTAGTTTACTATGAAATAAAAAGGAGACTTTGTTTGAAATTTGCTAATGAGTATTAGACTTTGTTTCAAAATAGAAAATTGCTCACTATGAATGATTATGGTTTTTGATTCTTACAATTTTATGAATGATTATGGTTTTTTATTCTTACAATTTTATGCTGCATAATGTCAAAGAGTATTAAAGTTTATTTGAAATTTTGTTCTTTATAAAATAAACAATTCATTAGATTTTATTTGAAAATTGTTCTTTATAAATAAGCAATTCATTAGATTTTATTTGAAAATTGTTCACTATAAATGAGAATTGTTTTTATTTTATATAATTTTATATAGCATTATATGAATGTCAAATTATAAAATATCACATAGAAATGAAAAAAAAAAAAAAAAAATCTTTTAAATTTAAATTATTATTAATGAATTTAAATTTCAAATTTATCTTAATAATTTGTTTAGTCTTTAACAATCAAAGTTCAAATTTTAATTATTGTTAATAAATTAATCAACTCACAACTAATTCTGAATAAATTAATGATTTATATTCAAATTTATTCTCATTTACAATGATATGTATTGTAGAAAAAAATATCATAGAAAACTAAAATAAAGTCCTTTACAATGATATGTATGGTAAAAAAGAATATCATACAAAATTAAAATAAAGTTAAACTTCCTCATTTCATATTAAAAAAAATTAATTTCATTTCATTTTTTAACATCATAATTTCACTTTATTTTTGGATATTCTATTATTTATTATTTTTAATTATAAATAATAAGTTTATAAAATTTTATATAACTTTCAAACAAATTGATTAATAAGTAATAACAAAATAGGATGAATATATTCATATATATATATATATATATATATATATATAAACTTTAACATTAAGACTAAAATCCTTAATTTATTTTACATAATATTAAACATAATTGTCAAAAAAATATAATATTCTACTAAAATGATATCATTCAATTTATTAAAAAGAATATTTAATATAATTATATAAAAATATTGATTGAAAAAGATTTATGGAAAAATGTAATATTATATTAAAAATGTTTATGAGATATTATTTTCTTAATTTAGTTCTACCAATTTACTCAATATATAATTATGTTTATTCTATCTTATACAATTTGGTTATTAAAAGGTATATCTTACTATACCAAAGATTGAATTGTGCTTTGATTTATTTCAAATTTTTAGATTTAAAAGTCAAAAAGTTAGCAAGAATAAGATTTAGGGTTATTTTGATATTTAGTAATAAATAAATAATATTTTGAATAAATAAATTAAAGATGAATTAGTGTAATGTTAAAAAAATCAATAATTTAAATAAAGATTCTCTTATTTAAAGGAAAGTGAAGTTGTGGGAATTAAATGTAAGATTCAAATGAAAATTATTTAAAAGAAAATGAAGTTGTTATAATTAAATATAAAGGTTCAAACTTTTAAATCATTTTATTTTTTCAAATATATTTTTATAATTAATAATAATAAGAATAAGATGAATAGAAATATATAAATATTATTGAGTATCTTATTTGTTGGTAAATGTGTTTGTATTAATTTTTATTTTTTAAAAGGTAATAAGTGGATAATCTAAAGTATTTTATGGTGGAATTTTTTATAAATTTTTTATGGTGGAATGTTTTACCAATTTAGGTGTAAATAGTTTTATTTTTTCTTAAGATAACTTTCATAATTACATTTCGTCAACAACAAAATTTATCAAGTTAATATGATGTATTAATTGTGTATTTGATGCTCACATGAACCTCAGGTAGAATATCTAAGTAAAACCATGCAAAAATGCCAAACTATGTATGCAATGGTGCCAATTTCCTCCATAGCTTTTGCATAGCAAACATGTTGTTTCACATAGTTAGTGAAGGACTGTTATTTTGACTTCATGGAAATGTTGGCTTCTATATATATTTATAATAATAATATAATGAGAGACATCACTCGAAACATTATGTATTTCAAGTGATATTTTCATTTAAGGAAGAGATTCAAGCCATCTTTCCATATATCTTGTTGAGCGAGCTTGAAGTTGCTTGGTTTCGATTTGTATCAGTCAATATCTTTGATTTTATTGTTGTATGGAGAGACATTAATGTACTAAATAAGTTTCATAAACATTATACAAGTCATTGGAACAATTATCTCAAAATTCATAGCAAGTTGTGGAGTTTTTCTATCATTTCCCCCTATGTGAAACCATGTCTACAAACCTCTGATGTATGGGAGGTGCAACAGCCTTTAGGAACTGATTAATGATGCATTTGGTTTCCCATTGAAGTGATATAACTATTCCATGTCTCTTTTCTGAAATTTGGGAGGTTCGTACTGCATTTGGGAAGCAATTTATGTCATGTACCCTTGGGGGTTTGAACCTCAAAATTACTAGTAAATTTCCTTTTTTTCTCCTCAACTTAAATGAATGTTGCAAAAGTCTTTTGAGAGTGTCCAAGCATAAATAAGCTTCATTTTTATGTCTCAATACCTTTCAAACACTCTCAGTCCCAATTTGAAATCTTTAGGAGTCTTTTGGAGCCATCTACCCTTGGGGTTTTCAACATCGATTTTCCTAGTAATTATGCCTTTCATTCTCTAATTGTAAATGAAAGTTGTTGAAGTATTTAGAAATTTCCCAAGTATATAATATCTGCTTTAGTGTTTCAAAATACACCTTAGTCCACTCCATACATCATTATAAAAGATTTGGGATCATTTGGGACAGTTTGGGGCTTCACTAGTCCAAGTTTCAAAAATTGACTAAATTGGGAAAATTTTCAAATTGGGGACATTACAATGGTATCACAGCATGATCCTTGCACCTGTTTATTAATATCATACATTCAAGAATAAGTTGCAGCCATGTCTTATTCAGATTTAGATTATGAGCAGTATGAGGAGGTGTCACATACCCCAAATTCTGTGTGAAAAAGTTAGGAAAATTTTCAAACTAATTAATTTTTTTTACATTAAAAATCTCCATAATTGAATTTATTGGATTATAACTTTGTCATACATTACAAAGTAATGATGGTTAGTTTAAAATCTTATTCAACATGTGTAACGTTTCCATTTAAACATTAGTTCCTACTCGAATATTATCTTGATCGTTGTCATGAAAGTCTTACCCATTTTTATTTTATTTTACAGATTTAAGGGACATCATAGTTCACAAGTCCAATGTTCAAGTTCACCACCTTGAAAATGATTCTTTTGGAACGTGAGTTGTGCCAACCACTCATGCAGTAGTATCAAGAATTTGCAGAAGAATATCTCTTGAATGTCAAAGTAGATATATTTCTGTATTCAATCAGTCGTTGACCATGCATGGTTCCAATTTTATTTCTCAACAAAATCTCGCACATTCATGGAGAACCATTCCTCGATCTCCGGTTTCGTCGAATTCCACAACATGTCCTCTCTTCATTCACACTATGGTTCCGACAACAGAACCATTTGTTGACATAGTTCTATCGATAAGAGTTCACTTCGCACTGTTGTCAAGAAACACCAACCATACACCCTTAAGCATCAACCCAGAAAGGTTTTCCCCTTTCCAACAACACCCACAGAGTGAGTCAGGTCTCACCTGAGATGTCTAAGGGGGGTTTTAGGAACCAAGTTTTTGCAGTAGGGAGAAGACATGCATTAATTCATATTCAGTCACGACAGAAACCATAGACTTGCTTCCACATTACACTAAAAATTCAAATATGCAATAGACATAACTCTGCATATCAACCAACATTACTAATCAATTGACAAAGAGGAAAGATCACATCATCAAGATACCATTCTTATTTCATAACAAAGCGACAAATAGAAAGCACATAGATGAATATAACCAAACATCCTCATTCATTAACTCATCACAGAGACTTGCAGAATGAACTTCACATAAAATAGTTCCAAGTGACTTAGTGCAAATCCATATACTCATAAAAAAAATTGCCGAAGGCAGACAAAATACATTCGACTTGATCAACTTATCTCGCTATGATTCTATGTTTCCTATTACAATTATCTCTCTATGTATAGACCTTTATGCTCATTACAACATGGTTCAAATGACCCATTCTAACTAACATGGACCACAACTTCCGCTTTCGTCGGCTTCTTATCCTTTGTGAATGGTAATTTTCCTTTGTTGATGACCCCTTTGTCACTATCGGCTCTGCATATTCTGTGCTCTAGTCCCATTCGAATAGAGTGTTTACAGTCATGCCCATATTGGTGGGAAAACATTTGAGAATTCGTTATTGCTTTTGAAGATCATAAGGGAACCTTGCCATAACAACGATATTGTCATCATAGTAAAGTAGCATGATGACTATTCCTCCCAAGGTCATGCCCATGCAACGTGCCTTTTCTAGATATTCTTCAAGGTTATTATCAGCCAAAAAGGGTAGGGGTAAGCGGGCACCCTTTCTTAACTCCAATATTACAGTTAATATCTTGTGACCGACCTTTATTTTTTTTAATTTGGAAACAAATTCTCATACAGCCTTATAGTTGCAGCCTTGAACTCGAGAGAAAATTTTATCTCTTCTAATTTATTCCAAAGGTTATATCTAGGCACCGTATCAAAGGCTTTTCGAAAATCCACGAAACAACAAGAAATATTGGATTTATTATAGCGAAACTCCTCTATGATGATCCTAAGCATAACGAGGTGGTCTATGGGTGAGTGATTCCTTTTGAAGCCCACTTGGCCTTTATCCTTCTTTCCTTTATTCTCTAGCCATATACTAATCTTATTTTCAAGGATAATGTCGTATAACTTGGCTAGGAGAGGGCTAATCATAATTTTTCGATAATTAGAGGGGTTATCTTTATCTCCTCTTTTAAATCTAGGAACCATAAGGCTCTCAGTCCAAGACCTAGGGAAACCCTGCTTGATTACTAAGTTAAAGAGCTTGTGAATATAAGGGAAGAGGATGGATGCTCCAATTTTTAGGATCTGTGCTTTGTACCCTTCAATGTCTTTAGCTTTTCCATTAGCTATGTGCTTAATCCCAAATTCAATGTCTTTTAAGGAAGGACTTCCTCCATTGTAAGGACGGTTTGAATGTTATCCACTACACCTAGGGATTCGTAGATATTTTTAAGGTATGAGTTACAATCCTCCATAGAGATATTATTATTTTCTTTAGTTTTACAAGTTAAAATGTGCCTCCAAAATTTCCTAGGGGTCGTCTTAGATAAGTATAAAAGTTTTTCGTGTCTTTTATTGATATAGCAAGTATTTTTTCTTTTAATTAGAGCTTTGTACATACTTATGTTTTCAGTTTTCGGGGACTCGTCAGTAGCTTCCTTAATTTCTCTATGCATATGCTTACAATTGTTATCATACCAAGGATTGGTGCTTATGTTCATCTTTTTGCTAGATATTTCATGAGAAAACTTGTTGATAGCAAAGGAGAGGGAGGTAGTAAAATTATGATAGAGATCTTCTATATTATTGTTGTTAGAAAGAGATAACAAGTTATTCGTTAAATCATTAAGAAATCCATCTTTATTATTTCTATCAAATATCAAGTTATTTTGGCTTTGAGAGTTCTCCACAATGGGCTCATTATGCATTGTAAGACAAAAGGTTATAATTAAAGGACTATGATAAGAGTGAGACTTGTGGTCATTGACGATGTCAAAATTAATTATTTCATTGTATAAAGGGATACAAGACACTACATAATCAAATACACTACTGCCAAGACCATGAATGCAAGCCATCATACCTAAATTTGGCCACTTCTTTAAGCCATTATAGATTATCAAATATTGAGCGCTACAAAGTTTAACTAACTCAGATCCGAACAAGTTTTCTCCTAGATCTTCATAGCTTCTCGAGTACCTTCTAGCAGAAATAAGGTCTTCATCTAACCAAAGTGGATTAGGGTTGGATTAGTTGCTTAATGGAATAGCTTGTAATTGTTTGTATTAATATTTATTTTTTAAGGATTAAATTGATTAGTAGACGATTTTTTATTATTTTTTATTATGGGATTTTGAACCATTTTGGGAACCTATTAAAATTTTTAAAAAGTGAATCCATAGGCATGAATTTAAATTCATAAAATTGATGATTAACATTATAAGTGAGAAAGATTTTATGCACATGTCCTTGAGGGAAAGAGTGCATGGATATAAAATTATTGAATTTTAAGATATTTTTGAAGGGAAATCATTCCAAATGTTAGATATTAATGTCATATGTGTATGAGATGAATAAAGGGTGTAAAATAATGATATAACACCCATGTAGGTCACTTTGTAAAGGAGAAGACAATGCATCCACCATACATATCTTAAGTTCAAAACAAAGAATAAATTACCCCATTCTTTTGGACAATACCTTGGCATGTTTAGTTGATTATAGCCTAACTATGTATTGTTCCTAGATACATGGATCTCATAAACTTGGACATCAAACATGTAAGGAAAACTATCGTTTTTGGTTTGGTGAGAGGGTTCTTTGTTTTATGATCCTCTTTGCTTTCACATCCCATTCTTGAGAAGATTGATATGATCCTCTTATGTGTGCCATTCTTCATTAGCTC
The DNA here is from genome assembly GCA_027924585.1 of Larix kaempferi. NCBI lineage: Eukaryota > Viridiplantae > Streptophyta > Pinopsida > Pinales > Pinaceae > Larix > Larix kaempferi. The sequence continues at coordinate 15,144,731 of BSBM01000904.1, forward strand.
ATGGAGCATATATCTAAATAATTGGACATCGTATTCAAACCCAACAAACATTGTCTCTTCAACATGTTTAGATCCTCCTTCCCCATTTTCCAAATATCTTTTGTAACATAGAGACCCTTAAATCTATTAGAGATTGCTTGGGGAAGTTCCTTCAAGTAATTGAAACTAAGGTAGGCCAATACTTGTGTAATTGAATTGATAAAGAATTTCTTTTGGATAAGGGACTCCCAAAGACCATTATAATTAAACTATGTGTGTGAAATTAACTTTCATTAACAGTAAAACTACGAAAGAGTGTCTTTGCACTGTAATAGGTTTCATGCATACTACCACTTTGTAAACAAAAAATCCTCCAACTTTGTCATCTTGAGATCATCCTTAAAAAAGAGGTTAAAACAAACCCTAGAGAAAAATGTGAGAGAACTAAAACCATCATGCATATTAACATTTAAAGACAAGCCTTAAAGCAAAATGTGAGAGAAGTAAGAACATCATGCATATTAACATTGACAACATTACCCATTGAGTGACAATTTTCATTATTATGATTGTTAAGTTATGATTAACGTAAATTCATTGAACTTAAGAATATAGTATATAAGAAAATATTAAAAAACCAAAGATCGAAGTCAAGCAATGTAAAGTTTTTATTTACAAAATAAATAAATATAAAATTCTATGTTTAGAAATTGATTGGATTGAACTAGAATTTACATTTAATAAACTCAATCGTGTAAGCATAGTTTGTAAGGTTAATAACCAAAGTTGAAAGTTAAGTGTATAACGTTTTTATAATTCACATTGATAACCCATATTCATTACCAGCAAGATTCTGACACATCTTCAATCTCAAAGCCGCATAATGTGGTTCTGACCCATCTTCAATCTCAAAGCCGCATAATGTGGTTGAATTTGACAATATCCTATGTGACCGTTGATTAGTTAATAACCCATATGAACAAAATTCTGACCCATCTTCAATGTGACCATTGATTAATTAATTCTAATGGCTACCAAAGTCGAAATCCACATCGAGATTGACTCACAATCCGCATAAAGCGATCAAATTTAACAAAAGTACTATATGAAGGTGACGGTTCAGTAATGAACCCTTACATCTAACTAGGGTTGGAATTTCATTTCATCTTTATCTTTCAAGCTAAATTTTTTTAACGTTTTGAACTTTAATTTTCCCCGTCATTTAACATTTTGTTGAAAAAATTACCCTTCAACAAAACTACCTTCGGTTATTTTTTTTTTCTCAAAACGCAGCCAAAAGCCATTTTCCACACCTAGGATCTCCTCTACAGCTATTTTGGCACTTTTTAATCGTTATAAAAGAAAGATTTTTTTACTGAAAACTAAAACAAATCAAGTAAAAACGTAAAAAAGCTTTTATTCGATTTCAGTATAATTGCAATTACAAGATTATTCTCAACTTGACTGTATTTGTAAGCCACTGCAAAAGATACTCAAATGCCTTAATTTAATACCATTTAAACTAAATAATTGACTGACCTCCCTGTCGATCCAAACGTTTTGGTGTAGAGTGTCAAAGCTCGAGTATTGTCCTTTGAGGGCACAACCATACAAATGCTACAAATGCATAAGCTATATGAGTTTACATCCTCGCCTTCAGTCACCTGCAACATATCATGCCATTCCCTGGATGCATGGTCATGATCAGCACAGCAAGTATGGTACCCATTGCTAAGAGGCTCATGTGGATTCACTCTCCCACCCATTTCCATTTTGAGAATTTAACCACATTACTTATAAAGCTAATTACCTCGGCCTTCCACTAGGTCATGAAGATTCCAATCAATATGACTTGGTTTTAGCTTTAGCCAAGATTGCTTACTCAATATTATGGGATCTTCTTCTACCACGAGCTATCGCCCATCAAATTCAACCTACCCACTGCGCTCAGCTACAGACTCTTAAAAAAAAATCAGTCCAGACTTTCTCTTTAACATCCATTTTTTTAGTACATTCCCCCACGTGTTTGTTTAGCGATATTTAAATCAATTTCGACTGCCCTTAGAGATGAGAGCTTTGCCTTTAAAATTCCTCTTGGGAGTGGCGAACACAAAAACACTTCTACTGAGTATATTTCAGGGGCTTGTAAGTTCAGATATTCGTCACAGGGAGGCGAGTCTCCACAAGATTCAGGCGAAGGCACTAGTAAATGATTCACCAAAATTCCAACAACAACCCTAACCAAACATTGGCGTGCGATTCACCACCTGTTTGCTGGCCACACCAGAAAACATGGGAAGAAGAGCTTTCGAACTGGGAGAGCACATGCTTAACCACACTATGATTCTTTGCAAAGGCTGCTCCTTCAACAACATCCACCATCACCCCTCTCTTTGCCAAAACAAGCTCACGAGGTAGCGGTGGACAGCGTTGCTGAGAGATGGGTCTTCAAAAACACGGGAGTGAGATCTCAAAACGGTGGTGGCTATATGCTTCACTCAATGCCCAACAGGTAATTAGCTCAGAGGATTTGTCTGGTATGAAACTGGACCATGCAAGGAAAGGAACCCCCATATGGCGATAAATTAAATCTCGCCTGGTTTTAGTTTTGTTATCTGCTGCAGACAAAAACGCGTTACCGTGCAGATGACAGTGACTATGACCGTAAACATGTAGCAGAAGAGGAAATCGAGTGGAGATTCGCATTTAATGTGAAGCGACTAGTTGCGAAGGTGCCTACGAGGGTTCACGTTAAATTAAAAGGGGTCTGCTTGGTCCTCTGCGATTACCATTACCAACTTATGTCATTAACACCTTACTAACCAAAACTAATCACGTTTTATAAAAAAAAAATGAACGTCAAAAATACGTTATCGCTGGATAGTTACCCGTTTAACTCGACGTCTTGGCAAAATTTATGGCGGTAAATAACGGGAAAAATGCCCGTCAAATTCCAACCCTGCATCTAACAAAGCTCGCTCCCAGCTCGAAACCTCAAATGGGAAATGACGCCGATTAATAGTACACTTGAGGCATTAAAGACGATAACGATCGAACGACCCCATGGAATATGGGAAACCCTAACTAAAACTGATCCACAACCAAGACTATATATATCATAATCTTGGAGAAAAAGAAAATCAAAGTGATCTTCAAATCGATCAAGGAAGCGTCGGGTCTCTGTTTACATTATATCTCTGTAAACAATTCTGCGAGGACGAGAGAATAAAGGAAGGATGTGCCAGAGTGGAAGAGTCAAGTACAAAATTATTTTCTAATCTTCGAACTTCGGATATAAGCAGTATTTCTGAAGAAAACCCCATCACTAAATCGAAGAAAAGACCATGGGGTAATGGCGGTAACGTTGACGCAGCTATGGCTGATACGGGGCTTCAGGCTGAGGACGGAGCTGTGGTGATCCCAAAGCCGTGGGGCAGGCCTCTGGGTTCCAGGAACAAGCCCAATTATCCTCTAATTGGAATCTGTGCGATGTCAGACGCGATGAGAAGTCGTGTAGTGGAGGTTCCCAGTGGCTTCGACGTCATAAATACACTTGAAGCTTTGATCCTCACATACTAGCTTGGAGTCGTTGTTCTGAGTGCTAGGGGGACGGTCAGTAACATTAGCATGTGGCCGTCGGTGGCTGTAGGGGAAATAGCGGATAATACATAGATATTTCAAGTTATATCCCTAACCGGAGCAATCCCGCCTGGCGCTGATACCCAAGGACGTACTGGATTCAAAGTGAATTTATCAGACGCCCAAGGTAATCTAGTGGGAGGGACAGTTCACAGAATGATAGCGCATGCCTCTGTTCTAGTTATAGTTGGCCTAGCCATGGCCATCAACCAGGAGGTGTTCAATGTTCAGCCTATGCAACCTCAAAAACTCGTCCTTTCTCCAGCTGCAAGGGCTGCTCAGCAGAAGTTCCAAGCACCCACTCTGATGACAGCACAGCAACAGAGAGACATCCAGTCAACCTCTCTGATGACAGTGCAGCAACAGAAGGACATCCAGTCAGCCCCTCAGATGCCATTTCAGAAACAGATGGACATCTATTCAGCCCCTCAGATGACATTGCACGAACAGATGGACATCGAGTCAAACCCTCAGATTGAACTGATAGACATGATGTCTATGAATAACCTTGTGCCAAATCTGGCTATAGGTTCAGGAACGCCCAAGCCTCTCTATGTCTCCCTTCAAGCAGGGCCAAATCAGGCTATTGGTTCAGGAGGGTCCAACCCTCATGATGTCTTCCCCCAAACAGTGCATCAATAGAAGGACATCCAGTCAGCCCCTCAGATGCCATTGCAGCAACAGATGGACATCTATTCAGCCCTCAGATGACATTGCACCAATAGATGGACATTGAGTTAGACCCTCAGATGATGATACAGCAACAGATAGACATGATGTCTATGAATAACCTTGTGCCAAATCTGGCTATAGGTTCAGGAACGCCCAACCCTCTCTATGTCTCCCTTCAAGCAGGGCCAAATCAGGCTATAGGTTCACGAGTGTCCAACCCTCATGATGTCTTCCCCCAAGCAGTGCATCAACAGATAGGCATGATGTCTATGAATAACCTTGTGCCAAATCGGGATATAGGTTTAGAAAGCCTAACCCTTATGACGTCCATGAATAACTTTGTGCCAAATCTGGATATAGGGAAGTCTATAAATAACCTTGTGCCAAATCAGGATATAGGTTCAGAAAGCCCAACCTTTATGATATCTATGAATAACCTTGTGCCAAATGTGGACCTTCATGATTTCTCTGAATAAGCTTCGGCCAAATTTTGATATAGGTTCAAAAAGCTCAACCCTCATGATGTCTCCTTTCAAGTAGGGCCAAATCTGGCTATAGGTTCAGTAGGGTCCAACCCTCATGATGTGTCCCCTCATGCATAGCACTCATGGAAATGGTTACAGTATTATGATGATCTGAAGTTCTCATGGAAATGTGAAGTTCTCATTGAAATGTGAAGTTCTCATGGAAATGGTTACAGTATTATGATGATCTGAAGTTTTGTAATGAGATTTAATAGACTTAGCTTGAAAATTGTTATTTATGAATGGTGATCGATGGTTTTTGGAGTCCTATGTGGAAGTATATAAATTTTGTCAAATCTTGTTCATTATAATTGATGTGTATTTTTAGTTTAATATGAATAAATAGGAGACTTTGTTTGAAATTTGCTAATGAGTATTAGACTTTGTTTCAAAATAGAAAATTGCTCACCATAAATGATTATGGCATTTGATTCTTACAATTTTATGCTGCATAATGTGAAAGAGTATTAAAGTTTATTTGAAATTTTGTTCTTTATAAATAAACAACTCATTAGATTTTATTTGAAAATTGTTCACTATGAATGAAAATTATTTTTGTTTTATATAATTTTATATAGCATTATATGAATGTCAAATTATAAAATATCACATAGAAATAGAAACGAAAAAAAGAAAGAAAAATGTTTTAAATTTAAATTATTATTAATTAATTTAATTTTCTAATTCACAATGAGGTTTCAAATTTTAGTTATTGTTAACTAGTTAATCACAATTAATTCTGAATATCTTCTGCCCATCTATGAGGAGGTTGCTACAATGAGAGCATCTTTACGATCACCTTCTGTCATAAGGAACAAAACCAAGAGGCGGACGCGTTATCAAAGATGGAGTTGGGCTTTGATGATGATATTTGGGAGACATGGACATATGATCAGGAGCATCATTATGGCCGGGGGCCAATTATTTTTTGAATTCCGTATATTTGGCATGGTGCCACCTACTCTGCTTATGATCAATATTCTCTTTTGAATAACATGACTATACTCTTCGTTTTCATTTTGGTTGTGCTATGTAATAGATATTTTTGAATTGTTGTTATCCTTAACAAGAGAACCTCGTGATTATGTAAAATGTCTCTCCTTTATTTATAAAGTATATTCTTTTTTTTTCCGGAAAAAAAAACAAAACTAATTCTGAATAGATTAATGATTTATATTCAAATTTGTTTTCCTTCACAATGATATGTATTGTAGAAAAGAATATCATAGAAAACTAAAATAAAGTTGAACTTCCACATTTTATATAAAAAATATTAATTTCACTTATTTTTTAACATTATAATTTCACTTTATTTTTGGACATTCTATTATTTTTTATTTTTTAATTATAAATAATAAGTTTATAAAATTTTATATAACTTTCAAACAAATTGATTAATAAGTAACGACAAAATAGGATGAATATATTCATATATTCACATATATAGGATGAATATATTCATATATTCATATATATAGGATGAATATATTCATATATATATATATATATAAACTTATAAACTTTAACATCAAAACTAAAATCTTTAATTTATTTTACATAATATTAAACATAATTATCAAGAAAAGTATAATATTATACTAAAATGATATCATTCAATTTATTAAAACAAATATTTAATATAACTATATAAAAATATTGATAAAACAAATATTTAATATAACTATATAAAAATATTGATTAAAAAAGATTTATGGAAAAACATAATATTATATTAAAAATGTTTAAGATATATTATTTTCTTAATTTAGTTCTACTAATTTACTCGATATATAATTATGTTTGTTCTATCTTATACAATTTGGCTATAACAAAGATTGAATTGTACTTTATCTTATATAATTTGGCTATTTAAAGGTATATTTTACTATAGCAAAGATTGAATTGTGCTTTCATTTATTTCAAATCTTTTAGACTTAAAAGTCACAAAGTTAGCAAATATAAGATTTAGGATTAATTTGATATTTAGTAATAAAGAAATAATATATTTTGAATAAATAAATTAAAGGTTAATTTAAACAGAGATTCTCTTATTTAAAGGAAACTGAAGTGGAAATTAAATGTAAGATTTAAGTGAAGTTGTCATTATAATTAAATATAAAGGTTGAAATTTTTAAATCATTTTTTTTCAAATATATTTTTATAATTAATAATAATAAGAATAAGATATTTTATAGATATTAGTCTGCATGAATATAGAAGGAAAGTAAAATTAGCTATCTGCACGAAGCTCATATCCAAAAAACAAGGGCATGCACGCGCATTCAAACACTCGTACGCGCCCCTGCTTTGGCAATGTTGATTGTCCACGTTGGTGACCTCACGTGGACAAAATGTACATGCACGTGTATGCAAATATAAGCATGCATGCGTGTTTGTAGCGCGTAAATGCCATCAGCCCGTACCCACTAAAACACGTGCACGCACCCGTGGATAACGTTTACCCCATTAATTGATTGTGTTTATTATTGTGCTGGCATAACCCCCTCGGACCCCCCATTGCGCGTGCTGGGATCATAACCAAATCGGGGGTTCAAACATAGTTGAAACAACATCATCTATGAAACTGGAAGATCAAATTCTACAACCAACAAAGAGATCACGGGGTTAAAGGGGGAGCAGTAGCATCCCATGTAATACCTACAAGGCTCGTGCCCAGTGCAACGCCACATGGGATTTGAAATGTAAACATTCTTAGAGGGTGAAAGAAGATGATTGAGACCTAAATGAACGTTTCATAACTCAGGAGCTATGATATGGCCCGATGAAATGATCTTGGCCGTTAGCCCTAAATAATTTGGATATGAGTGTTTTTCACACCAAAGATGGCCCATAGGGCCTCAAACATGGCTAAGTCAGGAAATAATGAAAAAAAAACCCTCTTGTAAGTCCAACCTTAAAAAAAATTTGTAAGGGGTCCCTGGATTTTCCTTAGGGGCATGTTGTGGTCACAATGGTGGGATACATTAGCCATGAGTAGGTTTTGTAATCTGAAACAAGGGCTTTAATTCCTAAATGATCCTCTCAACCTCAAGTGCCATGAACAAAACCTAAAATCCCCAACACGAGCCATCTATATGGTGTCTTTGGAATCAAAGTTGAATGCGAATGTCCTTACAATGTCTTGGGAATCATGTACGAGTATTAAACAAGAGCCTTTGTCAATAATATTTTCTTCTTGGGAATATCAACACCATTAGCTTTCTAATATAGATTATCCATAACATGCTTTATTCATTGTGGATGGTTCTCGGGACCTTAACCCTAGTGTTGGTAGAAAAAAATAGCCTCAAGCCCTTGGCCATGGTTTATGGAGGGAAATAACAATCTTAGACCCTAAACATATTTTGTCAAGATTGAATGCAATGAATGCATCCTCAGACTACCATGAAAGACATGATGGATATCATAATTTTTCGATAATTAGAGGGGTTATCTTTATCTCCTCTTTTAAATCTAGGAACCATAAGGCTCTCAGTCCAAGACCTAGGGAAACCCTGCTTGATTACTAAGTTAAAGAGCTTGTGAATATAAGGGATGAGGATGGGTGCTCCCATTTTTAGGATCTATGCTTTGTACCCTTCAATGTCTTTAGCTTTTCCATTAGCTATGTGCTTAATCCCAAAGTCAATGTCTTTTAAGGAAAGACTTCCTCCATTGTAAGGATGGTTTGAATGTTATCCACTACATCTAGGGATTCGTAGATATTTTTAAGGTATGAGTTACAATCCTCCATAGAGATCTTATTATTTTCTTTAGTTTTACAAGTTAAAATGTGCCTCCAAAATTTCCTAGGGGTCGTCTTAGATAAGTATAAAAGTTTTTCGTGTCTTTTATTGATATAGCAAGTATTTTTTCTTTTAAATAGAGCTTTGTACATACTTATGTTTTCAGTTTTCGGGGACTCGTCAGCAACTTCCTTAATTTCTCTATGCATATGCTTACAATTGTTATCATACCAAGGATTGGTGCTTATGTTCATCTTTTTGCTAGATATTTCATGAGAAAATTTGTTGACAACAAAGGAGATGGAGGTAGTAAAATTATGATAGAGATCTTCTATATTATTGTTGTTAGAAAGAGATAACAAGTTATTCGTTAAATCATTAAGAAATCCATCTTTATTATTTCTATCAAATATCAAGTTCTTTTGGCTTTGAGAGTTCTCCACAATGGGCTCATTATGCATTGTAAGACAAAAGGTTATAATTAAAGGCCTATGATAAGAGTGAGACTTGTGGTCATTGACGATGTCAAAATTAATTATTTCATTGTATAAAGGGATACAAGACACTACATAATCATATACACTACTGCCAAGACCATGAATGCAAGTCATCCTACCTAAATTTGGCCACTTCTTTAAGCCATTATATATTATCAAATATTGAGCGCTACAAAGTTTAACTAACTCACATCCGAACAAGTTTTCTCCTAGATCTTCATAGCTTCTCGAGTACCTTCTAGCAGAAATAAGGTCTTCATCTAACCAAAGAGGATTAGGGTTGGATTAGTTGCTTAATGGAATAGCTTGTAATTGTTTGTATTAATATTTATTTTTTAAGGATTAAATTGATTAGTAGACAATTTTTTATTATTTTTTATTATGGGATTTTGAACCATTTTGGGAACCTATTAAAATTTTTAAAAAGTGAATCCATAGGCATGAATTTAACTTCATAAAATTGATGATTAACATTATAAGTGGGAAATATTTTATGCACATTTCCTTGAGGGAAAGAGTGCATGGATATAAAATTATTGAATTTTAAGATATTTTTGAAGGGAAATCATTCCAAATGTTAGATATTAATGTCATATGTGTATGAGATGAATAAAGGGTGTAAAATAATGATATAACACCCATGTAGGTCACTTTGTAAAGGAGAAGACAATGCATCCACCATACATATCTTAAGTTCAAAACAAAGAATAAATTACCACATTCTTTTGGACAATACCTTGGCATGTTTAGTTGATTATAGCCTAACTATGTATTGTTCCTAGATACATGGATCTCATAAACTTGGACATCAAAAATGTAAGGAAAACTATCCTTTTTGTTTTGGTGAGAGGGTTCTTTGTTTTATGATCCTCTTTGCTTTCACATCCCATTCTTGAGAAGATTGATATGATCCTCTTATGTGTGCCATTCTTCATTAGCTCATGGAGCATATATCTAAATAACTAGACATCATATTCAAACCCAACAAACATTGTCTCTTCAACATGTTTAGATCCTCCTTCCCCATTTTCCAAATATCTTTTGTAACATAGAGACCCTTAAATCTATTAGAGATTGCTTGGGGAAGTTCCTTCAAGTAATTGAAACTAAGGTAGGCCAATACTTGTCTACTTGACTTCATAAAGAATTTCTTTTGGATAAGGGACTCCCAGAGACCATTATAATTAAACTACGTGTGTGAAATTAACTTTCATTAACAGTAAAACTACGAAATAGTGTCTTTGCACTGTAATAGGTTTCATGCATACTACCACTTTGTAAACAAAAAATCCTCCAACTTTGTCATCTTGAGATCATCCTTAAAAAAGAAGTTAAAACAAACCCTAGAGAAAAATATGAGAGAACTAAAACCATCATGCATATTAACATTTAAAGACAAGCCTTAAAGCAAAATGTGAGAGAAGTAAGAACATCATGCATATTAACATTGACAATATTAGTAACCCATTGAGTGACAATTTTCATTATTATGATTGTTAAGTTATGATTAACGTAAATTCATTGAACTTAAGAATATAGTGTATAAGAAAATATTAAAAAACCAAAGATCGAAGTTAAGCAATGTAAAGTTTTTATTTACAAAATAAATAAATATAAAATTCTATGTTTAGAAATTGATTGGATTGAACTAGAATTTACATTTAATAAACTCAATCGTGTAAGCATAGTTTGTAAGGTTAATAACCAAAGTTGAAAGTTAAGTGTATAACGTTTTTATAATTCACATTGATAACCCATATTCATTACCAGCAAGATTCTGACCCATCTTCAATCTCAAAGCCGCATAACGTGGTCAAATTTGACAATATCCTATGTGACCGTTGATTAGTTAATAACCCATATGAACAAAATTCTGACCCATCTTCAATGTGACCGTTGATTACTTAATTATAACGGCTACCAAAGTCGAAATCCACATCGAGATTGACTCACAATCCGCATAAAGCGATCAAATTTAACAAAAGTAGTATATGAAGGTGACGGTTCCGTAATGAACCCTTGCATCTAACAAAGCTCGCTCCCAGCTCGAAACGTCAAATGGGAAATGACGCCGATTAATAGTACACTTGAGGCATTAAAGACGATAACGATCGAACGACCCCATGGAATATGGGAAATCCTAACTAAAACTGATCCGCAGCCAAGACTATATATATCATAATCCTAACTAAAACTGATCCGCAGCCAAGACTATATTTCACCGCGGCCTCTCCCTAAGACAAAGAGCGGTAATTGGAACAAGGCGGCATTTTTGGACAAATGCAAAAAGGTTTTTACTTTATGTGATTGTTTTTTTTGACTTTCACGCAGTTATTGAGTAAGAATTTTTTCTTTTTACAAGAGAAGAAGATATTTGAAGATATTTTTCAAATCTTGTTTAAGAGGGAGAATTATTATTTTTTTTTTTTTAAAAGAGGAAGGGAGATTATTTTGAATAAGAGCCAGCGAAAGACATCGCAGCGTCTATGGCTTCTAGCAGCAATCAATCTCAGATTTCTCCTCTTACAGGGAAAAAGGACTATGATGTATGGGCCACGAGGATGGTGGTTTATCTCAGGTCAGAAGATGCATGGGAATATGTCGTGTATGGCTATTCCGAACCTGCAGATGAGGCAGCTTTTCAAGCCCTTTCAAACGCAGAGAAGGATGTCCTGCGAGCGCATAGGAAGAAGGATGCAAAGGCACTGCATCTCATAATGAACGCTTTGGATAACAGCGTATTTCCAAAGATATCAGCATCTTTACATGCCAAAGCAGCATGGGATACCTTGGCGACCAGTTATCAAGGTGCTGGTAAGGTTCAAACAGCAACACTCCAAAACCTAAGAAGAGACTTTGAAGATCTGAAGATGAAAGAATCAGACTCTGTAGACTCTTTCATGACCAAAGTCATGGGGATTGTTAATCAGCTGAATATCTATGGTGAAAAGATTGGAGATCAAAGGGTGGTTGAAAGGGTTCTGAGATCCCTACCCCACAAATTTGAGTCGAAAGTTTCAGCGATTGAAGAAGCAAAAGATCTAAGTACTCTCTCTATAGACGAGTTGACCGGATCTTTACTTTCATTTGAATCCAGACTCAACAGGAATGAAGAATCCTCTCATGAGAATGCTTTCAAAGCACATGTCTCATTCTCAAGAGGCAGAGGAAGAGGCAGAGGAGGATCAAGAGGACGAGGCAGAAGTGGCCGAAGTAATGGCAATGGAGATCAAGATCACCATCATAACCATGAAGGCGGAAACTGCGACAAAAAAAGGTCAGATAAATCTAATATTCAGTGTTATTATTGCAATAAATTTGGGCATTATGCTCATGAATGCAAAAAGAAAAAGGCTGATCAAGCAAATCATAATGCTAATGTGACTAATACCTCTGAGGATAAAGATGATATGTTATTTCTTACATGTCATGCTGCACACGAAAGCCCAAAGGGACTTTGGCTTTTAGATAGTGGCTGCAGTAACCATATGACAGGTGACAGAGGTCTAATTGCAGACCTAGATGAATCAGTGAGGACAGAGGTCAAAGTTGGCACGGATGAGGTGGTTCCAGTTCTTGGAAAAGGAGTGGTCAACATTCTGACCAAACAAGGCCAACAAAAGACAATCTCAGATGTCTATTATGCTCCAGGATTGAAGCATAATCTGCTTAGCATTGGGCAACTCACTGAAAAGAAGTACAAACTTGTCTTTGATGGATCAGACTGTGAAATTTATGACCCAAATCGACATTTGATCATCAAAATACAAGTGACTAGGAACAGGATGTATCCACTAGTCATGAATTGCAGCAGCAAGGTAACCTCTTTTGCTCAAAAAGACACTTGCATAGATGATTATTGGCTATGGCATTTTAGATATGGACATCTTCACTTTGGTGGTCTCAAGTTTTTGCAGCAGAAAGAGATGGTAAAGGGATTGCCCCCTATGAAGGAGCCAGAAAGCAGTTGTGAGTGTTGCATCATTGCAAAGCAGCACAGGGATAGCTTTCCTAAAGGTATGTCTCGAAGGGCACATGCACCTTTAGAACTTATTCATACTGATCTAGTTGGACCAATGCAAACTCAATCGATTGGTGGAAGCTATTATTTCCTTACATTTATTGATGATTTCAGTAGAAAAACATGGGTGTATTTCCTTCGTCAGAAGTCTGAAACTTTTGGCAAGTTCAAGGAATTTAGGGCTTTGGTTGAAAAACAGAGTGGTTATCAACTCAAAGTATTGAGATCTGATGGAGGGGGAGAGTATGAATTAAAGGAATTTCATGATTACTGCAAGCATCATGGAATCAAGAGGCAATTCACTACAAGATATACTCCTCAGCAGAATGGTATTGCAGAACGCAAGAACAGAACCATCATGAATATGGCAAGGAGCATGCTCAAAGGAAGAAATGTGTCCCATGAATTTTGGGGAGACGCAGTGGCTTGTGCTGTTCATGTGATGAACAGATCTCCCACCAAAATTGTGAAGAACAGAGTACCAGAGAAAGCATGGTCAGGTATGACTTGTAATGTTTCTCATTTCAGAGTATTTGGTTGTGTTGCTTATGCTCATGTTCCTAAACAGCTAAGAAAAAAACTAGACGACAGGAGTGAGAAATGTATATTTCTTGGATATGGTGAACAAACTAAAGCCTACAAGCTGTATAACCCTATTACCAAAAAGGTTATTCTCAGCAGAGATGTTTTGTTCAAGGAGGAAGAGTCATGGAATGGAACCATAGACAAGGGTATGGGAGCTGCAATACCCCAACCAGAAGATGGAGAAGATGAGGAGTTGATTGGACAACAAGATCCAGTAGCATCTTCACCAATAGCAAATACTCCAGAAAGAACACCTAGAAACTCAGTTCGAGGTGAAGCATCAAGTCCGCAGTCAGGTAATGAATCTGATTACAGTAATAAAAAGACTAGAAGATTGACAGATATTTATGATGAATTGGATGCAAATACCAATTATGTTTTTATTGCTAGTGAACCTGTGTTTTATGAAGAGGCTGTAAAACAAGAGCATTGGGTAAATGCTATGGACGAAGAGATAGATTCCATTGAGAGAAATGATACATGGGATCTAGTTGACCTGCCAAAGAATAAGAAACCCATTGGTGTGAAGTGGGTTTATAAAACCAAACTCAATGAAAAAGGTGAGATTGATAGGTACAAGGCAAGGTTAGTAGCAAAGGGTTTCTCACAACAACCAGGAATTGATTTTGGAGAAACTTTTGCACCAGTGGCAAGATTGGACACAGTAAGAGCAGTCCTAGCAATTGCAGCACAAAAAAAATGGAAAGTGTATCAGATGGATGTCAAGTCGGCATTCTTGAATGGAATTCTTGAAGAAGAAATTTATGTGGAGCAGCCACATGGGTATGAAATAAAAGAACATGAAGACAAAGTTTACAAGTTGAAGAAAGCTCTATATGGGCTTAAGCAAGCTCCAAGAGCTTGGTATAGCAGAATTGATTCTTATCTCATCAAAAATGGTTTTAGCAGAAGCAGCAGTGAACCAACACTTTACACAAAGGTAAATCAACAAGGACAGATTTTAATAGTTTGTTTGTATGTTGATGATATGATTTTTACAGGCGACCTCTCAGTAGATGAGTTCAAGGCAGCTATGAAGAAAGAGTTTGAGATGACAGACCTTGGATTGATGAGGTTCTTTCTTGGCCTAGAAGTAGAACAGTCAGAAAAGGGTATATTTATCTCTCAAAATAAATATGCTAATGAAGTTCTTAAGCGATTCAGAATGCTTAATTGCAAAACAACACCTACACCAGTGGCAACAGGTACTAAGTTGAGCAAAGAAGATTGCAGTCCCAATGTAGATCCAACATTGTATAAAAGACTTGTAGGAAGTCTCATGTACCTCACAGCTACGAGACCTGATATTATGTTTGCTGTCAGCTTGATTTCAAGGTTCATGGAGTCTCCCAAAGACTCGCATTGGCAAGTTGGCAAAAGGATCTTACGATATGTTGCAGGGACTTCAAGCTATGGAATTTTATACTCAAGCACAGAGTATGATGTTTTGACAGGTTTCACTGACAGTGATTTTGCAGGAAGTTTGGATGACAGGAAGAGCACTTCCGGTCATGTTTTTCATCTTGGATCAGGAGTGATTTCATGGGCATCCAAGAAGCAGCCCATTGTAACACTTTCATCGGCAGAAGCAGAGTATGTAGCAGCGACATCAGCAGCATGTCAAGCAGTCTGGTTACGCAGAGTTTTAGAAGGTCTTCAACAGAAACAAGAAGGACCAACCACAGTTTATTGTGACAACAACTCAGCAATTGCTCTATCCAAGAACCATGTTTTTCACCAGAAAAGCAAGCACATTGATACTAGATATCACTTCATAAGAGAGCTTGTGAACAATGGTGAAGTTCGTGTTGAGCATTGTAAATCAATTGACCAATTGGCTGACATATTCACAAAGCCATTGGCAAAATATATTTTTGAAATCCATAGAAATAATTTAGGCATTGTAAAAGTTGCAGTAGTCAGCAGTAGTAATTAAGAGGGAGTGTTAGAAATAGTAATTACTTCAGTTAGCTTTAGCTTTTACTTGAGTTACTATTTAGAAGTTTAGTTAATAAATGCAACAGCATGCTTTGCATGCATGCAAAAGCTAGGTTAAAGCTTTTAGGGTTTTCCATAAGTGTTTAAATATGCATTACGTTCTTGATTGTATCACATCAGTTGATCTCGGTTTATGAATAAAGATTGAAGAGCCGTAGCTCATTCCGCATTATCTTTGTTTTATTTCTGCCTCCAACCTTTACAAGGGCTGCTCAGCAGAAGTTCCAAGCACCCACTCTGATGACAGCACAGCAATAGAGGGACATCCAGTCAACCTCTCTGATGACAGTGCAGCAACAAAAGGACATCCAGTCAACCCCTCAGATGCCATTGCAGAAACAGATGGACATCTATTCAGCCCCTCAGATGACATTGCACCAACAGATGGACATCGAGTCAGACCCTTAGATTGAACTGATAGACATGATGCCTATGAATAACCTTGTGCCAAATCTGGCTATAGGTTCAGGAACACCCAACCCTCTCTATGTCTCCCTTCAAGCAGGGCCAAATCAGGCTATAGGTTCAGGAGGGTCCAACCCTCATGATGTCTTCCCCCAAGCAGTGCATCAACAGAATCAACAGAAGGACACCCAGTCAGCCCCTCAGATGCCATTGCAGCAACCGATGGACATCTATTCAGCCCCTCAGATGACATTGCACCAATAGCTGGACATTGAGTCAGACCCTCAAATGATGATACAGCAACAAATAGACATGATGTCTATGAATAACCTTGTGCCAAATCTGGCTATAGGTTCAGGAACGCCCAACCCTCTCTATGTCTCCCTTCAAGCAGGGCCAAATCAGGCTATAGGTTCAGGAGTGTCCAACCCTCATGATGTCTTCCCCCAAGCAGTGCATCAACAGATAGGCATGATGTCTATGAATAACCTTGTGCCAAATCGGGATATAGGTTTAGAAAGCCTAACCCTTATGACGTCCATGAATAACTTTGTGCCAAATCTGGATATAGGGAAGTCTATAAATAACCTTGTGCCAAATCAGGATATAGGTTCAGAAAGCCCAACCTTTATGATGTCTATGAATAACCTTGTGCCAAATGTGGACCTTCATGATTTCTCTGAATAAGCTTCGGCCAAATTTTGATATAGGTTCAGAAAGCTCAACCCTCATGATGTCTCCTTTCAAGTAGGGCCAAATATGGCTATAGGTTCAGTAGGGTCCAACCCTCATGATGTGTCCCCTCACGCATAGCACTCATGGAAATGGTTACAGTATTATGATGATCTGAAGTTTTGTAATGAGATTTAATAGACTTAGCTTGAAAATTGTTATTTATGAATGGTGATTGATGGTTTTTGGAGTCCTATGTGGAAGTATATAAATTTTGTCAAATTTTGTTCATTATAATTGATGTGTATTTTTAGTTTACTATGAATCAATAGGAGACTTTGTTTGAAATTTGCTAATGAGTATTAGACTTTGTTTCAAAATAGAAAATTGCTCACTATGAATGATTATGGCATTTGATTCTTACAATTTTATGCTGCATAATGTGAAAGAGTATTAAAGTTTATTTGAAATTTTGTTCTTTATAAATAAACAATTCATTAGATTTTATTTGAAAATTGTTCACTATGAATGAAAATTATTTTTGTTTTATATAATTTTATATAGCATTATATGAATGTTAAATTATAAAATATCACATAGAAATAGAAACGAAAAAAGAAAGAAAAATGTTTTAAATTTAAATAATTATTAATTAATTTAATTTTCTAATTCAGCTCATTAATTTTTTTTAACCTTTAACAATGAGGTTTCAAATTTTAATTATTGTTAACAAGTTAATCACAATTAATTCTGAATATCTTCTGCCCATCTATGAGGAGGTTGCTACAATGAGAGCATCTTTATGATCACCTTCTGTCATAGGGAACAAAACCAAGAGGCGGACTCGTTATCAAAGATGGAGCTGGGCTTTGATGATGATATTTGGGAGACATGGACATATGATCAGGAGCATCATTATGGCCGGGGCCAATTATTTTTTGAATTCCGTATATTTGGCATGGTGCCACCCACTCTGCTTATGATCAATATTCTCTTTCGAAGAGCATGACTATACTCTTCGTTTTCATTTTGGTTGTGCTATGTAATAGTTATTTTTGAATTGTTGTTATTCTTAACAAGAGACTCTAGTGGTTATGTAAAATGTCTTTCCTTTATTTATAAAGTATATTCTTTTTTTTTCTCTAGAAAAAAAATAATAATTCTGAATAGATTAATGATTTATATTCAAATTTGTTTTCCTTCACAATGATATGTATTGTAGAAAAAAATATCATAGAAAACTAAAATAAAGTTGAACTTCCACATTTCATATAAAAATATTAATTTCACTTATTTTTTAACATTATAGTCACTTTATTTTTGGACATTCTATTATTTTTTATTTTTTAATTATAAATAATAAGTTTATAAAATTTTATAAAACTTTCAAACAAATTGATTAATAAGTAATGACAAAATAGGATGAATATATTCATATATATATATATAGGATGAATATATTCATATATTCATATATATATATAGGATGAATATATCCATATATTCATATATATATATATATAGGATGAATATATTCATATATTCATATATATATATATATAAACTTATAAACTTTAACATCAAGCCTAAAATCTTTAATTTATTTTACATAATATTAAACATAATTGTCAAGAAAAGTATAATATTATACTAAAATGATATCATTCAATTTATTAAAAAAAATATTTAATATAATTATATAAAAATATTGATTGAAAAATATTTATGGAAAAACATAATATTATATTAAAAATGTTTAAGATATATTATTTTCTTAATTTAGTTCTACCAATTTCCTAAATTAATGTTTAAGATATATTATTAAAAACATAATTATGTTTGTTCTAACTTATACAATTTGGCTATAACAAAGATTGAGTTGTGCTTTCATTTATTTCAAATCTTTTACACTTAAAAGTCACAAAGTTAGCAAATATAAGATTTAGGATTAATTTGATATTTAGTAATAAAGAAATAATATATTTTGAATAAATAAAATAAAGGTTAATTTAAACAGAGATTCTCTTATTTAAAGGAAACTGAAGTGGAAATTAAATGTAAGATTCAAGTGAAGTTGTTATTATAATTAAATATAAAGGTTGAAATTTTTAAATCATTTTTTTTCAAATATATTTTTATAATTAATAATAATAAGAATAAGATATTTTATAGATATTAGTCTGTATGAATATAGAAGGAAAGTAAAATTGGCTACCTGCACGAAGCTTGTATCCAAAAAACAAGGGCATGCACGCGCATTCAAACACGCGTACACGCCCCTGCTTCGGAAATGCCGATTGTCCACATTGGTGAGCTCATGTGGACAAAATGTACATCCATGTGTACGCAAATATATGCATGCATGCGTGTTTACATGCGCGCATGCATGTTTGTAGCGCGTAAATGCCATCAGCGCGTACCCGCTAAAACACGTGCACACACCCGTGAATAACGTTTACCCCATTAATTGATTGTGTTTATTATTGTGTTGGCATAACCCCCTCAGACCCCCCATTGCGCGTGCTCGGATCATAACCAAATCGGGGGTTCAAACACGGCTGAAACAACATCATCTATGAAACTGGAAGATCAAATTCCACAACCAACAAAGAGATCACGGGGTTAAAGGGGGAGCAGTAGCATCCCATGTAATACCTACAAGGCTCGTGCCCAGTGCAACGCCACATGGGATTTGAAATGTAAACATGCTTAGAGGGTGAAAGAAGAGGATTGAGACCTAAATGAACGTTTCATAACTCAGGAGCTACGATATGGCCCAATGAAATGATCTTGGCCGTTAGCCCTAAATCATTTGGATATGAGTGTTTTTCACACCAAAGATGGCCCATAGGGCCTCAAACATGGTCGATTCAGGCAATAATGAAAAAAAAACCCTCTTGTAAGTCCAACCTTAAAAAAAAATTGTAAGGGGTCCCTGGATTTTCCTTAGGGGCATGTTGTGGTCACAACAATGGGATACATTATCCATGAGTAGGTTTTGTAATCTGAAACAAGGGATTTAATCCCTAAATGATCCTCTCAACCTCAAGTTCCATGAACAAAACCTAAAATCCCCAACACGAGCCATCTATATGGTGTCTTTGGAATCAAAGTTGAATGCGAGTGTCCTTACAATGTCTTGGGAATCATGTACGAGTATTAAACAAGAGCCTTTGTCAATAATATTTTCTTCTTGGGAATATGAGCACCATTAGATGTCTAATATAGATTATCCATAACATGCTTTATTCATTGTGGATGGTTCTCAAGACCTTAACCCTAGTGTTGGTAGAAAAAAATAGCCTCAAGCCCTTGGCCATGGTTTATGGAGGGAAATAACAATCTTAGACCCTAAACATATTTTGTCAAGATCGAATGTAATGAATGCATTCTCAGACTACCATGAAAGACATGATGGATATGTTGCAAGGCATTGAACAACGTCAAAGAATGAAAACAGGTTCCTTGAGATCTTATTGAAGCATAATGAGCTCAATTGAATTCCACTTAAGCCTTAATTGAAACTTCTTGACCTCAAGCGTCATCAATAACACATAGAATCCATGACACAAGCCCTCTACAATATGGGCCAGTGAATACCATGGGTCAACTAATGTCTTAGTCAACAACTAACTCAACTAACTTAGGACCATTGCCTCAACTAACTAACCAACTTGACACATGAGATTACAACTCTTAACACACCCCCTTAATCTCAAGTGGGATGGTGTGGTCAGCACTACCAATGCCTAAGTGCTTCCTCTAAAACTCAAATGCAAATGTACCCAAAGGTTTGGTAAACATATCAGCTAGTTGCTCCTTAGAGCCACAAAACATCACACTAATTTCTCCATTATTGACTAACTCATGTATGAAGTGATAGCGAGTGTCAATGTGTTTACTCTTCCTATGAAATACATTATGTTTAGACAATTGTATAGCAGAACTGTTGTCACAATAAATGGTTGTTGGTTCTGTATTTGTATGTCCCATGTCCTCAAGAGTCTTCTGAGCCAAACTACATGGCATGCTGTTGTAGTTGCTGCAATATATTCTGCTTCTGTTGAAGACATTCTCACGATAGGTTGTTTCTGAGAAGCCCAAGAAATAAGACTGGTACCAAGATGGAAAGCATAACCAGATGTGCTTTTCCTATCATCAATACTACCTGCAAAATCACTGTCTATGTACTCTGTGAGAGTACAGTCTTGTGAATGAGTGTACCAAAGTCCATAATCAATTGTACCTGCAACATATCTCAGTATTCTTTTTCCAACTTTCTAGTGAGAGTCTTTGGGAGATTCCATGAATCTAGACATAAGACTGACAGCATACATCAAATCAGGTCTAGTAGTAGTCAAATACATTAAAATGCCTACTAATATTTTGTAAAGTGTAGAATTTACTACTGGTCCTTCATCATTCTTGCTTAACTCGGTTCCTATAGCAATGGGAGTTTCTACTGGTTTACATTTATCCATTTTGAATCTTTGCAAAATGTCAGTAGCATACTTATGCTAACAGATGAAGATCCCACTTTCACTTTGATCAACTTCTAGACCAAGGAAAAACTTCATAAGACCAAGATCAGTCATCTCAAACTCCTTTTCCATGACTGTCTTAAACTCTTCTAGCATCAAATTTCCAGTATAGATCATATAGTGATCATATCAGCAACATAAAGACAAACAAGTAAAATGTTACCTTGTTGATTTGTTTTAACATACAAAGTAGGTTCATTACTACTTCTGTTGAACCCATTGTTGATGAGATAAGAGTCAATTATGTTGTACCAAACTCGTGGAGCTTGTTTAAGACCATACAAGGCCTTTTTCAGCTTACATACCTTGTGTTCTTTACCTTTGACAGCATAACCAGGTGGTTGATCTACATAGACTTTTTCCTCAAGTATGCCATTTAGAAAGGCAAATTTCACATCCATTTGGTAAACAGGCCACTGGTTTTGAGCTGCTATTACAAGTACAGCTCTGATGGTGTCCATCCTTGCTACTAGAGCAAAGGTTTCATCATAGTCTACACGATATTGCTAAGCAAAACCTCTTGCAACAAGCCTTGCTTTGTACTTTTCTATCTCTGATTTTTCATTCAACTTGGTCTTATAGACCCATTTTACACCAATGCAACTTTTATCTGATGGGAGATCAACTAGATCCCAAGTCTGATTCCTCTCAATAGAATCAATCTCTTCATTCATTGCTTGGATCCACTATGGATCTATTGTTGCTTCTTCAAAACATGTTGGCTGACATGAAAATAGAGCATACTGTAGCTGCTTATCAATGACAGGAGTCTGGTCATATAACTCCTTCAAGCTTTTGGTTCTCTTGTTTTGTAGTGGACTGTGTGTTGGTGTCCCTTCTTGTTGTTGTTGCTGCTGTACTTCAAGTTTGGGCATTCTGAGTGGTTCTGGTGGTTTTGTACTGTATGTCTGCTAAATGTCTGTTGTATCAGTCCAACATTTATCTTCCATAAATTTGACATCTCTGCTCACCACTGCTTTCTTGGTGACAAGATTATACAACTTATAGCCTTTCTGTTATTCACTATAGCCTCTTAAAATACACCTTTCACTCTTCTTGTCCAACTTCTTTCTTAATTCATCAAGTATGTGTGCGAATGCAACACATCCAAATATCCTGAGATGTGGGACACTAATTTGAGTGCCACTCCATGCTTCTTCAGGTATCTTGTCTTTCACAGTTTCTGTGGGAGATCTGTTCAGTAGATATACTGAACATGCAACAGCTTCTTCCCAATAATCATCAGATTGTTAGAAAAACAGGATCGCAGAGCAATAACAATAAACAGAAATGCAAATATAATCACACATACACATTACAAGAGAGACACAGATATATCGTGGTTCACCCAACTTGGGCTACGTCCACACTGAATTTGCCAGTCCTTATTATTATTACCGTCCAGCAAGATGAAGGGATACAACCTGCAGCACAACCGCTGCACTTCCTCTTCTCTGTTTCTCAGTCTCTCTCCAGATCTCAAAGATCTTTACAATGCATAAAACCTAATACATCAACCCTAGCCGTATTACAATGTCTTTCTTTTATAAGGGAAATACAATGGGAAAATACCACGGGATACCCAAAACCATGGGCCCGCAAAACAGTTTGGCGAAAACAGCCCCAAAAATTTTCTTCGGGGGCGTTGCCCCCGAACCCCCGCCGGGGGACCGCTGGCCCCCGGACCCCCCAGCCAGGGGGGATGGGCCCCCCTGGAACCCCGTGGGGGGGCGATGCCCCCCCGCTGGGGTGAGTGTACAGTCCACCTACACATCATATAGAACTGGGGTACAAACACGGCTAATACAATATCATCTATGAGACTAGAAGATCTGGCTCCACAACCAACACGGATAACTTCTTGTATGATAGCATACTTCGGGCCATGTTCATAATGGTCGGATTCTTCTGTTCTGGAACTATATTCTGTTGTGGAGTGTATCTAGTGGTATACTGATGTTGGATTCCATGCTTCTTACAGAACTCTACAAAATCATGAGAGACATACTCACCTCCACCGTCTGATCTGAGTATTCTGAGAGGTTTACCTGACTGCTTTTCATTCAAAGCTTTGAACTCTTTGAATATGGAGAAATCCTCTGACTTATTTCTGAGAAAATAAATTCAGACTTTCCTGCTATAGTCATCAATAAATGTTAGGAAATACAGAATTCCTCCTATAGACTGGGTTTGCATGGGTCCACATAGGTCTATGTGAACAAGTTCAAGGTGTTCTTTGGCTCTATTTGTGGAAGTGGGAAAGTTGTTCCTTTGGTGTTTCCCTAAAATACAGTCTTCATAAGAGCTTGATTGTTCATTCATGACTGGTAATCCTTTGACCATGGATTTTTTTTGCAAATGAGGGAGACTCTGAAAGGGTATATGCCCATACCTACAATGCCACAACCAGGTTTCGTCTTGACTGGAGACAGTATGAGCATATGACTGTGACAGGATAGCACTCCTCAAGTTGAGTGGGAAAATTCTATTCTTGGTCATTTCTACTTTGGCTAGAAGTCTTCTACTAGCAGCTTTATCATAGACAGCATAGTAGGAATCAATGAACCTAACATCATACTTATTCTGAATCAGTTGACCCACACTGATCAAATTGACTTTGAGATTTGGAACATAGAATACATCATTTATGTACTTCTTCTCATTATGTTTGGTAAGTATAGGAGCTGTACCTTTTCCTTGAGCTGGAACAAGATAGTGATCACCTAGTTTGATCTTTGAATTAACAGATGGATCTATATCAGAAAATAATGATTTGTCACCTGTCATATGATTGTTGCATCCACTATATAGCAACCACACATATGATTGATGTTCTTCTTCAATTACCCGGTATGATAGAAACATAACTTCTAACGAATCTTCTTCAACATTGGAGACATTTGCTCTACCACTGTTCTAATCTACTTGTTTCTTTCTGCAGTCACGTTCATAGTGGCCATATTTATTACAGTAGTTACACTGGACATTGGACCTATTAGTCCATTTCTTTCCTCCTCTTCCTCTCTGGTTTTGAGAGTTATGACTGTGCTCACAGTGAGCTATGTGTTCATGGTGTTCATGGGCAGTTCTATCCTCTGTGGAATTAGAACTCCTTCTTGTTCTGCCTCGTCCTCTGCCTCCTCGACGTTGACCTATGTTGAAAGAAGTTTGAGTGCTAAATGAATGAGACAGAGACTCGTCTTGTTGACTGACTCTAGCTTCATGAGACAAAAGGGACCCTGTTAACTCTTCTAGAGTAAAGGTCGATAGATCCTTAGATTCTTCTATGGCAGTAACCACCATAGAGAATTTCTTAGTGAGGTATCTAAGTACCTTATCAACAATACCCTTCTTCTCTAGGGCTTCGCCATAGGTTTGGAATTGTGTGACAATCCCAGAAACCCTATTCATAAACTGATCCACAATCTCTTTGTCTTTCATCTTAATACTTTCAAACTGGATTCGAAGGGTTTGGAGTCTTACCGTTTTGACTCAATCTGTACCTTTGTATGCAGCTTGGAGGATCTTCCATGCCTGATGTGCGATTGTAGCTCCAGTGATCCGTGGGAAAATGGACTCCTCAATGCAACTTTGGATCAACCTCTTTGCAGTGAGATCCAGATCTTTGCTTTCATCGGGGGCCTTCTTATTTCCTTTCATCATCGCAACAAGAGTAGCTGATGTTGGTTCCGTGAACTCCTTTTCGACCATGTCCCAACACTTGTTGAGCTGTAAAAAGGTCTGCATCTTGATAGACCAGAATTCATAATTCTTGTCATTCAGCATTGGCCCTGAGATCGGATTCATGTTTAGGTTTTCCATGGAGTATGATAGCTGTTAAACTGGTCGTCGCAAGCTTCTAACAGACACAGTGCACTGCCGGGGTGCAACAAACAAAATTCTATAAGTGTAGGCTCACCGTCGTAATTTTGCTTCTAGCAAGGTGAGACGATCGTCACAGGTTGTCTTCAGGCAAGGTGAGACAGTGTCGCAATTTTTCTTCAGGCACGGTGAGACGGTCGTCGTAGTTTCTCTTCAGGCAAGGTGAGACGGTCGTCGTAGTTTCTCTTCAGGTAGGGTGAGACAGTCGTCGCAGTTTCTCTTTAGGCAGAGTGAGACATCGTCGCAGGTTCTCTTCAGGAAGGGTGTGACAACCTCTTTTCAGTGGGTTTTTTGAGGTACCCTTTATCGGATCAGGGTGTGACTTTGCCCGATTGTGGGAAATAAAAAAAATGTCACGCCCCAAGTCTTTCGTCTCCGTGCTGCAACTTCCAATCGTGTGTGTGTGTGTGTGTGTGCTCTCCAATTTATGAAAAGGCTTACCCAAAAAACAAGATCTAAGGATCAAGCCATCAGCTTTGATACCATGATAAAGTTTGCAGAGACACAAAACATTGAACGGAAACACAAAGGGCATATTGATTGCCTTCTCATTATTAAACACACATATATATAGTTTCTCATAAGACAAAACAACTGGCTAATACTATGGGCCAGTGAATACCATGGGTCAACTAATGTCTTAGTCAACAACTAACTCAACTGACTTAGACCATTGACTCAACTAACTAACCAACTTGACACATGAGATTACAATTCTTAACATAGGTGCAAAAGTTCTTGCTTATTGCCAGGATAGGAGTTTGTTGTTTTTTCCTGCTTATTGTCAGGATAGGAGTTTGTTGTTTTTGCTATAAGCTAGTAAAATGAGATTGAAAATTGAGCAAGCGATAGATGTAGGTTAAGGAGACAAGAATTAAATTTACTAAATTGTTGTATGTAGAAGAGTGTTCATTGTCGACATGATACTTAAAAATTTGGTGCTTTTAGTAAAAAGGGAATAGTATTTGAAGCTATGAATTGGAATCTTTGTATACAAATTTAGTATTGTATTGGATCAAATTGAGTATTTGTACATGTAGGTCATAGTGCTTTGGTATGGCCTACTATTGTATAGCGGTTGATGGCTTAGTACCAATTTTAGTTACTAGTAGGGAAGATTTATATGTATTATTTATTCTGGTTGTTTTATAAACAATTCAATTTTTAGATTTGAAAGTAGTGCAATTTTTAGTTTTGCAATTAATTACAATAAAATATGTGTCAATGATATATCAATTAGGAAGTCATTATTTATATTGGACACAAGATGCAAGGGTTAACAAGTAAATAATTATTTCAAACCAGTGTTAGATTAAAAACTAGGACTCTATATGTGTTCACAAGCTTTTATTAAATGTTGTAAGCTATTAAAATAATTTATGTTTACACATATTCTTTCAATGTATTTGTTATAATTCATATCATGTTTTCCTTTCAAACAAATAAATTTTTTTTATGTACCAATAAATAGTAATAGGAAAATTAGCATTTGAAATCTATGCTTCCACTACAAGATTATGCAACAAAGAGGAAGCA
This sequence comes from Larix kaempferi, assembly GCA_027924585.1. Classification (NCBI taxonomy): domain Eukaryota; kingdom Viridiplantae; phylum Streptophyta; class Pinopsida; order Pinales; family Pinaceae; genus Larix; species Larix kaempferi. Next base: position 15,171,428 of record BSBM01000904.1, read on the forward strand.
AACAACACAATATCAACTCTAAATGAACAAAAGAAGCAAAAAGCACACTATTTGTTTACTAGTTTTCTTGCTTTTGTATTATCAAAGCCTAGGTTATTTATGGGATAGTGAGCTTAATTAAGCTTATTAGCTTCCAAGTTTGGCACACATTTTGTTTTTTTAATTAAATGCTTATCAAATCCTTCTAAAAAAATTTTGGACTTTGAATTAATCTTGTTTAAATGAACCAGACAAAAAATCCAAAATGTCATGTGTATTTGTTTTTCTATTACAAACAATAATTATTTATACAAGATACATAACATAAGCAACAATGGCATTGAATTTTTGTTTGCACTTTATCTATTAAGAAAAAAAAGTAGATTTTTAATGTTATGGATCCTCAATCCACATAATTTTTAAACCCTTTTGCAAGCTAGTAGAGGTAGATGTATAGGTGTCTAGTGGTATTTATAGGTAGCTCATTTATCATTTACTTTTATTATTCCATTCCAAGGTAGGTATATACTAATAGATAGTTAGTCGATCTTTTTTTATCTATATTAATTTGCATTTTTCCACAAAAAAATATTTATAAAATTTTTTAAATTTTTGCAAATTTTTATTATTAAACATAATATTTTGGAAAATGAAAACAATTATAATAATTTTTAAAATTCAATAATTTAATTTTGTAATTAGTGCAATAAGCTTTTAACAAGACATAAATCCTTAGAGGAGTATTTTCAATTTTCAAAATTTAAAAAAAAAAAATTGACAGCCACAACTGTCATGTCAGCCACATCTATCCTCTCCCAATACTGTGCCTATCCTCTACCAATATTGTACACCACAACTCATAGTGCCAAGGGTTCAATATTTCCCTCCTGGAAATTAGTGAAGAACCTCTTGGTTAGCGTTTTTTTGGGTTTCCTATGCCTTTTGTTTGTGTTCATCATGCAGAGGAAGTTGTGTTTTTTGTTAGATATCAATGTCAACTTCCTCTCTTAGTTCTTCATCCATAAAAAAAAAAACGTGGAGTGACCTATGCATTTTCATTTAAAATTGACCTTCACCTTCAACTAACCATATGGAATGTAATGTAGTGTATTGTTTAGTCACCCTCCACATGGTACCACACACAAGTCACATTTTGTATCCCACACAAAATTTGAAATTTCTCTTCCTCTCTACTCCCGACTACAAACAAATTTAGCTTCCCATCCCAAGCATTATTCACCTATTTTCTTTATCTTCTCTAGTTATTTATTCTTTAACGATAATACAATACAATCCGTATAGCCATAGTAAACAACAAGGAAATGGCATCCACAATATAGCCATAGCAAACAACATGAAGAAAAAGTTAAAATCTTTTTGGAAAACACAAAAATATCTATGTAGCGATCTCAAAAAAGTTAAAATATTTTTGAAAAAAAATCTAGATAGCCATCTCAATCATTTCTCATGGTTCCATGGGAAAAATATAAGAAACAATTATCTACCCCCTCCATTCACAATCACCACCTATTTTATTCTTAGTCATTTCCCTATGCAAATCTTATAACAAGGACAAAGACATAATGGGAGAAACTTTAGGGATTTCATTCCAACACCAATAAATAAGAGTTCATTTCCTATTGATTACATGTGATGAAGCCTATTTAAAGGCTTGGTAAACTCCATTGTAAATGGGCTTGTATGTGAGTAGGTGTCTAACTCACTTGGTCGACTTGGTTGGATATGGGGAAGGTTTCAAATGTAAATTTCAATATGGAGCACTAAAGATGTCAAGGTTATATGGTGTGGGTCTATATACATCAAATAAAAGTTGATACATGTTTAAGAAGTTCAAATATTTGGTTGAAAAGAGCATTGGCACGTCAATCAGGTGTTTGAGAATAGATGATGGAGGTGAGTTCACATCTTTGGAATTTAGAAATTATTGCAAGGAAGTTTCAATCAAATGGTATAAAGCCATAGTTTACACTCCTAAACAAATGGTATTATTGAACACATGGAAATGGCTCTTCTAGAGAGAGCAAGGAGCATGTTCAATAATGCCAAGTTGCAACAAGAGTTGTAGGCAAAAGAAAATCACTACAACTTGCTATCTAGTAAAATGGTCAACATCAGTTGCAATATACTAGAAGATTCTGGAAGACATATCGATAGGTCATTCTTATGATTATTCAAATATGAAAATTCTTGATGGTGATGCCTATGCTCTTATTCCTAAGAATCATTGTCCTCAGTTGGACCCCAGATCAAATAGGTATACCATTGTTGGTTATGGTGATGGAGTTAAGGGATACAAATTGTGGGATCCTACTACCCACAAAATAATCATTTGCGGAGATATGTATATGGAACAACGAGAAGGATTTGTTTAGTATGACCAAAGAAGATTTGTTCGCAAACTCAAGAATTCATTGCATTGTCTGAAGCTCAAGTGGGTAATGGTACAAGATGTTTGATTCCTTCATGGTGAGCCATAACTTTTCAAGAAGTGAATATAACCATTATGTTTACTTCAAAAGTTTATAAAATAGTATATATTCACTATCTTGATGTTGTATGTTGACGATATGCTTGTTGCAAGCAAAAGCATGGTTGGAATCAACAAGTTAATGACTTAGTTGGCTAGGACGTTTGAGATGAAAGATCTGGGAGCAACGAAACAAATATTGAGCATTGAAATACACAAATATGGGAAAATTTGTAAGATTTGTTTATAACAATAGAAGTATGAGGAGAAGATACTAATGAGACTCGGTGTGGATAATGCAAATCTGGTAAATATCCATTTGGATTTCCATTGTAATCTTTATTCAAGTTTATGTCCTAGTAACGAAGAAGACAAAGGTTATATGTCTTGTGCATCGTATACTAGTAGGAAGTTTAATGTATGTGATGGAATGTTCAACACCATATATTTTCGCTTATAAATGAAAGGAAAATGCAAAACTATGTTTTTGCATTTTTCAATATAATGGAATGAAAAATGCAAGCAAAATCCTACTATTCAGTTACAGAAATGCAAGTGAGATCACTCAGACAACCTAGCAGATCCTAAACAGTAAGACTCAGCCAATGGAATGAGCTTACAAATTAAAAATGGGAAAAAACCAATGAGGCTCAAACCAACAGAAAAGAGGAGTTCTGGTCACAAACAAGGCTTGGAACAGTCAGGAACAAGGCCAAAGAATACTCAGGAACACTCAAAATCAACCCAACAACAACCAAAGGTCATGAAACAACCAAAGTCGGAGTTGTACGCTACTGTAGAAGGAAAACCTGCGGGTACCCGCGGGCTATAGTTCAGACAGAAGCGGATAGACGGGGACAGAGCTAAGCTCACCCGCGGATAGGGAAAAGAAAATGAGCAACCAAAGAGTCCAATGGCTCAGAAAAAGGGTGTTTTCTATAGATCCTAACGTCCAATTAATGACACAGAGCTTCGACAAACAACAACTCTAAATAAGGACTAATGCTCAAAAATCCCCAAAAATGGATGTTCTCCCCAGCGAAGTCACCATTTCTGTGTTGGAGAAAACTTCCTATGGCTTAGGGTGGACCACAACAGACAGGTGACTACTAGAAATTAACTCAATTCCCAATGCAATGCTATATAAATGACAATGTTAAGATAATGAAGAAGATAACCAACCTCGATCCAAACGTTTGATGTAGATCCCTGTTAGATCTTTCAATCCGTGCACTTGAATCTGCAAATTAGTTTTGACAGCCAATATACAACAAGTGCATACTATATATAAACGACATTAATATCATCAATAGAAATGGTCCATGATATTATAAGTAAATGCAACCCAATGTAATATAAACAACATTCACAACATTAATGGACGAGAATATGAGTATTTCTATTAATAAATAACAAGAAGTACAATGTGATACAACCTCTTGTCGGCAACCAATCTGAACTAAGATCCGAGTCAATCCACTTATGCCTCCACCACTTCAATCCTCCATGGAATGGCAAACTCATACTATGATAGGAGTTTGGAATATGAACATAAAAGGTTCACAACTACAAGGATCAATGAGTGTAGACTCAAGATAGGGCAGAAATCCACTAGAGTTCTCTTGATCTCCTTTCTCTTCCCGTCCATAAGCCATATGTGCTCAATATATAGTCCTCTCAAAGGTAGATGAAAGGACACATCGAGGCATTTCTGGGGCAGATGGAGGGTCAAAGGTCACCCAATGACCGCTTTTTGGGAGTAAAAAGTAATTAACTAGTGATTTCTACCATTTTACATGCTATCCGCGGGCTATAGTGATGCAACTCGTGGGTACGCCCACTGTAATGATGCAGCTAGAGTACAGAGGGAAAAATAGGGAAAAATAGTGTCTCTGGAGGATAAAAAGTGGATCTGAGTCAGTAGAATGGATCCTCTTGGCCAAAGAGTGTTGATGCTCACAAGGTGGAAAATTACGTTGTAACACTTTGTGAAAGTTTTCCTTCCACAAATCCTTTAAAATGCAAAATGCCTTCAAAGTCCTCAAGAGCATATTTTGAAATATCATCAACATCTATATTTAGTTCTATATAAATATGATCAATATGGAATAAAGAAAATGAATCCATTATTTCCTCAATCCGGAGGCACCACTGCTCCAAATATAGAATTTGCATTTTCCAAATTTTCTTTACCCATTTCACAATTGTCAAAGAGTCACCTAGAACCTATAGAGAAACAATACCAAAGATTGTATCAAATTTCAATAGAGACCATAAAGAAACAAGCTCAACCTTAGTGTTTTTCCCCTGCCCACAATTTATCTTCAATCTAAAAATAGTGATCTTTATTGATCACTAGTTTGATACCATTTTGAGTAACACCATCAAAGAAACCAACATCATATGAACATACAAGAGGATCTGAAGTATGTTTGAACTTTTCCTCTTTTAAGATAGGAGCATACTCATTATATAGACTTAAAATTATTATAACACTTGCAAACATATTCACAGCTTTGTGTTAAAAAATAACATAGTTCTTGTTTTCCATAAATCCCAACTTATAAAGATTGACAATAATTAGTGTACAGGTTTCTTTTTAACCCACAAACCAAAAGATAATTCTTTTTAACCTACAAACCAAATGATAATTATTGTTGTTCTACATCTATGTTGCAAATTTTTCCTTGTATGCTTATGCTACACAACATTAAGGCACAAGCACAACATTAAAAAGGTTAATGTTATGCATTTAATTTTTAAAAAAAATGTGAATGTAAGAACAAAGATCATATCCCTTTTCAACTTCTTTTAGTATCCTAATCTATAGGAGAAAAATCAACAAATATGTTATGATGCTTTCAATTTTCTAAGAAAAGTGTTGTTATTAAATTTATTTTAAAGCATCAAGTGTGCATTATTGCATCGAAAAATGATGTTTCAAACCTTATACGTGCATGTGTGGCTTTGGTTGGAACTATTTTTTCTTCTCAAATGAAAAGAATAGATAGGGTATCTCGGCTTGAGGCCTCACAAGCTGATAGTGATTGAAAGTTACGAAAGAGAAGTAGTAACTCACAAGTTAATAGTGATTGAAAGTTACCAAAGAGAAGTAGTGACATATGTTGTTACGTAAATGTAATAATAATAATAATATAATTAAATGATTTTTTTTTTAATAATTACATCGATAGGTGTTTAGATATTATTTGATATTTTGGATTTATTTCACTTGATTAACAAGATTAACATGATCGTAACAAGTGTAGAGTGGCGATTCATTTTATGGTCATTGTATCTCACCTACAAGTGTTTAGATATTATTTGAGATTTTGGACTTCCTTGAGTGGATTAACAAGATTAATCTGAGTGTAACAAGTGTAGAATGACGATTCATTCTATGGTCGTCATATCTTGTTATGCTCAAATGCATCTTGATTAAGATTTAAATAAGCTTTAGATTTTAATGTTTAACATTTGTTTAACAGCCAGTCATCTCCACAAAATTAAGTGGTTGGCTATATCTATCGATGGTGTTCCACCACTTTACTTGTGAATGTGCTAATCATTATCATAATCAAAATTAAAGAGAAGATTAAAACATATTTTAAGAATCATCAAATTGACATGTAACAGTTGTTTCCAAATGACAGCCTGGGCCATTTTATAGATCAGTGGACATCGATTCACACAACAAAAATTGTCACATTTTTTTGATTATTATACATCGAGGACGTTTTCCATTTGTACATCTCCACAAAACTAAGAGGTTGGCTACTAATCATTACCATAATCAAAATTAAAGAGAAGATTAAAACATATTTCGAGAATCATCAAATTAACATGTAACAGCTATTTCCAAATGACAGCCCGGGCTCCACTGTTTTATAGATCAGTGGACATCGATTCACACAACAAAAATTGTCACATTTTTCTGTACTTTTTCACGTGATTACTGTACATCGAGGACGCTTTCCATTTGTATGTAATTGCGATGTTCCTCCTACCAGCTTGTTGCCCAGAATTATTGTATTCCTTCCTCCCTGCACACAGCAACAGAAAGGTAAGGAATTGTAATTTGTAAGTAATGAATTCCAAGGAAAAACAATGCTAAGAAACCCGCTAACATATTTCGTGTGGAGTTGTTTTGCAGATGAACAACATTGTTGCTGAGAAGCCAAAGACGGCGTCAGCAGTTCCGTGCGGTGCTTGCAAGATCAACCGAAAGAAATGTTCAGAGCAATGCGTGCTCGCTCCATATTTTCCAGCGGGCGATCTTCACAAGTTTCTTTTGGTTCACAGAGTCTTCGGAAATGGCCATATCATTAAATTACTACTGGTATGTTCCATTGCCGGAGTAATTGAACTGCAAAATATTGTGGTGTATGAAAAAATTAGGAAACTGTAAAATATTGTGGTAGAAGAAAAATTTAGAAGAGGCAAAATTACATTTTATTGTATGCTTAAGTTGTATGTTTCTGTAAAACTGTTTTAGATTGGTTAAGAGGTTTTTTTTGAAAAAAAATCTAACCTAGTTACAGATTATTGGCTGATTATTTCAATTATTAGCTGATTATTTCAAGTCGCTTGGTTTTTTGAAACTAAAATTGATAACTGTTTTAGTTGTCTTTTTAATAACTAAATTTTGATTAAAAACATTTTCAGTTATATATTAATATTTATTATATAAAGTAGGATATATATATAATTGTATTTCAAATCCCTTAAATTTTATTATGTATATATTAGTTTATAAACTAACATAGTCACTTAACTTGTGGCAGTTGAATATCGATAGGTCACAATTAATTAAGTTTTATGAACAAGTTATTTGTTACTTGTTTTCCATGCTTAGTTGTAATCACTTTTTTTAGTTAAATGGATTGTTACCCATGTGTGAGCTGCTTGTTATCTATGAATGAATTACCAGTTGTACATGCATCAACTACCAATTATTTTTTATATTTCTTTTTTTGTAATTGTTTATTTTGAATTTTGAACGACATCCATAAAAATCAATCTTGACAGTACATTTTTCTCTGCATCCTCCTTCAATCTAAGAAAAGCATAGATTGTAATCCACCCAAATTCTAAGATATAAACACTTATAGGTGTAAAGATTTATTTTTATATTGCATCTGTACATATTGTTATAAATAAGTTGATTATTTAACTAAAAACATAGAATATTAATGGTTTATTTAGATCTACAAAATAAAGATTAGGGCAGCCATAAAAGAGTGTGTTCTCTTTACTAATAAAAATTTGTTGTCTAAGGCCGTGATCTTCAAGTAAAAAGAGACAACAGAGATTCAGATTTTATACCTTTTTCCCTGTGAGACAGGGAGTAAGAAGCTAAGGGATCCAGATCCTTTTATTTTGCTTTTTGTTTTAAAAAGCTGAAGGCCTTGTTTAAAATCTTCAGTATTTTTAGAGAGAACAGCAAAGGGATTTTGAAGAATAAAATACTTATTTTTTGAAAAATAATATTAATATTTTTTTAATGAAAAAAAAAAAAAAAAAGCTTGATTGATTGACTTAATGTGTATTATTTTCGTAGTTTTTTGAAATACTTTTTATAATTATAATTTTATTTTTATTTTTAAATTATTTCATTCAGTGTATTTTTATATTTAGTATTCTAAAATTAAAAAAAGAAAGAAAAGAATTTTTACTAATATTTAAATTTCCAATCATAAAATGCTGGAATATTTTTATAAAAACTTCGAAATTCTAAAACTTTTGTAAAATTTTCAAACAATTTTTAATGATTTTAGAGTTAAAAATATTATCCATCTTTACTGTTTTTAAAATTAGATTTTCTTATAATACTTACATAATAACCTAGTTGCTTGCTAACTCCCCACCATTTTTTTATAATGAATTGGTGTTTTGTTATGGTGTTGTAGGATCTTCCTGCTGAGCAGCGAGGTGAGGCAGTAAGCAGCATGGTATATGAAGCAAGACAAAGACTCGGAGATCCAGTACATGGCTGTGTAGGAGTAATCAAAGGTCTCGAAAAAAAGGTAGCCGATCTACAATCGGAGTTAGCTTCCACAAAAGCAGATTATGAATCCCAATTGGCTTCCATAAAAGCAGAGCTAGCTGACATCAATCAGAGATATGCTCAACTTTTAAGACATAATGACTGTTGTTGTTCTAAAACTAGTTTAATTTCTGTAGAAAGGGAACAAATATCTCTTGAAAGGGAAAATATTAATATTAACTTTGAATTGTAATTTTTTTTACATTTAAACTCAATCTAATGGAGATAGATAGGGATATGTAACGATTTTCGATATGATTATATATTTATATTTATAATGTAACAATATTTTAAGATATGGTATTTTTATTATTATATGTAAATGTAAATATCTAATTTTACTTTATATAAAATAGTTTTTATATTAAATATATTAAAAGAATAATTTTTTTAATACATATAGTTATTTGTATTTTTATTTGATTAACCTATAGTATTATTATTATCCATGATCGGATAATGCTTTATTTATCTCACATCTTGCAGCAAGTTATCATCATTGAACCTTTTGAGCAATGGGGTATAGATATAATTGGAGAAATAAATCCTAACTCCTCGCTGCAGCATCGGTACATTCTGACCACTACAGATTATTTTACAAGATGGGCAGAAGCTATTCCCCTACGGAAAGCTAATGAGGATATGGTCATCAACTTTTTGGAAGAGAACATCATAACCAGGTTTGGGGTTCCAATTTACCTAGTTTTTTATAATACACCATATTTTTCATCAGTAAAGATTAATGAATTCACATATGAATGGGGAATTAAATTACATTATTCATCCAATTACTACCCTCAAGGAAACGGTTTATCTGAGTCGGCCAATAAAAATCTCATCTGAATCCTCAAAAAGACCGTGATCAAGAATCAAAGGAGCTGGCACACAGCCCTGCCTCACGCCCTATGGGTAGACAAGGTAACACCAAAAAACGCCTTAGGACCTTCCCCTTTCATCTTGGTCTATGGAAAAGAAGCTATTCTCCCTCCAAACCTATTACTCCCATCCTTGAAGTTGGCTCAATCCTCCTGAGGTTCTAGCAGTCAAGCCCTACAGTCTAGAATCGACACCCTGCTAAAACTAGAAGAATCGTGGGAAAAGGCCAAGGAACGGTTTCATCATCACCAAGACATAGTCAAACGATGGTTTGATAAAAGAAAATCCAGGAAAAGAACTTTCGAAGTAGGAGTCTTGGTCCTCAAGTGGGACCACCAACACAATGATAATGGAATGCACACACAATTCTAGCACCTATGGCTTGGCCCTTATCAAATTTCTGAAAAAATTGGTCCATCAACTTATAAAGTGAAAGACTTACAAGGAGAGGAACTGAACCTCCCTCTCAATGGCCTCGCCCTAAAACAATACTTTGCGTGATTTCTGAAAGGTTCTTGTACATAAATAAAACTCTGCTTCTTTGTTTTGATTTGTCTTTTCTTTCCTTTTACTTTGGTTACCTTTGGTTTGCTAGTCAGTTTGACCCATTTTCTCTTATTTTACTCAGTTTTCCTTTTGATTAAGTTTTTAGGTTCGTTGCTTGAAATAAATCCAAACTCCAATGATGGTGTAGCTGAATGAAGAAGACTCCAGAGAAATCAGAAGGATGGTCATAAGGAGCCCATCATTAAAGATATGCATATTTGTAACTTTGTCTTCAATGATCGGTCTCCTAGAATGCAGTGATCTTCTTTCTTGTTGGTCAAAATAACCCCTGTCAAATAGCTGAGATTATGTTTTTCCTTTTAACTATCTTAGGGCCCATTCACTTTAACATCAGCGATTGTCTCAAGAAGTTAAGTATGGCAGGATCCATGGAAAGGAAACATGTCTAACATATACATAGTACTTAAATGATCCCATGCTACAATTAAAGCATAAAGGCATATCTCAAAGAGTCTGGTTTCCAGAAATTCTCGCCTCAATTAAAACATGGTCAAGAAATAAAAGTAAGCTCAAGAAAGATGAAGGGAGCGGGCTAACAATTCAGCCCAGCAAAAGTTCCTCTCCGTCCGTGAATCATGAAATCGAATCTTCTGTTCACACAAAAGGACATTTTGGATTGAGGAACTTATATCAAGACGTTGAAAGGAGGAGAAACGTATTTCTGGAAGGCTCAAAGTGGCTAAAAGTCGGAACTTAAAGAAACATCTAAAAGGATGTAAAAGCATGGGAATGAGGAACAAACGAATGTCCCTGTGAGATTTTGTCACGATCCTGTGGAGTCCTACACTATTTAACTTCTAAAAGACTGATTTCTTCTCAAAATTCCCACTATTCGGCCCTTAGAGAGTTTTAAAGAAAACTGAATCAACACTACATTTCTCTTTTATCACCATCACGATAAGAGAGATCAATGCATTCTTCGAAATTGAACTGCGGATACATCTGGTTGCACACGTAATCAGCACTTTGAATGTTTCTTGACTTCCAGATGAGTTTGTTTCAGAGATCTGTGTTCACCAGCGAATCGCCATTTGTTGTTGGTACAACATTCCCCCCTTAGTTTTTTTGAAAACATATTGGGGCCCCTCCTTTGCTTTTGAAAAGAAAGGGAAATTTGTCCAAGGTTATCCGGAAGTCATTAACCTTTCCTTAGCTTTCCCCCAAAAGAATATCAACTTGCCTTAAAGTTTTTTGAGTCATGTTTTTGCCTAAGTAAAACTCAGAGTTTCGGGCCACAACAGCGGAAGCCTTGACCTAATCTTGCCGCCATGGCGGAAGAGTTAGTCCAAGCTTTCCAAAACCGCAGAAATAAATGGCTAAGTCAAGCCCATAGTGGAAGAGTTACCTTAAAGTCTCCGAAAGAGCGAAACTTTTAATCAAGCGGTTCCGCGGCGGGAAAGTTATCTTAAAACCTCCTCAAAGGCAAAACTTTCGGTCAAACGGTCCCGCGGCGGAACAAATTCGCCAAGTCTCTCCGCAGCTGAGGAAGCGTTCATCTAACTCTTCAACAAGCATTGGAAGCACATCAACAAGTTTTTCTCGGAAAGACTCATCTATCTTTTCCGCTTCGACAAACGTTGGCATAAATCGGAAGAAGTCGGCTAACTCTCCCATGAAAGCGGACGAACTCACATAAGTTTGCCGTGGCACGCGGCTCCTCCGCGAAAGCATTCGAACAAGTCTCCCACAATGACGGACAAAACTCAACATTTCTTTCCGCAGGAGTCGGAAGCCTTAACCTAACCTGCCCGTTTTCGACGGTCGTATTTATTGAAAATAGACTTGATGAGACCCGTCCGTACTCGCCTTAAATACCGTTTTATGACTTTGCAACCACCATATTAATGATCCACACATACCAATTTGAATATATTGTGGTAAACCCCGTTAACATTTCATTAGTTTTCATCGATCAGAGTGTTTCCTTTCCGTTTGAACAGCGAAGCACATTCATAATCATAGGCGCAGATTCACAGACCCTTTGACGAACGTCGGCACCACGCCATCACTTCCAGGTAAGTACATTCGCAGGCCCTGTTATGTGTTGTGTTCTTATTTAAAATGATATGATCCGTTATTTATTTTCTAGCCATGGCTTTCTCTGGAACAATTGTGCTTATCGTCAACCCATGGTGCACTTGACTCAGAATACCATCCCGCCTAGTTTTTTCTTCTTAGTCATAGTTAAGTTTAGGGCCATTGTGCTTATTCAAGGTCGTTTTGTTATTACAGTAGGTCTCTTTCTATCATCAATAGCGCTGGAGCTTGTTCTTCATAGTCCCGGACGACGTATTACTCCCAACCTAAGAGGCGTTTCGTTAAGCAACCCTAAGCATGGACGGGAAAGACCTCGAGGCTCTCGCATTTTCAAAATAATTAGGAGAAGGATGCACCTACCCATCACCCGTTAAACCTCTTCCGCCTTTCCTCGCACCTAATCGTCGGCATCGTCGCAGCTATTGAATTCACGCCTATCGTGCTTGCACATCGGTCGGTGTTTTGTTTCTTCAATACTAAACGATTCTTAATCCCATTAGCAACCACAAAATTAATGCTTTCACAAGATTATAAACTGGTATTGGAAGGAAACGTTTTTAGAATTTTTGGTTGAAATAGAGATATTATCAAAAAGACACTAGTTTGGGTTGTCAACATCATGTCATACATGCTTATTCATGTTTAAATTGTTGAACAGGAGTTTCAAAATGGCTAAAGGCAGCAAGATAAAATCAAAGGAAGTCGACGAAAGTACAAGGATAGAAACGCCGTTCCAGGATACCAAGTGCACTACAGGTGTGCCTCCAAAAGTAAACTGGGGAGATGTCTACTGCATGATAAGAGATCAGGACTTCCCTGAGGCTCTTCTTGAGGAATGTTTATATCAGAACATCCGGAACTCCTATATATCCAAGGCGTCCACACGTCCAGAACTCTTCCCATGCTCAGAAGTAATTGGATGGGTGTTGCGACATGCGAACACCGAGACAAGAGTCATAGCAGATAGCACAGGAAAGGCCTTTGCTTCGTTTCACCCGTATTATATCTCAGGAGCATAAAAATTACCCAAAGCATAGCAGTGGCTTGATGATGCATGGTTGGAAGGAATCCATATGGATAATCTAGACATGGCAAGAAGGATGTTAATTGCAGGCAGGAAAATCAGAAGAAAAGATAATGAGGAGTATGAGGTTCAGCATCTGAGGCCTCCTTTCAGACTGATCGCTCTCATGTTAAGAAGAATCTTCGGGAGACCCGATGGGATGATGTTTATTCTACAATGGGTCCCCATCATCCACTACGTATCCTTCAAAGCAACAATCTTCAACTAGGCTGATATCATCCCAGACAGTCTATCATCGGCTATAACAATGGCACAAGAAGGGTTAGTGGAGAGGAAGGCATAATTCTATTTGGCTTCCTACCTCATAGATTGTATCGTGGAAAAATGTCTCTTTCCCAAGTTAGGATGCATGTGGATCTCGGCAGAGGGCCCAGTGTTCATCGCCTACAAAATCTTCTGGGCCCAAAATTACAAGAGGGATTACAAGCTCATTTGCGAGGAGTTCATCATGCCCCTTTATCAATTAATATTTAATGAAGAACCCAAATGCCAGTCTGAGAACGCCATGGAAGCTTTGGAGAAATATGGTGATTTTTGTTTTTCTCCAGAAGGTACCTACATATGGATGTATGGAGGTTCCAAAGCTCCGTATATTCTACCAAGATACACTACGGATTATATAGTCCACAAGGAGATGGTAAGGCAGGTGTTCATTGATGGAATGGGTACTACCCTGTATAAGGCCAAGAAAGCCAGTTTTCCACCCTTACCCTTCTATGTTGGGGCCTACAAGTTTTCAGGAATTACAACCATGAAAGAGTTTGTTACAGAATTGAGGAGCTTTCATTTTGGAGAAAGGATTTTTCACAGGAATGATCGACAAGGTAAAATTGCACAACATTGCAAAGAACTCTCCACTCCTTGTGAGTATGCCAAATTTTTTGATCCACAAGAGGAAGCATATAGAGGGATCAACAATATGACTGAGCTATAGATTTTCCAAATGAGCAAAGAAGGGGCCAGCTCGAGCTCTAATGTTATGGGGAAAATAGGTTCACAGAAAGAAAAGGATGCCATAGAAGAACAAAGGCTCCTAGAACAAGCAAAGAAAATTGAAGAGGATAAATGCATAGAAGAAGAGAACTTGAGAGTCCAAGCAGTCGAAGCTGAGGCAAGGAGGAAAGAAGAAGAAGAAAGAATTAGACTGGAACAACATGATGCATTAAGAAAGAAGCAGGAGGAAGAGGCACGAAACAAAGAGGAGGAAGAAAAGAAGTCTCAAGAGGATATTGATCCCAAAATCCCAGACCTACAAAATCTAGATATGGGTTCCCCCATAAGGGATTTCCCCATTGTCCCTTTTACGCCCTACAAAGGCAATATAGTTTCTAATTGGGTAAATTTCGCTTACAACAAGAAGAGGAAAACCATTGTCAAAGAGACAGGTTCCAAATTGAAAAGACCTTTTCGGCCAGACATCATCACTACACACGAGACTATGGTCATGCAGAACACAGAAGAGGCTGCTAAAATCTTGGCATCCATCTCTGTAGCCGTGGTTACAGCAACTGCAGACAATGTCAACACACTAGGGGATAAATTGAGTGAAGAAAAGGAGAAAGCACGTCAGTTGCAGGAAGCTTTAGTTAAAGAGAAAAACTATACAAATTTGATGATAAAGAAGAATGATGCCCTCACATCTCAAAAGGAAGAGTTAAAATAAATTCTCCAACAATTGGAAGCTGACAGAAGGGCTCTAGCAATATAGGCAAGGTTGTTAGAGGAAGAAAAGGGAGAGATTGAAGAAAAAAATATGAGGTTTGAATCAGAAAATTTTGACAACCTTCAAGAGATTGTTGACCTGAAAGAGCACATTGAAAAGTTACAAGGAGACAATGAATTGTTAGAACAACAGTTAAAGTTGGCAAGTAGCAAAATGGGAGACATTAGCCCCTTCCACGAGCAAGCCTGTGAAATTCTAAGGGAGACCTATGGCATACAAGAACTTCTATCAAAGGAGATATACAAGCTAAAAGCAATAATGGCCTAGGTTAAGGAAATCAATGTCGAAGCCACTGGGGTAAGAAAAAAACACACATGCATCAGGGGAGAGATTAAAAAACACATTGAATGGAGAGAAGGGAGGTCAGAATTCCCGGCAAATCTTCCTCTTAAGTCTGTTGTTGAGTATAGGGCAGATATGTGCACCCTAGACTACTCTAAGGATTGCGGAGTAAAGTTGACCACTGTGACCCTAGCTACTTATGAATGGTGCAAGAATTTGTATTCCCAGATACGAGCCACATAGGAAAGTTGTCATATAGCCATGCCTCAAAGTTTAGAATAATTCCCGGATAAAGCACAACGTTTATCTAAGCTAAGTGAAGAGCTCAAGGCAGAAAATGAATATGTGCAGAAGCTAGATGTCTTGACTTCAGAAGACCTACACCAATTTATCAGTGAAACAACTATTCATAAGTACCGCTTAGAAGAAGGTCTCAGGGCCACAATGGCAGAAATGGCTATGTTAGCAGAAGAACTCGCCAAGCAGAGAGTGTCCCTCATATTTATGATTCCCCTAGTTGGAATGATTATAGTAAAAGAAACAAATCAATGGGGAAATTATATTGCAGAAATAGATAAGGCATTGGAAGCCAATCAAGTTCCCACATCAGGAAGTGGCCCAGCTGTTGCAGTAGTGATGGAAGAAGCCCCAACAGTCCCAGAAACGCCTAGGTCTCCCAACGCACTAGCTCAGGGATAGTTTGCCTTCATCAACGTGTCTCTTGGATGAATAGTTTATGCATATACCTTTGTAATATTAAAGTGACTTGTGCTCCCGTTTCTTTTGAAGTAAAGTTATTTGAGATATTCATATTTTTGTAATGTCAACACTAAAAGACAAATTAGAAGAATAGAAACGGTTAGGGTATAGGTGGTAACTCTTGGCCCATTTTGTAAAGCTATATAAAGATGATCAGGGGAAGGGAGAAAGGACTTTTGGAAAGTGAAAGGTTTTCTGTCCTGTAAATGAACTGTTTCTGCTACATGAATGAGAAAATCGTTTGGCCTATAGAAGTTGGCACAACATTTTGCTTGAATTCTTGTTGATTAACTGCTGAACTATTTATGCATTATTATACATTTCATGTGAGATCTTTCTTGGTTCTTATGAATTAATTCTTTGCTATGAATGGTTTCATGTTCTTTGCAAAATTTCTGTGTTAAATGGGTAATTGAATGCTTATATTTATCTGAGTTTTCTTGGATAATCTTTATTTCTGTTGTAAATGCTCCTTTCAATTTAACAGCTATCTGTGGAATTATTGGGTGTGTTTCCCAATTTATTACTCATTCTTTAAATTTGCTCCTTATAAGGATAGGATAATTTAGATTAAATTAGATTAGCATAGATTTGCTTCCCACATGCATTTAATTTAGTTCACGTGCATATCATATTAAAATACAAAATATATAACCGGTGGATCGGGCTGCAACCAGTAAAGCAAGCAAATCTTTAAAACTCACGGTAGTCGGAACCGTTAACCGGACGTATTCCCCACACTAAACGATGGGCGATCTAGTTGAGATCACATACTGGGGAGAATCACTTGCTGATTGATGCAGCGATATTCAAGGCATAAACATGCTCATTCTATCTCTGAGGAAGTTGTGGGGTTTTTCACCTTCTTGGTTTTCCCCAGTGAAATGCTTTGTGTCCCTTGTCTCTTGTGTTTGATATGTTGTACATGTTGTTCTCTCAATTAAGATCATAGGTCATATTGAATTAAATGATGAAAAACTAACATGGTATCAGAGCTATCCTGAAGGAAGGCATTGTATGGCATTTATGACACTTGTTGCACTTGTGACAAATTGGAAGCTAAGGCTTAGTTTAGTAAAAACTAGTCATCGTGGCACTTTCGCTATATATCAGTTTTGGCGAAGGTTCAGGATCTGAAACTTTTTCAGGCCGAAGATGAAATTTTCATGTACCTTGTGTACGAAGATCAGACTTAGATTCGTTGTACTTTGTGAGATATTATTCGTACAATTTAGGGTTTCTACCTCTTCCATAATGCATCACTAAACAGGTGACCTAGGAACAAAGGTCATATCTAGGGCTAGGAAGCTCCAAATGGAATTACGTAAAATGTTTCAATTAAGGCACGGACTTTAGTTTCACAGGTCCGAGTTTCAGATGCCGAAGTTGAAACAGTGACACATGGCACTTCCTACAAGTTCGCTATGTTGTTTCATCCCATAAACAGGTCATGTTGTGACACTTAGCATATCTCTCTCATAGATAATCTATTTGAGGTCAGATCTGTGGGGTTGGAAATATGAAAGGTCATTATACCATAGGCCAAAGTTTCAGACCCTAAGGATCCAAAATTTCAGAGATGCACCAGAAACAATATGGCATATATTTCTATCAAAACATAATTGGATTATGAGCACTTTCATTTTTGGCTTGTCACTGCTGCGGGAAATTAGGGATTTGGACAGAAGTGGAATTTTGGAATGCTCTCACCATGGGATTGTCTCTCCTCAGCAAAATTGAAATTTAGAGACCAAGATCGAAGTTTTTGGTTGGGTAGAACCTCGGGATCTATCAAACCCTAGTTCAGGTTTTGGACTAGAAAACCATAAAACTAGATTTTGACAGAAGTTGCAGATCCAAAATTCGTAGGTCATTTTTGAAGGGTTAATTTTTGAATTTTTCGAAATATGAACACACCAGCTTACTCGCCTCAGTCAAATGCATCTCCCTGTCTAGACAAAAGTTTGAAATTCCAAGTTTGGATTTTTAGGGTTTCTCTACCAAACCCTAGCCAGCTCCATATCCAGTTTCAGCAAATCAAAGTGTATAGGATTGTGTTAATCCTAGAAGAGCATGAATTGGATGCCTACATAAGTGAAGAAGTTCCAGTTCCAAAGGGAGATGAGGCTAAGGCCTTACATAAGAAGACTACAACCAACTGTTATAGGTATGACTTGAAGAGATACAAGTATGTTTTGAAATCCGTTTATGATATGTTTGTCTTCATATTATTGAGGTTAGTACAATGTTGATTAATTTTAGACTTGTCTTATCACCTTAGTAAAAGTATGCATGCATGTGATTGATAGAACACATTCATTGATTAGGGTTATGACACTTATGATTGTACTAATGCATTGTGGTGTTGTGTGAGGATGATGTTGTCCGCTAACATGAAAGGTACATCAAGAAAGACAAATCAAGTTCTAGATCAAGAACATATGACCATGGTGACATGAAGACAAAGACTCATCCATAGCCATTGATCACATAAAATCTCTACTTACGAGGTATGTATAATTTGGTTCTACAATGCTTAACTTATGAGATATGCAGGTTACTAGCACAAGGTCTCTAAATCATTGAAGAGAACAAAGAAGACATTGTTTGGGTATGTTAGACATAACTAGAAAACATGATAATCTAGGTATGTTTTTCGTGTATCAAGTTAGAATCCTACCTTGTGTTAGGATCTTATATAAGTATAGTTTTTGTATGATTGATAATTATTATTCATGAAGTTATAAGTTTGAGTAATCATGGGTTTATGCATATTATGCTTCTTACTTTGATTGATGATATGACAAACCAGAAGAGTCCTATGGTCAAATAAGAATATGCATGAGTAAAAGAAGTCCTCCCTAAAACCTTGAATACTAATGCTTGTGATAAATTACATGTGTATGAAATGACCATGACCATACATGTTTAATATTATTTAGAATCATAATGTCTTGATAGTATTCAGATTATACTAATGAATGTATGATTATGTATGAGATCTTGAGGATGACACAATGATGACACTAGTGCACACTTAAGAATGCATAGTGGTCCAAGATGGATATAAGTTCAAGGACGGATCAATCCAGGAAGCAAAGATCAAGAGGTACACACTCCATTAGTTCCTGCAAGGAAGCAAAGATCAAGAGGTACACACTCCATTAGTTCCTGCAAGGAAGCAAAGATTGAGAGGGAGTCTACCCAACAACTAAACAAAGATAAGTATTTGAATTATCATTTCTTGTATATATGATTACTTAAATGATGTTGTTAAGTCATGTACATACTTATGTTCCTAGATTTTGGATGTATATTATGCATTTTTAGAAAATTTGCATTAATGAACAAGATACTACTAATATAGTAATGGGTAAGTGGCCTATGGTACTGTACAACATTCCATTGCTACTTATCTAGTATGAAACCTCTTTGCTGACATGTTGGGAGTAGTGCACACTCTTAACAATGTTCTGGTAGAGATGGAAGGCATCTAGAAAGTTACAGGATATGGACAAATGTTGTATTGAAGCATTGGCTAAGATAATTGCATGATTGTATGACATATGTCCTTATGCGTAAGATTTTGTTCTGAAAACTATGAGATGTCTCTAATCATGCAATTGAATTTGACTTGTAGGAAATATAGTGTACAATCACCTACAAAACAATGACATTTGTTCCAGTGACGGAGTTCAAGAAAACTACCTATTGAAGATATTGAAGAATTTGAAGTTCCCAAGATCAGGGATGCAGTAATGGAAGGATGCCATGATCGAGGAGTACCAGTCGATCATGAAGAATGATGTCTGGGATGTGGTCCCGAGACCATAAGGGAAGTCTGTTGTGACTTCCAAATGGATCTACAAGATCAAGCATGTTGCAAATGGTAGCATAAAGAAATACAAGAAAAGGTTTGTGGCTCATGGCTTCTCCCAGAAAGAAGGGATATATTATGAAGAAACTTTTGCACCTATAGCCAGATACACTTCCATCAGAATAGTGCTTTCTCTAGCTGCAGTGATGAAGTGGAAGATACACCATATGGATGTCAAGAAAGCTTTCTTGAATGGTGTAGTTGAAGAGGAAGTGTATGTGGAGAATCCACTAGGATTTGAGACACATGACAGGGAGTCACATGTGTGTAAATTAAAGAAAGCCTTGTACGGTTTGAAATAAGCACCCAAGACATGGTACGGTAAGATTGACAACTTCCTGACTAGTTTGGGCTTTACCAAGAGTAAAGCGGATTCCAACCTTTACTACAAGGTTGAGGAAGGAAATCCAGTGATACTCCTACTGTATGTAGATGACCTGTTTGTGACAGGTGAGATTGGGTTGATTGCTGATACAGAGAGGAAGCTTGTTGCCGAGTTCGAGATGAAGGACTTGGGTATGATGTATTAATTTCTAGGTATGGAGGTGTGGCAGAGTGAAGATGGAATCTTCCTTGGACAAGGGAAGTATGTAGTAGAGATCCTGAAGCGGTTTGGGATGATGGACTGCAATGCCATGGCCACACCTATGGCATCAAACCTTAAGCTATTGAGTGATGCTTCATCAGAGTTGGTTGATTCCACGATGTATTGTCAGATGATTGGGTGCTTGATGTACCTGACGAACACGAGACCATATATTTTCTTTGTTGTGAACACCTTGAGCCAGTTCTTGATGGATCCTAGACATGTTCACTTGATTGTTGTAAAGCATATTTTGAGGTACCTGAAGGGTACGGTTGATTATGGGTTCAAGTATGATGTGAATCAAAAGTTTAACCTGGAGGGTTATGTTGATTCAGATTGGGCAGGCAGTGCTGCAAATAGGAAGAGCACTTCGGGGTGCTACTTCAGTATGGGATCAGGTGTGATCTCTTTGTTTAGTAGGAAGCAATCCTACATAGCACTGAGCACAGCCGAAGCAGAGTATGTCGTGGCTTGTTCGGCTAGTTGTGAGGTAATATGGATAAGGAAGCTACTGTCAAATTTATTTGATCTCGAGTTGGATGCTACTTGTATCTTCTATGACAACCAGAGTTGTTTGAAGTTGTCATAGAACCTAGTGTTCCATGACAAGTTGAAGCATATCGAGATCAAATATCACTATATCAAGGACATGGTGCAGAGAGGAGCAGTGAAGCTCCAGTATGTTGCGACGGACGAGCAGATAGCAGATGTGTTGACCAAATCACTAGCCAGGGTGAAGTTCGAGTACTTCAGAGAGAGGCTTGGTGTTCTTCAGATTGAAGATACTTCCAGGAGGAAGTTACGATACACAGTTGCTAGAGCCATTCCAAGCACGGTGGTAAGAGGATCCTTCCCATGGATGTGGATGTAAGTGTTGTGTGATGAACATCAGGATGATGCTATGTATGATGATGATCAAGATGATCATGTGATGATGATGTGCATCAGGATGATGCTATGATGATGATCAGGATGATCATGTGTGTGATGAGCATCAGGACGATGCTCTGGATGATGTTCTAGATGATGATGATCAGTATGATCATGAGCATCAGCATGATGCTCCGTGCGAGGATGATCAGGTTGATCATGAGTATCAGGATGATACTCCGAGACCGTGGATATGTGGAAGGTTGTGCAGTAGCATGTAATTTATTCCTGGGAGATCCGATAGGTTGAGTAGTAAGCTCGTAATTAGTCCTGGGATGGTCTTTCAAGGTTTTGCGAGGTAGCATGTAATTTATTCCTGGGAGATCCGATAGGTTGAGCAGTAAGCTTGTAATTAGTCCTGGGATGCTCTTTCAAGGTTTTGCGAGGTCACATGTAATCATTCATGGAGATCTGATAGGTTGTGATAGTCACGTAATGAGTCCTGGGATGCTCTTTAGAGATATTTCCGGTTGCAAGATGCTCTTTTAAGGTTTTGTGAATTTCACATGTAATCAATCCTGGAGATCCGATAGGTTGTGTTGGGCACGTAATAAGTCCTGGGGTGCTCTTTAGAGATCTTGTCTGTTGCAAGATGCTCTTTCAAGGTTTTGTGAAGGAGGCACATAATCAGTCCTGAGATTCCACCTCTGTCAGGCCACTCACATAGATGATGAAGACCTACAGGAGGCTAGGCATACATCCATCATGAAAAAGGGCTAGCTTTGTAGAACTTTTTATGTTGAGAATAATTGAGAGATAGCACCAGTGATCAAGATGACGAGTACATCGACAATGACGATGATCCTTCGTGATCCAGTGACGATGATCCAACTCCAGAATTGAAGACTTGTGCCTATATGTATTGATGACCCATGTCAAGAGAATACCTTCCTAGTTAAGAAGGAGTGTTGATGTATTTGTAACTTCGGAATATATTCACTTGTATATTGTATGCATTACATTTGTACTTTATTGTATCCCCAATGGAGATGTATTATTCCTCTGATTGGAAGTGTCTTCATTTGTATTTGCAAGTGTCACAAGTTACATTAAAAGTGTCGCAACTTATATTTGATGGGTTATTAGACCACCTTGGTGGGTTCGACCCTATATGAGTCATAAGGATGGGTTATTAGGCTTCCTTAGGAAGTTGGACCAGTTAGGGTTAAAGGCAGGTCAATCCATTGTATAAATAGAGAGTGTGAGTCTCTCATTCTATTCATTCACTCACTCATCCAACTCGCATAGTTGAGAGAGAGGAGTGCACACAAGTGGAGGAGGAGTAGCTGCTGGAGACATATATCTTTTGGGTTTGATCTTTGTATTGGTGCTCATTCTATCTCTGAGGAAGTTGCGGGGTTTTTCGCCTTCTTGGTTTTACCCGGTGAAATGCTTTGTGTCTCTCGTCTCTTATGTTTGATATGTTGTACATGTTGTTCTCTCAGTTAAGATCCTAAATCATATTGAATTAAATGATGAAAAACTAACATGGAATACCTTATAACTAAATTCATTACTAGGTGTAATGATTTCCTTTCAATTCTATATAACTAGTCAATTCAAAATAGTGAGAATATGTCTTCGATGTAGCTTTGTTCCACTATGCAAACACTAAAAACAATGCACAACACAAAATAATGAAATTGATCTATTGTACAAATATTGAAATCAATTTTGTATTCTAAGAGAAATGGATATCTGATAACATAAATTCAAATTGCTAAAATGACTATTTTCATTACTCAAATGGTGATTTCAACCATTTCAACACATAGGAATTAACCTAGAATCATGATTGGTGATTGTTGAAGTTGTAGAATTGTATCCATGTCAAAATTAAGGAAAAATTGACCAAAATAACATGGTGATAGCCCATTATCCCAAAATGCAATGAAGGTAAAAACTTAGTTGAAAATTATGGACTTTAAAATTACTAAAATCTATGCAATATAATGAAATCAATATACTTGAAATTTTAATTCTAACAGACTACTTGTAATGTACTCAAAATTCTCAATACATTTTTTGAAAAAATGGAGTATAAATTTTTCCTTTTAAAACATCCTCCAAAGAGCCAACAAGTTATCCTTCGTAATCACTAAATCATTGTAATTAAGATACTTTCTTATCAATTGCATTCTAATATATAAGAGACTTATGAGATAATTCAATTCTAATCTATCAAAAGTAATTAAGACACTCACCATTTGAACACCATACTTAAAATACAACCACTGAAATCTTATTGCCTAGTCTTACATTCATTTATCATTGTTATTGAGAAAAAGTCTTTTACTTACTTATTCAAGCATTAAGAATATAGTAGTTTCTTCTTGTAATCACACTTATCTATTTTACTAAAGTATACTTGTTAATCCTCATTTACTAAAGTATACTCCATGATAGTACAAAATCATTGCTTACTTTATGTAGTACTTTTACTTTAATGTAGCTCTTATTTTATTGTTATGAGTACACTAGATATCCAATCTAATTCAAAGCATAACCATCACATTAATAAAATAAAAGCACAAACACATAAATTAACGCAAAGTCTACTAACTATTTTATATATGCACAAGGCATAACACTTTATCAGTTACATCAATATTAACAAATATTAAGAATATAATTCTTTTCTTTAAAGGTAATTAAAGTTTATTTCCTTTTAAGTATAAACTTACTAATAAACCATAATCGGGACATTTCTACTTGATATGAGCATGATATTAAATAAAAGGGCTATTTTAAGTATTATTGGATGAACAACACATATACTCGTGATTCGCAGTCATGAGGATAAACAAGTTTTTATGGAGCATAACAACATAATGTTTATTCAGAGGAGGAACATATAACATTTCATAATGTTTATTCAGAGGAGGAACATATAACATTTCATAATGTTTATTCAGAGGAGGAACATATAACATTTGTAACATACGAATCTCAAAATGACAAGAACGTAGTTTAATGAATCTTAATATCTTTTATAAAAAAAATGTACAATGATGAAGCATACTTATTTGTGTTTCTCCCAGTCATTCTTACTCTGTCCAACTTATGTTTTCTCGTTAAGAGGTCACCCCCGAGCTAAGCATAAATCCACTAAGGTAGAAAACTCTTCCTTTGGGATTTCTTAATTTTTCTTAGAGGATAAGTTCACACTCATGACTAGATAAAATTTTAATCTTCAATTATATAAATAATCAACTTACTCAGTTTACCAAGCAAAATTAAACTGTAAGCTTAACTAATCCTTAAACCATTACTCGATTCTTTAGACTAACATTAGTTTCTATTTCCAATAACATGATTTTGGAACTTAATGGCTTGTTTTACATTTTGACCCGACCAGTATCTATTAGGAGATGCCTTCATGTATACAAGCAAGTAATTCCTTCCCGCTCAGCATGGAAGACAAAGAATTAGAGCTCGAGCCGTCCATAATACCCTGCTTTCTACCACATTATACAACTGAATAATTCATTATAAAACAAAAGGATCAACCCTGCTTTCTTGTTTATACCGAATCATGTTCCCATGTTTTTCCTATATTTAAAAAGTGTTTTACATTTCACTAACAACTAGACAATGGAATTGGTTTCTCTTCCATTGAGGCTGGCCAATTATTTATTACAAAACAGTTATAAGATTTCGAGGGTTATTTCCCCCACAACAGGGTTCTCCTTACCGGACATATAAATACTTATATTACCTGCTAGAATTACTCTCTCATTGAACAAAAGATCACCCTTATAATGATGTTAGGATAAAATCCATCCTATACCTAATTCTGGATCTATCTTCTCCCGATGAGGAATGCTACAAGTACTAGATGGGAAAATTAGATGGGAAATCCTAAACCACCCAACCATAAACCAACGAGAACACTTAACCTAAGGTATATCTTTCTATTCACCCTTGATCCAAGCCATGATACCACTAGGGTTAAGTTTTCTCGGGTATTTCTAGGATTTAACGTTGGACTTTCAGCCTATTACCAAATTAAATATTTTCACAAGAACATACCAGTTCTTTTACCAACAAGTTGATACCTCTTTGAATACCTTACAAAGAGCATAATTATCAAAGCTTGTATTTAGTTCAAGAA
This sequence comes from Larix kaempferi, assembly GCA_027924585.1. NCBI lineage: Eukaryota > Viridiplantae > Streptophyta > Pinopsida > Pinales > Pinaceae > Larix > Larix kaempferi. The sequence continues at coordinate 15,196,776 of BSBM01000904.1, forward strand.
TTTTATCTTTTACTAGTCGTAAATGCTTCTCAATCAGGAAAACACCTCTTTCTTATCAGCACATCGACTCCTACACTCTATGGTGAGAGATAATTTTGAATCATTGGAACAAGGTTGAACTTGAACTCATGAAAATTATATTCTTAGCAAAAAAAATTTCTCCAAGGCACAGTTAGCTATCCTTCCGTCTTATCTCCCTTTTCCAATTCAACGAATGAATAAAAATTATTCCTTTTCTTGTTTATATATCTCCTTCCCCCCCCCCCCCTTGAATTTCCTCATGAAGGGGAGAGATACTATTTTTATTGTTTCTTTCCCTTAAATCTAGGGAGGACACCTAAGCTTGACCTTAGAGTCATGGTGATATTTTTATGGCACGTTATAGATTCTTAGATATTAGAATTTAATTCAAATTGATTTATTAAGTCTTCCCAAACTTAAACTTCCCCTCTAGTGGGATCATTGCCTCTCTTACTTTGGTGTTTCCTATTGGTTTTGAAGGAACAAAATTTTTAATGCAATAAATATAAATATTTACAATTGCTACCACTAAGCAATGTTCATAGTGTATCTTCACAATTACATGTGACCGCGATGTTTAAATAATCAAATCAAAACTTCAAAGGTGAAACTATGGATATTTCATACCCTCGCCCTTAAAACAACATCGTCCCCGGTGTTCTAAAATTGAAAATTTCATTATTGTTGTTAACACCCAAAAAGTGTTCACTACCTCATCTACCACATTATATGGCTCATTTGTCCATTTTCCTACCATATTTCCCTTAAAATCCCAAAAAATCTCGTTAAAAAGCCTCCAAAAGGCCTAAAATGCCTCCAAAAGGCCACAAAACCCTCAAAATAGCCTAAAAAAGGCTAAAAAACCCTTTTTCCTCCAAAAATAGCAAAAATCCCCTAAAAAGGGAATAAAAAATATAAAATAATGAGGAAAAGGAGGAAAAAACCCAATACAGCTGCCCAAAACCATGTGTTTTCCAAAACCATGGGTCAGCACTCCACCACCAAAAAACTATAAATAGGTGATGGAGATCCCTTATTCCAGATCCACAATCACAAGCACCCTTACTCTGCCAAAATCTCTCTCGAAACCCTAGTTCACCATTGAACTATTTTCACCTTGAGAGCCACCTTTGGCCCATTCCCAACATTGGAAAAGGAGAAGGAGCATATTGAAGCTTGGAGCATCCTCTTGGACACTGCAAAGGGCTTCATCAAACCTTTACATTGAAGGTAATATCAATACAAAAAGCCATTCTTTAAATTTGATGTTTATGTTTTATGCATATTTTAGAAGTAATTTAATTTCTGTTTTAGCTTAATTATTTACATTTACTGAACTGCTACTAAGGAGTCCATTCTCCTTAGTAGGTGCTCATTTGCACAAGCTAGGGGTAAAACCCTAGCTACAGTTTTGGCGACTCCACTAGATTTTGAATTTCTGGTTTCCGTTTTGAATTTTTTCCTTTCGGTTGTCCCTTTCGGCCGCCGCATACCGCGTCTTTTCCCTCTGCAGTCGCATCCCGACCGTGCCTTTCAGGCCTTTACCTGCGATCCGACCGCGGCTCTCAGATTGCTTCCGACGCCCTGCCAGCGGATTCAAGTCTGTTACCTGCGATCCGACCGTGGCTAATCAGCCTGTTTGCCGCGATCTGACTGCGCCTGTCGGCCATTTTCCCGCGTCCCGACTGCGGCTATCTGCCTCTTTCGGACATCCCGACTGCGTCTATAAGCCCTTTTGTCGCGACCCGACTGCGTCTTTTTCCCTATTTTCTGCGTCCCGACTGCGTCTGTTGGCCCGAAAGCCACGACCCGACCGCCACTGTTGCCCTCAAACCCGCGGTCTGCCTGTTCTGTTTCGCCACAGACCCGCGGTCTGATTTCTGCATTTTTCTGTTTTGAGCCCAGCCCCTTTTGTTGCAATATTTTCTGCATTTGAACAGCCCCCTGTCCTACCTGCAGCCCACTTCCTTACAGCCTTTCTGCAACATAATTTATGTTCCCTTTACAGAATCTTTTTAAAATTTCAATATTTTTAATTCAGAAAATTTTGCAAGTTAAAGTTTCAATTCTAGCATTATTGATAGTTAGAAGTTGTCCCCCTTGTGGCACTTCTATTTTGGGTTCATAACCTCACGAGCACACACTCTGTCACATAAATCAAGTGAGCCTTAAAAAGTACCTAATTGAACCAACATTCTAACCCCACTTGGGGAACACAAAAGAATCATTGTAGTTAGGTAGGATCGGGGGGATAGGCTTCCAATAACACCCCTCGGTTATTTCACTTGAGACATAGTTGTTGTCCAAATAGGGAACCAAAATCCCCTAGTACTTTTTGGCACGGTCACGACCAGTTTATCAGAGGGCCTCTCCCTTAGGAGGGTTGAAGTCGGGAGACTGGTTCCGGAGGCCTGAGTGGAATACCGCACTCCATTCAGTAACCGAAGGGCTACCTTTCGCGGTTCGCGGGATATCCCTGTATAGGGGTATTGCGGTCAACGAACTAAACGACAGATTCACCTTTCTGGACGTGTCATGAACGGGGTATCTTAGTTTCCATTCTTCTAGGATTGACTACCCGGTGTCCCTCCCGGTAGGGGGATATCATAGCCACTTGGCTTTCCTACTCATATTGTCTGACCTGGATTTCATCACCTTGCAGAGGATATGTTTAGTTGAGTCAGAATACTTTTAGTTAGGTGTTTGCATGCTCCTTTACCTCCCTTTGGTCTAGTGAGTCCACCATTTTTTCTTTTTAGGAAACCTGCTGCTTGTTGGTATTCTGACCATCTTTGTTGACACTCCACCTATTGTAGCACAGCTGTTGCAATGGGTGTTTTGAGTTGGTTGTTGGCCTGAGTGCCTTGTTTTTTTTAGCTCTCCTTCTGCACACTCGGTTGCATTAGGCCTTTTTTGAGCTGTTTTTCTACTCACCTCAACCCACAGAGATTTGACACCATCCGTCACCATTGAGTCCCCGAGACATTCTCGGCGCCTCAGGGGCGAGCCCCCACAGCACGGTTCTCTTGACACCACCCGTCATAGATTCCGATCATTATCCGTTGATACCACTCATCACATATCTAGACCCCTGTCACTTGACTCCACTCGTCAGCGACGTAGGACTCCGTCACCAGATAGTGACGCCCCTTACTTTACCTCCGATTCTGACGAAGAGTCAGAGAACCCTATTTACACTGCCCCTACTAGCCCCATGGCTGGCACGACTTCCACTCCGTTTGTGATAGGGACCATTGGTGGCACATCCACCATTACACCAGTTACTACACCTGTTTTGGGTATGCCCTCCATGGGACCCTCATCTACTGTTCCCCTCACAGTACCTATTCCCGCAGCGGGAATACCTATCCCCACTACATCAGTGGCTCACACTACCCATGGTGGTGTTGGACCATCCTCCACTACCTCAGTTCCCCCACTTGGGGGCACCACCCCAAATCCTGTCCCTCCACTTGGGGGCATTGGCCCCAACTTGGTCCAACCCACTACTGTGTCACATCCTTCTTCCAGTTTGCCGTTCATGGCTAGCCTCAACCTACCTGACCTGGCCAGATTGACCAACGACCCTATTCGACACGACCCTACGTGGCCTCATATGCCTACCAAGCTCCCCTCTGACATCCCTAAGTTCGAGGGCAAGGCCGGTGAGGACCCACAAAACCATATCATGTCTTTCCACCTATGGTGTTCCTCTAACTCCATAGTGGACGACTCTGTTCGCCTCCATCTCTTACAGCGCACCTTCACTGGCTCTGCAGCCAAGTGGTATATTGAGCAGCCTCATGGGACCCACGCCACTTTTTCTTCCCTGGCCTCGACCTTCCTGCAGTTCTTCCAGTTGCCTTTCCGCTATGACGCAGGCGTTGAGATCCTTCTATCTTGTAGACAAAACACGGCTACCCATATCACGGACCACATCCATGAGTGGCGTCGACGCCGTAGCTTATGCAAGATCAAACTAGACGACCGTATCTTCCTCGATTGGTTCCTCAAGTCCCTTCTTCCTATTATCGCTAAGGATGTAGCTTCAGAAAGACCCCAGTCTGAAGAAGAGGCCATCCTTAAGGCACAACAGTTCGACCTCATTTACGCCCAATCGGGTTACCTTTATACCATTATACCTGACGCCCCTCGCGGCGAGTCCTCCCAGCATGATGCGTCGGGGGCATCCCACGCTGCAGATGGTATCATTGGCCGTGTTTCTTCGCATCCCCAACCATTTTCTATAGCACGTCCTACCCCTGGCCCCGACCTGTCGCGGGCTACCTCACAGTCTGGAGCAACTAACTCGTATGCTCACATGACACATCACCATTCCCATGGACCCTCATGTCCACCTTAGTGCTTCGGGTATGCGACTCCTGCTTATGCTCCCCCAGTCGCCCCTCAGCCTTACTACCATCAGCAGGCTGCCCCCGCTCCTGCGCCTCCACAAGCCCAACCCGCTTATTATACGCCACAGGCACCCCCTGCGGCAAACCCACAACCTGCTCCGTAGCCATATCAGCAACCCCCTCAAGTTGCTGCACCTGCTCAGCCTCAACCTACATATCATCCTCCGTAGCCTGCTCCAGCACCCGCGCAACCTCAAAATCCACCTGCTGCCCAAGGGCAAGTTTACGCCCAACAGAACCCGCAGCAAAACCAAAATAACCAACGAAACCAGGGCCAACAGAACCGCGACAAAGGTCGTAATCATGGGAACAACCAACCTGCCGACCAAGCTGGTCAACCGGCTAATCCCCCCGACAACAACAATGCGGCCCCCGCTAATCAAAACCCTGATCGCCCGCCCAAGCAGGCTAAAAACCCCAATTTGCGAACGAACCACCCTTGTTCTATTTGCGGGGTCTATGGACATTACACACACGCTTGCCCACACTTGGAGCGAGCTCGGCAACTCTGGGTTGATGAGGCCCATCGCCAAGGGCATGCGGCTCCCCAAGCACCGCCCAACCCTCCCTAACCTCAACAACCCCCTTTGGTGCTGCAAAACTCCTTACCGACCCAAGGCGTAGTGAACACTCAGCCGTTGGCTCCCCATCAAGCCAACGCGCCCCAACAACAACAGATCACTTACGCTGCTCCTGATCAACCCATGTTTGATTCAGGTACCCACCACTTGCTGATGATGTCATCTACTGACGTCAATCTCCAGACCCGTCGGAACCAATATGGCTCCACCTCTGAAGCCACTCCCACGGATAAACCCACTAATGCCCATCCCACCGATCAGGCGTTACGTATACCCCCGCCTCCCATAGACGGCGCTGCGAAAGCACCTCGTTTCCCACTTCGCCGAATCAACAATAACCCTAATGCGCGCGCTGCGTCAAACTACAACATAGTAGACGACCTATCCCAATCTCTCGCAGCCATGTCTGCGTTAGAAGTCTTGAAGAACTGCCCTTCCAAGCGCAAGACTTTACTCTCCGCCATTGGGGGGATTGACCCAACTGATTCGCATTTGATGGCCTTTGATTTAGACCAGTCTGAACCACGCCTACCTTCCAGCTTAGCATTCCAAGTTACTGTCTCCGTTATGAATCTTGTCATCCATCGGTGCATCATCGATGAGGGTGCCTCCACATGCGTTATGTCTACATTCGTATGGCAGAAGCTAGGATCCCCTCCTCTCCAGCAGTCCACCACTGCGTTACGTGCCTACGACGGTCGTTCGGCCCAGCCCCAAGGCCTCCTTCCCAACGTACCTGTCCAGTTAGGTGGTAAAACAGTCCTTATTGACATAGAGGTAATCAATGCCCAATTGGATTATAACCTTTTACTTGGCCGCAGCTACATGTATGCCATGCGAGCGGTTGCCTCTTCCGTCTTTCAGACCATGATGTTCCCCCATGAGGGACGCGTGATTAAAATTGACCAGCTCACCTACTATGATCCCAGTGCTCCTGCGGCACCTGAAAATGTTCTCCCCATGGTTGAAAAACCTGTTTCTCCTGCCACCACCTCGTTTGTTTCCTCTACGGGGCCTGGAGTCTACTCAGACGCGCCGATGACCTCCACCTTTCAATCCATTCCTCCGCCGTCATCTACGCCCGAAATGTCTGACTTATGTACCTTGTCCCACGACAACCTACCACCTAATACTCAACCACCCTTGTTTCCAAAACCACCATTGGTACCTAGCCACATTGGTGTTACACCGATCCATACGATCCCCTTCCTAGTCCCTCCATCGGGAGTAGTAAGCGCCCCGGTCATGGCTACCCTTAGCCTCCCTGGGTTAACTTTGGGATTACCTGTATGGTATCTTTCGCCTCCCGTTCGCCCACCGACACCAGATGTCGTCCTCCAACCGGTGCAACCCATGGCTACTACCACTCAGCCACCTCCCGGTGTCTCTACCCCTTCGTCCTCCACGACACCCCCTCCTACTCCCAAACCCACTGGGGGCAGAGGTCCACAACCTTACACTGCTGTACCACCTCCCAAGACAGTCAAAAACCCTCCAGTATTTCGTGCTCCTCCCAAATGCTCGCTGTGCGACGAGTTGGGCCATGCGACCCACCAATGCCCACAGTTACCAGCTTTGCAGAAGCACATGCAGATGCTCGACGATGACCCCAACATCCCAACTGTCGAACTCAACCCCACTCCCAAGCCTAAAGATAAGACCCTACGTACCAACCACTCCTGCGCCATATGCGGTATTTACGGGCATTATTCACATCATTGTCCCGATCTCCCGGATTACAGAGCGGCTCTTTATGAGATGAACAATCTGGATCTAGAGACGGCACCACCCACCATTGAGGAGATTTACCCCCCGGTCTCTCCCCCTTCTGGAGAGGTTAATATCATTTATATGATCTCTTCCACCACTACTTCAACCACTACCCCCTCGTCAACCGATTTGACGATGCAAACTTTCCGTACTGACGAAGAGATTCTTGAGGCCCTTACCGCCCCAGATTATCCCTGGGATGATATGCATCATCGTTCCTACTTCATCCCAGACGAATCCTCCTCTAGCACCGCTACCCAATACGCGGTTGAATCCAAAGACTTCCTCCCCACCAAGGTCGACTGGTTCAAGGACCCTATTCCTGCTCCTGACGCCTTCGAAGAGGGTAACATGGCCAACATCTCACCTGTCATCCAAGTTGATATCGCTGCCCCAGGACGTGCCCCTGAACTCATTACTTTAGGAGCATTCTGCAGTAAGCAAGAGATTGAGGACTACATACACCTTTTCAAAGAATTATGTGATGTCTTTGCTTGGTCCTATACTGAAATGCTTGGTCTTGACCCTGCCATTATAGAGCACCACATTAACACATGGCCTGATGTTCCCCCCGTTCGTCAGAAACAACATCCTCTTCCTCCCTCAAAGTTCCCAGGATGTGCCCCTGAACTCATCACTTTAGGAGCCTCCTGCAGCGAGCAGGAGATTGAGAATTATAAACAACTCTTCCAAGAGTTTCGTGATGTATTTGCTTGGCCCTCTACCAGAATGCCTGGGTTCAACACCGTCATTCTCAAACATCACATAGACACACGGCCAGAGGAACTCCATGTTCGTACTGAAACCAACTCTGAAGGCCTTCCTTTACGCAACCCCCATGATGGGTTGCATCCTAAGGAGTCTCTATCCCTAGAATAACTGGCGACCTCATTGGTCCGCATTGTACAGTTTGCTCTCTTTTTGTTTTTTACTTTTTTACCATCATCTTACATTCATCATTCCTGCATGATTACAGATGGACCATTTTCCACCTTGTTGCACTGGATTCGCTGATGGGGCAAGCCGCTGGTCTCCCAACCTGTCTTCTACAGCATGGGTCTTGTACTCCCCTTCCAACGAGATGATTCACCTTGACGGAATATGTATAGGCACTGCTACCAATAACCAGGCGGAGTATGATGCTGTGATCGGTCTCTTGACTGCCGCCCTTCAAATGGGCATATGTCACCTTCATGTGTTCCTTGACTCACAGCTAATTGTCTCCCAGCTCAATAATTGCTACCAGGTGCGTGATCCCTGCCTGTATCAAAAATTCCTGCGCGCAAAACAACTCAGCCGACAATTTGAATCGATCACATTCACACATGTCCCCAGAGCCCAAAATAGTGTCGCAGACCAAATGGCCAACACCATTCTAGATTGGCATATCAATCACACCATGTAACATCATGCATCACAAACCCATAGCATCTCATAAAAATATATAAAAGACCAAAAAGATTGCATCGCATCCACATTTTGCATCCATGTACATACACCACATGCATATCCATAGGGGCATCCACGTGCCTAAACATACATATATCATGTTGCATCATAAAAAATACACAAGGGGCATCCACGTGCCTAACATCCTAACCTACTTGCATCCACGTGCAATGTAAACCTATCATAACTCATAAAGCGCATCCACGTGCGTACAAATAAAACAACATCATCCAAACAGGTGCATCCACGTGCATATATATATAAATCAAAAAAAAAATATACATGTTCAGTGCTATACATGTCCTGAGTACCCCTGTACTCAGCTATACAAAAAATGGCTATACATCCCTAGCAGCCTCATCAACATACATGTCGTAGCTACAAAACTCGGGGGGAGTCCCCTGCACTCCCTAATGAGAGTCGTATCCTGCATCACTGCCTGCATCGGCTGCCTCTGAGTCCTCCCCTCGCTCCTCCTCCGGCAAGTCCTCCTCTCCTCCGGCCTCCTGTGCCCGGACCCGGTCCACCAAGATCGCCACCCGGATCGCGATGGATCTGAACTCGCGGGGTGCCCCCATGCAATCCCGTACCACATCAGGATCGACATCCCGCCATCCCTCGTCCGTCACTCCTATCAACAACCGGTCCAGTAGTTCCCGTACAGACTCTAGGGTCACCTCTAGATCCCGGCGCCGAACCTCTCCTCGCCCAGGCAACGCTAGAACAGCCACAATCCCCCTCCGTGCCACATGTCCTGGAGGCGGTCTCGGGCCCACATCTGCAAGATCACCCACATGTCAGTCACAGTATATCAATCTAATATCATATAAATCAAACCTGACGCACATAACATATAACAAAGATACATACATACCGTCGGGACCCCATGCCTGTCCTGACGCTCGTGGCGCCTCCGGATCTCCCGTGAAGTCCATATCCCGATACGGGAAGTCGTCCAGAGTCAGTGGTATCTGGAGCCACTGCAGGTACAACTCCTGCGTGAAATATCTGCCCACGTCGCCGCCACCACGGCGGTGCATCATCTCGCCCCACCGCACCATCCGCGGCTCCCTCATCCCTCCTGGCCTGATCGGCACCCGTGGCCGCAGTGTGGGTACCCTCTCCATAAAGAAGGCACATAAGAAGGACCCAAAACAAAAGCCCTTGCCATCTTCCTTCGCTGCCGTCAGCTGTCGCTGAACACAGGTCAGGAACATCTGGCCCCAGGCGTAGTACACCCCATCCAGTACGCGCTCTACCATCTGCATCTGACCCCCAAACACCTTCTCAGGTGACTGGGAACCCAATACCCGCACCACACACGCCGCCATGGCCTGCACTGCCGGCTCCTGTAGGTCCCTCACCAGGAGTGCATTCCTATGCACCCTCGCGTCCGGACCGCAGTACCTCTCCAACATGTCCTCCATGTCGACGTCCGCGGCAACCCGCGGCTGTGTGTCTGCCACCCTGCCCAGGCAGGGCAACCCCGTCAGAAAGTATACATCGGTCAGGGTGAGGTCCACCCTCTCACCCTGTACCCGGAAAGCCTATATGTCCGGCTCCCAGAAGCTGATCAGACGGTTCAGCAGCAGTGCTGCTGACCGTATCATAGGTATCTGTGCGAACTTCAGTAGTCCGCACAGTCCCAGCGCAGTTCGCACATGGCGATTCCCTTGAATGAAACCCATGGTCTCATCAGGGATCTCCCGCTCTCTCCAGAGAACCTGCGGCATCCTGCCAATCACACAAAGTAAACTCATCAGACTCATGTCAACTAAAATAAAGTACTTTTCCCTCTCCTAGAAGACCCTAATAGCTCGGCCCAAACCGTGGATTTCGGGCTTCCTGCCGCGGCTGTCAGGAATATGGTCACGGTTCCCAACCGCGCCTGTCAGCCCTAAACCCGCGGTTGGGAACCGCGTGTTCCTCCTTGGAACTCGCGGTACTCGACCGTGGTTCCATCCAGGAAACACACGGTCTCCAACCGCGTGGTTCAACCCGAAACACGCGGTCTCCAACCGCGTGGTCCATCTCGAAACTCGCGGTCTTCAACCGTGGTTTCGACCCCCTAACCCGCGGTCCACCCCACGTGGACCGTACAAATAAACCCTGGGACCCACTACCCACCCCCGACCCTAAAAAAATATGCAGGTATGAGTTTGACGGAATACCTGTATCTCCCGGATCTGAAATCGACCGGTCGGATCGTCCAGAAATGCCACCTAAGCTCTGGTCCACTCTGATCACAAGTCAAAGTCAAACAAGTACAAATGACACATGTCATGTTGGACCCACCACTATTTATAGTCAGTTGACTTTTTCTTGTTTTGGCCATTCTGAACCCATACGGAGTCCATTTTACGAACCGTTTCCACCATTGGAATCAGCACGACGAGACCGTCATGATGGTCACTTCGTTGCATTATTTCTGTTCCGTCACTTTTTGCCCATTTTTCAGACGCCACTAGTCGCCTCGGTTTGCGTGCCACATCGGTCGTTCTCCGTTTTTCACATGTTTTATATCATCGGATTCATTTTTCCGAGCTGTTGATGATGCTTGAGATCATTTCTCGCTCTCACCCCCAGATTTTTTGGGTATTTTTTCCGAAACGCCCTCGTCGCCTCGGTGTGCGTGCCACATCGACCGTTACCCGTTTTTGACACCCTTTATATCGTCGGATTCATTTTTTCGAGCTCGTGATGATGCTTGAGATCATTTCTCGCTCTCACTTGGTACAATTTCAACATTGTGTCCCGACACCTTGCTGCCTCGGTTTGCGTGCCACATCGGCCGCTATCGGATTGTTCCACATTTTTACATGAGCCATTCACTCCTGTCATACTGCAAATGTTTCGTTATTTTGCCACCATTTCATCTACCCCGCAAGGAGGCCCACCAGTGTTCCCCACTACCCTCGTTCTTGATCATCATTACTGATCCTTGATTGAACACTTCCTCCTTGCCTGGCCATTCCTTTTGTTCGGTATAATTTTATCCCTTTTTCGAGCCGGACAACTCCTTTACGAAAAATTCACTTAGGGAGTTTCCGTTAAGCTCTTTTCTGACTCCTAAAAGAATGAAAAGATCGCCTAGCAATCTTGCTTCCTTTCATGCTCGTTAAAGTACCTGAAAGGGCGTCTATCTGGTATAAGTTTACCCCTTTTCCGGACCTGGTAGACTAATTACGAAAAAGGAATACTCTAGTCACACCGGCTAGAAGAGTTCTTCATTGCATCCTTTTATGCTTCTTTGGGCCTTGGAGACTAAATCTACGAAAAAGCAACCCCCTGGAGTCTTCTTAATTGCTTTCAGACTCTCTAAAATTGAAAGCAACCACGAGCATGCGTTATCCTGGGCTCGTTAAATCCACACGACAGTACCATTCCATCACTTCAGAGTCTCCTTATCGCTTTCAGACTCCTTAAAATTGAAAGCCACCACGAGCATGAACTGTCCTGGGCTCGTAAAAATCCACACGACAGTATCATTTTACACACACTTCTTCTAGTTCCTTAACCCATGAAGAAGTTCCCACCCGTGCCTCCTGGCACCGTGATCAATCATATCGGCAGCACCCCCAATCAGGTCGCCTTTGTTCAGAGTATTCTGCAGTCTCCTGCCATGTTATACCAGCTTGAGTATCCCTCAGACCAGTTATCCTCCCAGATCCATTACAGCTATGATCCCTTTCCCCTCAGTCAATTTCATATGCTGCCAGATCATTCCCATTATCATACTCTGAACAAAGGAAGTTTGAGTCCACCCACTCTACTTGCCCAGTTGTCCCCCCCACAGTTTTCCAGTCCTGCCATCAGTACTATCACATTTCGGTTCTTCACCTCGCGCTCCTGTCAAGGAAACATCATTGCCTTGATAGTTGCAGGTCTCCCTCTGTCGACGACAGCTCCTCTATTCCAGAGGATAGGCCCAGAGGTCCCTACGCCTTGGACTTATCACCATCTGTGGTAAGTGCCTCTGGATCATTCTAAGAGGAGACATCATTGCATCTCTGAGTGGTTGTTCCTCACATGCTCGACTTCAGCACCTTGATCGCATCATTGAGGATCGCGTAGGATTGTATCCCATCATTATTTGTTGAAGACCCCGGATTTCCCCCGACTCTAGCACATTGGTGAGTCACTTCGGAACGTCCAGTTGTATGTTCCCATGGATGTCCGGGCTGCGTTGGCGTTTGTATTCGGAAGCCATCCAGTTCTATGCTTCCTTGAGTACCCAGATCAGTTCCAGTTCAGTGTACCATTGCGAGTGTACCCCTTGTCACTCCAATCCAGCAGCTCATTAGTTCCTTTGGTACCACATTCAGTAGCACTGTTGATTATTCTAGTGTATCAGTTTTTCAGCTCAGACATGGTCCACCCAGCAGTATGTCCCAGATTTTGTGTCTCCTCTGGACACTCATGATGTACACAGTGGTTCTCTATGTATCTTTCAGGTCCCTCTTTTCGGGCCTCACAGTTTTTTATGTATCTTGATACGAGCATGGGTATGCCCGCCTCGTCCATATATTGAGATTATTCCTCAGTCAGTATTTGAGGTCATGTATATTTCAGGTCCCCATTTTTTGGACCCCATTGTTATTGTTATGTTATATCCTGATACGAGCATGGGAATGCCCGCCTCGTCCATATGATCAGATGATTCCTCATCCATTATTGAGGTTATGTACTTTTAGTTCTTGCAGTTGTTCGGGATCATTGTTCCGGGCTTCAGTTTGTTTCTTCTCTTCTCTCCACACCCCAGGAAAACCATTCATGACTTATGATGTCCATCGGCCATACGATGAGCTCCTGCCCTCGCACATCAGGGGGCAATCTGTTAACACCCAAAAAGTGTTCACTACCTCATCTACCACATTATATGGCTCATTTGTCCATTTTCCTACCATATTTCCCTTAAAATCCCAAAAAACCCCGTTAAAAAGCCTCCAAAAGGCCACAAAACCCTCAAAATAGCCTAAAAAAGGCTAAAAAACCCCTTTTTCCTCCAAAAATAGCAAAAATCCCCTAAATGGGAATAAAAAATATAAAATAATGAGGAAAAGGAGGAAAAAACCCAATACAGCTGCCCAAAACCATGTGTTTTCCAAAACCATGGGTCAACACTCCACCACCAAAAAACTATAAATAGGTGATGGAGATCCCTTATTCCAGATCCACAATCACAAGCACCCTTACTCTGCCAAAATCTCTCTCGAAACCCTAGTTCACCATTGAACTATTTTCACCTTGAGAGCCACCTTTGGCCCATTCCCAACATTGGAGAAGGAGAAGGAGCATATTGAAGCTTGGAGCATCCTCTTGGACACTGCAAAGGGCTTCATCAAACCTTTACATTGAAGGTAATATCAATACAAAAAGCTATTCTTTAAATTTGATGTTTATGTTTTATGCATATTTTAGAAGTAATTTAATTTCTGTTTTAGCTTAATTATTTACATTTACTGAACTGCTACTAAGGAGTCCATTCTCCTTAGTAGGTGCTCATTTGCACAAGCTAGGGGTAAAACCCTAGCTACAATTGTAACATAAATGTATATGCCTCTCTTATCAAAACTTCCATTTCCCAAGTAGCCTCAAGAGGTCTAAAGTGCTTATTTTTCACTTTTACTTGTATGATTGCTTAGTTCTAGAGAAAAAATTACTTCATGTCACGCTAGTATAAACAAAAGTTCAAGCTATAATTATTCCTCTAGTTCCACTTGAATCACATTTCGGTCAATCACATCACTAGGATCACGAATATACTTTTTTAACAAGGAAACATGAAACACATTATGAACTTTAATATTGGTTTGTAATGAAAAAATGATAGGCCACTCATCCTAACCTTGCTATTATTGGAAGCGGTCCACAAAATCTAGGTGCTAATTTTGCACATTACCTAGTTTCATTGTGCTCCTTTTCAGTTTTACTTTTAAGTAAACATGGTCTCCAATCTAGAATTCTTTATGTTGTCTTTTTTGGTCTGCATAGATTTTTTCATGTCTTCATCCTCTTTCAAATTTTACCTAACATTGTTCATATCCTATTCCATTTACTTGAGCATGTAAAGACCTAACATGATTCAGTCTGCAGGATTATCCCAACTTATTGGTGTATTGCATTTCCTTCCATACAATATTCCAAAAGGGATAATTTTGAATGATGCTTGATACCAATTATTATACACAAATTCCACCATATGTAGGTAATATTCTCATTTTGTGGGATTATCTATTGCATACATGTTGATCATATTTCAAGTATATGATTAGTTCTCTATGTTTGACCATCTTTTTTTGGGTGGTAAGATCTGCTAAAATTTAACTGAGTATCTAGGCCTTTAAATAAATCCTTCCAAATTTTCGATGAGAACTTTGCATCCCTATCATATATCATTGTTTTTGGTATTCAATACAATCTAAATATCTCTTTCATGAATATCTCTTCTATATATCATAACTTTAAAGGTAGATTTAATAGGGATAAAATGAGTTGTGTTATGGGAAAAATGCCACAAGAGTGAGAAATCCTCCCTATCCTAGCAGGTTGTAACCAAGGAAACAATGTAAGTGATTATTTGTATACCCCATACACTAACAAGCTAAAGAAAAAATTAATGAACAAAAATGAAACAAAGATTGACAAGTGCTAAAATACCATAAAATAAAGAGAATGAGTTAGATTTGACAACCTTATATTTTTTTCTAGTGGAAAGGCATATATACAAATGACGTCACCTAGAAGAATGAAGCTCCAATGGTAGCCAACACTCTCCCTTAGGGATGGGTCCTTTTGAACTCTCTCCAATTGCTTGCTAACTAACTTGAAATGATGAGGAGAAACACTTGCTTGATCTTGAGGAAGAAGTCAAGGGATATTTTTTATGCCAAGTGATGATAAGAAGGTGTGTAAAATATGAGTACCTTGCTCTATATTTCTCTTATGGAATGCATGCTCATGGATTCCTTTTATAGGCCAATGAAGGTATTAAAAAATCTAGTTCTTAGTGTGAATGCTCCATCTCAATAAATGATATTTGAGGTACAAATATGGGGCTATTGAATGCTCTCAATCATGTGAAGATACCAATTCAAATTCTTGGAGCCAAAATGTGGTTTAGATCCTTTAATTTATCATTGAAATTTAATGGTATGTCCATTGGTACAGCCGCGTGGGTTTCAAGACTTTCAAGACTTTACCCACGTGGATTCGCCGAGGTTTCTTGAGAATAGTCGTGTGTTTGCACAAAATAATGGACTTTTCCATTCTAAGGTTCAATTCCCATTCTGAATCTGATGGGGATGATGTTACTTGAGCTACATGATGTATGTTGATTATGTCCTTCATCAATAATTACCAAAATGTCACATGTGTGAGGTTAGGAAAAATATGTATATGTGAAATACATCATTGTTTCTTTCCCTCATGTTGATATTCCTAACTATGATAATAAGTTAGCAATTATTGAGAGTGAAGGAATACCTATAGGGAGGATGATGGTGATGACCATTGAAATAGATAATTTATAGGTGACAAATAAAAAATGGTTGATTATACAAATGAGACAAGCATCCCAATGCTTGTGAAATTCTATCAAACTAAATTACAATAAGAGGAGACCGGGGATTTGACTCTGGAATCGCTAGGCACAGAGACGCATTTGGCTTCAATCCCAGTATCTGTAAATGTGTCTTGTACTAGTGATGATGATGAGGATGCCATTGGAGAGGAACTGTTGATGATTGTGAACAACCCACTTGGGTGTGGGACTTGAATAATGATGAAGCTTCCAATTAGGAAACTTTCTTATGTTATATTGATATTTTTCTTTGACCATAACTTGTGAACATTATAACCACTGGAACATACGACTCCCCTTGATGCAATAAACTTGTTTATGTTGAACATTGAGGAGATTATTGAGGAAGAGAGAAATTATGACTCTCTTTTCTCATTCCAAGGTGAACCCTTATTTTAATGAGAAGGGAACCCAAAGTACAATCATAATTTCCTTAACTATAATGGATGAGGACTGGAGTTCCTCAAACTCAGTTGGGGGAGGGTTGGAACACCAGAAGTTCGATTGGAGGATGAAGAGAAGATAGACATAGAGGATGTTGAAACTGGAGCAGCTAAAACTAAAATGGCAAAAGAGGAACATCAAGCAAAAGTAGTAGCAGGAAGCAATCTAGAAGCAAATGTGGCATCCTCCCCGGCAAAGGTGCCAAAATGTTGGTCACCCTATATGCTAATTAATTACAACTAACACACAGGATGCTCAATATAAATTGTCAACCCAGGGAAGTCTTTTATCTCAATGGCAATAAGCACAATCTATGCATAAACATTTCAAGTAGTTGATTAACTAAATGGAGATAATAATCCTACCTATCTGCTCAGCCAAACTCATTCCATAAAGAAAACTAATCTAACTCATACATCTACGAATTCAAAGTACAACTACCTTCCTACAGAAATCAACCCAGCAGTTACTGATCTAAGAATAGAAATGAACTAGATTACTTTTGCAAGAAGTTAAATCCTATAATTATCAAACTACAGTATTCAATCTTTACCAAAATGATTCATCCAGCAACTACTGTAACTCAATCACAATCTACCTAATATAATGAATTCAATAAGGATACAACAGCAACCAGAATTAGAAAATAAGCTTGAACTCTAAATTGATAAATATTGGAAATTCTAGATGCATAAATGACTGAAAGGGATTGGAGCTGAGCTTGGCTGCAACAGCTAATTCTAACACACATGCATTAATAAAACTAACCTACACAGCCGAATGTCACACCACATAGTTGCAGCTATTCAGGATGCAAATAATAAACTACCAAGAAAGAATGCGATTGTAAATTCTTTGTTGTAGCTATCAGTAATACGCCTAATGCGATTCCACAACACACAACTGGAAATAAATAAATTTAACTACCTACTTAACTCGGCAATCTTTGTGAGAAGGCGGGCCCTAGCCTTCTAACAGAGATGCCGTGAACTACCACAAATTAAGACACATAAATATGAATAACTCTGCTCTTCATTAAAGATGGTAATCCATAATCTCAGTTCTCTGTTACAGCCCCTACAAAATGATAATTAACCAACACCAGACTATGAAATCCTTCCCACATTTATACATGAAGAATACAGTTCGTGATCCACTAAAATCGTGCAGCAATGAAGATCTCTGATCTTCATGCTGCAGATTTACAGCTAAACTCTTACAGCCGTATTGAATGAGGCCGTTAGATATGAAGGATGTTGTTACTTCGACAGTTAATGGATCAAGGGATTAACCAATTGGGAGGCGTCCTGTCTATTGCAGTAATGGTCTGTTTCAGCGAAGACCTATTACAGCTTCACGTGGAAAGATGCACTGTCCCTTTGAATATGAGGAATCAAATCTTGAAGAGTAACAGCTGGCACCACGTGTGATTATTTCCCAAGGAATTGCGGTTGATACACCTGTGCTTTGATCTTAACTTAATGAAATCAACACAAGTTAGTATAAATCGAAGGCTAGAATTCATAATCATAACAATCTTAGGCATTAAATAAATGAAACAATAATGAGTTATACCTTGTCAGGATTGTTGGTTGATCTGGAAAAAGGCATGTATATGGTTTATGAAAGTAGGGTATAACAGGGAAAAATGATAAAATATGTGTGGTCAAAAAGGGGCATTTCCAGGGCTCAACATCTCCCCCCAACTATCCATTTGCATGTCCTCGTGCAACAGCTAATTAGTTCTATTATGAATCTGATCCTCGTTCATATTATGCAGATAAGTTGAAGGCATCCTCTTTAACAATTAATCATTGGAAATGCTGGTTCTTGTGTAACAGCGTCCCTTTACCCTTAGCAGCTTCAGCCTATGTTGGAACTCAGCAGATTTTCAATAGTGTTGATTCTTGTGTAATATATTTCCCCTGTATCTCCATCGTAACATCTTCTATCTAAGTTGTGTCCTCAAAAAAAAAAATTGAGGACGTTGGTTCTTGTGTAACATAGTCCTATTTCTTGATTCTTTTAGCCTACTGAGTCGATTCAATGTCCCCAAAACGATGAGACTAAGCTTAGGAATAGTTCCTATGATTATTTTGCTCCTGCAAACCTTTGTACCGCTAAGTCCAGCACTGTAAATTTATGCCCTACCACATTAAATATATCTCCACACTCCGGACATATCATTTATTTATGTCCTTCATTCCTCCAAATGGAAGATAGATTTCCTAGTCGGCCTGTAGCCTCCCCCATTGTATTTACATATTTCTTTGCCTGCTTCCTGCATGTCTCCTTCTATTTCTCTACTACTGCATGAATCACTTGTACCTACTCCTTTAATAGCTCATTCTCAAAAAGAAGATTCTCTAATTGAGGTTTTTCTAAGCAGGTTCTTGTGTATCAGCAAGTCGTAAGGGTTTTAATATGGGAATTCCAATATCTACCCCGATCAAATGACCTGCTTCTACTA
Organism: Larix kaempferi; assembly: GCA_027924585.1. Taxonomy (NCBI): domain Eukaryota; kingdom Viridiplantae; phylum Streptophyta; class Pinopsida; order Pinales; family Pinaceae; genus Larix; species Larix kaempferi. Next base: position 15,215,508 of record BSBM01000904.1, read on the forward strand.
CAGTAACAGTTTCGATTCTTCTCTTTTTCGCTGGGCTGGACATCTGGCCCTTACTCATTAACCCTTCCTTTCTCCTCTGAGGCAGAGAAACTCTTATCACTTGAGAAACAGAGCCGAATCCCTCCGTTTGAATTAAAGTTCTTCTTATTTCAGGGGAGGATGCCACATTCAGTGCTTCTACATTGCTTCCTGCTACTAATTTTGCTTGATGTTCCTCTTCTGCCATTTTAGTGTTAGCTACTCCAATTTCAACATGCTCTATATCTATCTCCTCTTCATCCTCCAATCGAACTTCTGGTGTTCCAACCCTCCCCCCAACTGAGTTTGAGGAACTCCATTCCTCATCCATTATCTTTGCAGAAAATTCATAGGATACCCCTGGGCAAACCAGAAGTTGTCCCCGGGTTAATTTGTTGTATGCAAGGGCCCGTAAGATTAACAGTTTAATTAGCCCATGATTTGAGACAGATGATAAGGGGTGTTGAGCTCTTTTAGCATAATAAACCATGCATTGCAAGGATTTAAGAAGATAGTATGGCATATTTAGCAACTTGTGATGACGTAAATGTGATAGGAGGAAAAATTCATTTATGTAAACAACACTGTACCTCCCTTCTCCGAAAGTTGTGAAGAGAAGAAGGACTCTATCTATGGCAGCAACAGAGACAGCAGGTGCAATTGGGACCAATATTGATTACCAGTAGTAGAGACAGCAGTTGCAATTGGGACCAATATTGAATTACTAGCAACAGAGACAGAAGATGCAATTGGGACAAATATTGAAGTACCCTCAGCAGAAGCAGCATGTCTTACTAGGACAGGCATAGAAATCCCTATTTTAAATCCCAAAACACCTACTGCCACACAAAACCTGCTGTGAACGAACCCCAAATTGAAGATCTCCTTTATGAAAATGAGTTGTTAAAGGAGGAAGTGCAATGGCTACGACATGAATTGGAAAAATGGAAGGAAGTAACTAGGAAACAGGCAGAGAGGAATTTGAATATGTTACTAGAAGCTGCAAATTTGCTAGAAAATTCATCTCCTGCTTTGTCAAACGAGGAACAAGGAGAAATGGTTTGCCCAGAATGTGGGGACATATTCTTTTCAACGGGACATAGAGTCATAGTGTTGGGTGTGGGAGCACAAGGGCCTGTACAAGCAAAGCGAGAAAGGTAAAGTGTACCTATAGTAGAGCTAATGAAGGAGAATGAGGAAGGAGTTGAACTAATCCCTGATTTGGATTTAGGAGAATATGAAGCAATGTAGTCCCAGCCATCAGGAAATACTGAGCCACTCTAGGACCAGTCTCATCATTCAGAATATATCAAGGTAATTCAAAAACAACCTCAGCAATTTGAAGAAATAAGTGAACAGGGTGTTGTTACACAAGAACCAGTACCCCTGAAACAGTTTAGTGAAGTTGCAACTCAGACAGCAATTGCTGACGTTGGGGAACAAGGGGAAGACATTGTTACACAAGAACTAATTTCCTTCAAAATATTTGTTGAGAGTGCGACTCAATATGATGTTGCTGAGGTAGAATTGAAGGGACTCTTGGATCTTCTTTTCATCTTTAAGGACCCTTCACAAAAATGAGGCTCTTGCAAATGAACCTCCTCATCTTCTTCATTTTTTCTTGGACCAACTTCATGAAGCTCAAGTGGTGATGGGGAAGTTGATCTTGGTTCTTCTTCAACTGCTACAAGGTCTTCATTATCATGCTTAACGGAACTTGGGCTTGCAGCAACACTTTCAAAAGTGATCTCTATGTCACCAACATAGAGGTGCGAGCACCCATCAGTAGGTACTCCTTCATAGTTTAAGCATCCATCAGTAGATACTCTTTGGTTCATGTCTAATGTAGAAGGTGTCTCAAAATGATCTTCCATATTTTCAATAGAATCTTCTTCATGCTCTTGTGATGTCTCTTCCTTTTGCTCCTTCAAGCAAGCTGATGCATTTTGCCCCTTGTTTTCCTTAGGATCAATATCTTTGGAATCTCTTTTTGAAGAATTCCGAAAAACTCTCCTCAAGTAGGACATACATGCCTTCGCGGAAGCTTCAGATATTTCATTGAGCTTTTAACTCACCCTCATTTCACGCACACATATATGATACTCTCTCCAAGGTTCTTTACAAGAAGGGCATAAACATTTCTTTACTAACTCCACATCTTCATTTTTGGTCCTATTTGCAAAAATATGTTCAGCATAATACTCAAAAGACATGTCATTTTGTGTATTTTTGCTCAAAGCAAGATATTCTTGATATTTTTTATATTGTTGGGGCAAGGTTTTATATGTTGCTCTCCATCTTTGTAACTCATTCATAGAATTATCCTTGGTTGGTGTGACACACTCATATTCATTAGATTTAAAGTCATAAGAATAATCTTCATTTCTCCTGAAATTGTAAAAAGTGTTGCATGATGGCACCTCTTCCTCGTACCATTCACATTCTGCTTCATATTGCTCATAAGCATCTACATATTCCTCATAAGAATTGTACTCATAGGATTCATCATAATAGTAAGACATGGCTGCCAATTATTCTTGAATGTGTGTACCTAATCCATAGGTTCAAGGAACATGCTCTGATACCACTGTAATGTCCCTTGTTAGGAATTTTATTAAAATGGCAATTTTTCACTTTTTTTCCCTAGTTCAACCTTTGACTAGTTTTGAGCTCTCGGTCTCCAAATTGCTCCAATTGCTCCCAAATATTCTGATAAGGTATATGGATGTTGTTAGAACATAAATATTTGTTTCAAGGATTCTTTTGGACCTTTAAAATACTTCTGCAAATCCTCTTTCGATTCTAGCCAATGTAGGGAATTTTACTAGTAATTTCCCTTTGACTAGTATTGGTCTCTAGGTCTCAAATTGGCTCCAAATGCCTCCTAATATTCAAAGAAGGTGTATGACTAATATTTGTACTTGATTATGATTTTCATGGATTATTTATGACCATCAAAATACTTCTGCAAAATTTTTTAATATTCTGGACAAAGTATGGAATTTAACTAGCAATTTGAGGTTCAAATCCCCCCTGGGGTAAATACTAAAAAATGGCTTCCCAAATGCCTCCAACCCCACTCGAATTTATGAACATAGGTAGGCTATGTATCAAGGGTATTATTAAGTTCTCATATGAACCATTAATTATTTATTAAGTCTGTTCTAACCTTCTCCCAAACAACAGCAAAAAGCACTAGTTCGACCCTTGGGGAAATGGCACCAAATCTTATCCAAATGTAAATAAACTGAGTAAAATGACTTCAAATGCTTGAGTACTGAACATGAAACTTGTATAATACATCAATACAATTCCATTCATCAATAAACCATCAGTATTTTACTTATCCATTCGAATCCATCAACATTACATTGGTTCACAACAAGGTAGTGGGGAAATGGAAACGTTCTTTCATTAAAAATGAGATTTATACATTTCTACTTGGAATTTCGACCTGAAACTTTCTGGATATGAAGAACATAATATTTAATTCATATTACAAAATAAATTGGGCATTATAAATGTAGTGAACATATCCGTTCACTAAGTTAACCGTGTTCGGTTAAGGGTTAAGAAGCGAGACCGTCTTCCATATTTGAGATAAATGATAATATATTGATTGATAGGATAAAAGATACAATAAGATCACCTTTATAGGGATTGAGAAAGAATAGAGAAGGGTTACACCCTTTCGTTTATTAACCTAATAATCTATTTAATATAAAAATAACAATATTAATTAAATATTCATAGCATTGCCTTCCCCTTTTGGAAAGCTTTGTCCTCAAAGCTTGAGTATTTTCCTAATGTCGTCCTTCATTCAGATTCAGTGTCGGTATTAGAATCGGACGTTATTTCTTGTGTAGAGACTTGCACTTCCTTTCCATTGATGATTTTGCACTGTATTGTCTGATTGTTCCTACATTTATGGCCTGGGATCCAATCATCACCGCATCGACGACATATGTTTTTCTTCTTTTTTCTATTATCAGAGTAACTGGTAGATGACTTTGATCTATTTTCCATTTCATAGGCATATGATTGAGGTTTGTGGAATTGATGGCCGGGTGACCAAGTATCTGCATAGTACCTACATTGTGTCTCTTTTTCTTGTCGATAATGGTTATCACCTCTTGTTTTTATTCCTTCCAATTTGCATTCTGCGGATTTTGCTTTATGTCTTGCCACCTCTACATTAGGTATGTCAAGTAACTTTAACTCTTTTTGGAGGTACGGTTTAAGACCTCCTAAATAGGTTTCGATTCTTTTTTTGTCAAACAACCCAAATACTCGTGTCGATAAGGATTCCCATTGATGTGTGAATTCCTCAATGCTTCCAACCTATTGTAATCTGGTAAGTTTACTACAAAATTCATCTTCTTTGATACCTTGAAACCTATTAAAAAAATCATTTTTGAACAAGTTCCAGGTGTAGGCAAAATTGTCTCTCTTCCACCATAAGTACCAATTATAGGTGTACCCTTCCATATGCATTGACGCATATTTCACCTTCTCCTCGTCAGATTGAACATTGTAAATGTCGAAGTATTCTTCTGCTTTGTTTGGCCAAGCAACGCATTGGTCTTCACTTCCATTGTATTTCGACAACTCTATTTTTTCCTTAGGTGGGTACACTATGTAAGGGTGATATTGATTCCCTTTTGCTTTATGGTTTGATGGTGGATCGGAACTACTGGATGACGTAAGTGACATATTTGAACTGCTTCGTTGTTGGCAGTGATTTTTATCTTTTTTATTCTCTACTATCTTACTGATAGCTTCTATTTGGTTGTTTAATCGTGCCTCCATATCTGGCAGTACTTTTGTTTCTATCGCTTGCTTAAGCATCGCATTGTTAATCTTTATTTCTTTTTGCAATTCTTCTTGATTCTTGGCAAGTGCTTCCTGTGTGAAAACATGAAATGAGGCATCTAGCATGTCTGGACTGCTGACTTGGTCTGTCTTAGGTGTTAGTCTTTGTAACACCTCCATTAATATATTATGGTTCTGTGTCATGGTGCTCAAGTTCTGGTTTATGGTATTTATGTTTTGAGTCATAGCACTCATTTTGTCATCCAAGTCTTTTTTTTTTCATTCAGAATGTCAAATTTTTCACTCAACCTTCTTTCTAGTACGAGAACAACTTCATCTTTGATCTCTTTTTTAAGCACGGCATTGTTATTTTTCATCTCTTCCTTTAAATCTTCTTGAAACATTTTCTCAAGTTTGTCCATTCTGGAGTTTAGACCTTCGACGATTTTTAAATCTCTAATTTGGTCTTTTTCTAATTTTTCTAGTCGGTCTCGTAACTCGGCCATGGTTCTTGACCTGGTGTGGGGAGGTGAATATTTGGAATCAATTTTTGGAGTAATGATAAGAGTTAGGGTTAGGGATAAAATAACACAATAAATATTATTAAATTATAATAATAATTTATTATATATATTAAAAATAATAATACAATAATTATTATTTAAATTATAATAATAATTTATTATATAAAAAAAATATAATAATAAAAAATTTATTATTATTATTTTTTTATATTAACTTTTTTTTTGTTTGATCGGTGCAGGTCGCTCGGAGTGGCGGGAGATGGCGGAAGATTATGGCGGAATGGATAGCATGTTGGAGAATGGAGGATGGCGTGGGCGTGCAGGTGGAGAGATGTTGTGGTAGAAGTGGTGGCAGCGCAGAGGTGGAGACTGGGGCGTGAGAGGGGAGTGTGACGAGGAGACTGGGGCGTGAGAGGGGAGTATGCAACACTTGAAGGGCGTGCGATTGGTGGGAACGAGGAACTAGTTGCGGAGGTGGAGACTGGGGCGTGAGAGGGGAGTGTTGACGAGGAGACTGGGGCGTGAGAGGGGAGTGTGCAGTGTTTGAAGGGCGTGTGCAGCGTGGAGGGGAGTTTGCAACGTTTGAAGGGCGTGGAGTGGATGTGTACGAATGGGTGAATGGAAGTGAAGAGCAGCGCGGAGGTGGTGTATTGGTGGTGGAGCATGTAGGTAGTGGAGTGGGGGCGGCTGGAGGACGCTGATGGATGAGAGCAGTAGCGTGGAGAGTAGGATGCAGCTAAAACCGTGCGTGTAGAGTAGAGTTGAACTAATGTGAGACGAAACCGTGCTCAGCAACCGTATCCGATTGGATTTGAAGGGAGAGATGAAACCGAGCTCAAGTCGAAGGAGCCGAATCTGAGCTCTGATACCAAATGCAGTGAACGTATCCGTTCACTAAGTTAACCATGTCTGTTTAAGGGTTAAGAAGCGAGACCATCTTCCATATTTGAGATAAATGATAATATATTGATTGATAGGATAAAAGATACAATAAGCTCACCTTTATAGGGCTTGAGAAAGAATAGCGAAGGGTTACACCCTTTCATTTATTAACCTAATAATCTATTTAATATAAAAATAACAATATTAATTAAATATTCATAGAAAGAAGCTCTCCAAAAGAGTACAATATCTCACCAAAAACACCATCCCTCAAGGAGCAAGAATATGCCTTCAAAACTGGAAATGTTTGAGAGAATGTGATGCATTAGAAGAAACCATGATCTGCCCTGTAGCTTACACCTACAACAAATGACTCCATTAAAGCTCCAAATGAAAGGTTTGAATGGCCTTTCCAATTACCAACTTGGATGGGATCTTTCACCCTCGAAATTGGCTAAGGCAAGAAACTAGTAATCCACTAACTCTCCCTCTTCACAAATGCAATTGCAAATTTATCAAATGATAAAAATCTAATATTATTCTTTGTTCATGAATTTTATAAACTTCTAATGTCCTCCATGGGTCGAATTCCTTAAAAGAGACTCATGCCAACTCAATTTGGGAAGAGACTCCAAAGAATTCCTAGTCTCCCACTTCCACCAAATCACATGTGGAAGCATCTTAGCTTCCCTAAATCCATTGAGCACCCTCTTGGAGGCTATTTTTAGCCCTGACATGTCATATATATCATATGTCAGCCTTCAGGTCTGATTTGTGTCATAGGTGTCATAGCATCTTCATCATTGTTGTCATAGAGCTAGGGAATCTAGCCCAAGTGTCCCACTAGCTCCAAATTGCCTCTTCCTCTTCCATGGGAGTTAATATTCCTCTATATTTTGACCTTGGATGAGTCATGCCATGAATAACACCTTTTGGAATCCCCCAAGTATGTTACCATTCACCTTTAATTCGAATTGGTGAGAAAATGATTCCAAGTGTAGTGGGGAAATCTAGCCATATGTGGGTCCCACTTCCTCCATGTGTCTTCATGATCAAATGCCACTTTGATTTTCATTTGTATATATTTATTTAGATCCTTTATTAAATATTTATGCCATTCTAATGTTCAAACATCATTTATTATCCCTCTTATTCGAAATCCCAAAGCTTCCACCCCAAACCTAGGAAACTAGTAATTTTCCTCCTTGGCAATTATTTGACCTTTAGCATCAATTTGATAAACTCTCATGAATATGGCCAATGGGCTTAGGCCATTGTGATCCAATGCAAAATTTGGGACATGTCATAATGATAATGAGAAAAATGGAAGTGGTGGCTCCAAGGTTTGTTGGTTTTTCGCGGTCAAGGGTTTCCAAGGTAAATCCCCTTGTATTATGTGTGAATTTTGTGGTGTAATCTATGTTTTTCTTAAAATAATCTATATGCTTTGCTTCTCTACACAGGTTTAAAAATTACATGTGGTATCAGAGATCGATTATTTGGTTTCAGGGGGATGCCTTTGTTGCTGAGGGTTCGACGCAGTTGATAGATCTTGGGTATGTGATAAAATTGGGTTCAATGGGAGATTTGCAGCTTTGATTTATGCATTGAAAGATAATGGTGAGCAATTCAAGAATTGAGATCGAGAAATTTAATAGCCAGAACTTTGAGCTATGGAATCTCAAAATGGAGAATCTTCTTGTAAATCGAGAATAGTGGATTGTTGTGGATCTAGGTACACAACCCACTAGAATGTCAAAAGAATATTGGGATAAATTAGATAGAAGGGAAAGGAGTAAAATCCAACTTTACTTATCAGACTCTATGTTGTTGAACGTATCTCGAGAAGATACTACGGTAAATATTTGACCGAAACTAGGGAGTTTGTATCAATCAAAATCCCTTGTAAACAAGTTGTTTCTTCAAACTAAACTGTATCACCTCAGAATGGATGATAATGACACGGTGATAGAGCATCTGAATGTCTACAATACTCCGGTAATTCAAATAACCTTTGTTGGCATTAAAATGGCTAAAGAAGATAAATGTATTACATTATTGTGTTCTTTTCCATATTCCTGGGACAATGTAATTGTAGAAATAGGGAGTGCTAATCAAGTGACTTTAAAATTTGATGAAATAGTATCACCCCTACTATCAGAAGAGATGAGGCAGAAAACCATGGATACTCATAACATGGATGCCTTGTCTGTGAGAGGTATCCCCCAAGAGAGAAACAAAAATAAGGGATCTAGGGGGTGATCTAAATCTAAGGGTAGATCTAAATCCCCTGGAAAATTTATTAGGAAGCATTGGAATGTGGTAAAGATAGGCACTATAAAAAGGATTGTAGATCTAAGAATGTTGAGAAAGGAAATGGATCTGGGGATACCTCTACCACAGAGGCGAAGAATTGCTGAGAAGAAGGAGGGGATGTGTACCTAGCTTCCACTGGTAATCATTCAGAACGTGATATATGGTTGATTGACTCAGGTGCATCATGTCATATGACCCCTCATAGGGAATGGTTTTGTGAATATGAAAAGTACAACGGAGGCGATGTGTTCTTGGGAGATGATTCACCAGCTAGTATCATTGGGCATGGTAGAGTCAAGTTGAAACTCAAGGATGGAAGGATCAGAACTCTACCCGGAGTACTACACATTTCGAATCTAGCGATAAAATTGATATCTGTCAAAAAGATGGATATTGCGGTTGTAAAGATTGTGTATGGAGATTGTGGTTGCAAAATGGTTGGAGGATCAATGGTATTGATGAGGGAAGTTCGGTATGGAACTCTGTACAAACTATTAGTAAGAACCATCATTGGTGAATGTAATAGTTATGTTGTGCCTGAGAGTGGAGATATAGAAGACAGAACCCTGACTGCATCAGGATGAAAGATAGTGCTATGGCATCAAATATTTCTTCATATCGAAGAAAAGGGATTTCGAGCATTACAAGGTAAAGGTATCGTTGAAGGTATGACTGATTGCGCTCTAGATTTTTATTTTTGTTAACATTGCATATATGGAAAATAGAATCGAGTAAGATTTTCATATGGTGCTACAAGAACAAAGGGAATTTTAGAGTTAATACACAGTGATGTGTTTGGTCCTATGCTTGTTCCATCACTAGGTAGATATGTGTATTATGTTTCATTTATAGACGATTTCTCAAGGAACACATGGATTTATTTCCTTTGAAAGAAATCTGAAGTATTTGCTAAGTTTAAATAATTTAAGTCTCTTGTATAGAATCATACGGAAAAGAAAATAAAGGTGTTGAGGATAGATAATGGTGGAGATTTCTGCGGGAATGCATTCAAGGAATTCTGTAAGAAGTGCGGTATAGCAAGGCAGAAGACTACTCCATACACACCTCAACATAATCGAGTTGTTGAAAGGATGAATAGGACGCTAATGGAAAAGGAAAGGATCATGCTAAGCAGTTTCGGGATAGGACAAGAATTCTGGGCAGAGGCAGTGGAGACAACATGTTACTTGGTAAATCGATCACCCACATCAGCATTGGTTGAAAAAACTCCACAAGAGGTATGGATTGGTAAGTAACCCTCTATTAAGCATATGAAATTTTTTGGTTGTGATGATTGTGTACATGTTCCAAAGGAGAAAAGGAGCAAGTTGGATAAAAAAATGAAAACTGTATCTTTATTAGCTATAAAGATGGTATGAAAGGTTTTAAGCTTTGGAATCCTAAAACTAAGAAGATTGTTTATAGCCGAGATGTTGTGTTTAGAGAGGTCAAAGAAGTTCCCGGATAGGAATTGACTCCAATGGAAAAAGAACCAAAGAAAATAGAGTTCGAGTTGGAAGATGAAGAATCTGACTCAACGGAAGAAGTTGAATCAGAAGAATAAGAAGAAGAACCTCATACCCCATTTTTGAGGATATCATCTCGAGAAAGAAGGAAACCAAAAAGGTATTCCTCTCCTGAATTTCGGTCTAATTTTTCTTTGTCTATTATTGATGATGATCCTAGAAATGTGAAGGAAGCTGTTTATTTAGAGGATAGTGATCTCTAGAAGAAGGCCATGGTGGAAGAAATGGATTCCTTGGACAAAAATGAAGCTTGGGATCTAGTTGAGTTACCAGCTAGAAGAAAATTCATTGGCAGCAAATGGTTGTTTAAAAATAATTTGAATGCATAAGGTAAAGTTGAGAAATACAAAGCCTGCTTGGTAGCAAAGGGATATTCTCAGGTAGAGGGAATTGATTTTGGTGAAATATTTTCTCCTATTGCAAAATTAACTTCTATTAGATTCCTTCTTGCAATTGTAGCTTATTTTGATCTTGAAGTCGAGCATATGGATGTGACGACAATGTTCCTACATGGGGACCTGGAAGAAGAAATCTACATGAAGCAACCTGAAGGATTTATTGTAAAGGGTAAGAAGGATTTGGTTTTCAAGCTGAATAAGTCCCTCTATGGTCTAAAACGGTCTCCAAGGATGTGGTACCATAACTTTGACACATACATATTGGGACTGGGATTTATGAGAAGAAAATTTGATCATTGTGTCTACTGCAAATGGGTTGGAGAACATTTTTTATGTAGTGTTGTATGTCAATGACATATTGTTGGTTGGAAATAGCATGAAGGTTACTAAGGAGGTGAAAATGTAGCTATCCTCCAAGTTCAACATGAAGGATCTCGATGATGCTAATTTCATCTTGGGGATGGAGATCAAGAGAAACCATGCAGAAAGGAAACTATGGATGAACCAGAGAAAATATGTGGAAACAATACTACACATGTTTAATATGTAGGAATGTAAACCAGTAAAAGTTCATATTCTTGTAAGTGTAATTTTATCTATAGAACCATTTCCCGAGACAGTTAAAGAAAAAGAATACATGTCCCATGTTCTTTATGCTAGTGCAGTTGTAAGTTTGAGATATGCCATGGTATGCACTAGACCAAACATTGCCCATGCAGTGGGATTTTTTAGCTGGTATATGTCAAAATTGGGAAAGGAACATTAGACAGTTGTGAAGAGGGTGTTCATGTATTTGCGTGGAACAACATATAGTGCAATATGTTACCAAGGAATAACTGAACGGGATAGAGTGTTGAATGTACATGTCTTTGTTGATGTTAAATGGAATAGAGATCTGGATCGTAGAAGATCTACAAGTGGGTATCTATTTAACCTATTTGGAAGTGCTATCAGTTGGATGAGTAAGAGACAGGTTGTAGTGGCACTATCAACTACAGAAGCTGAATACATGGTAGCCACTCATGCAAGTAAAGAGGTTGTATGGTTGCAAAGATTTTGTTTGAACACCAAGTTGTAAGGTTAGATTGTGACAGGCAGAGTGCAATCTTCCTAGCAAAGAACCCTACTTATCACTCAAGAACGAAGCATATTGATGTGCAATTTCACTTTGTAAGAGACATGGTTGAAAACAAGGTGTTACTGGAGAAAGTCGACACTTTGAAGAATGTTTCAGATTCATTGAAAAAATATGTGAGCACTGAGAATTTCTCTTGGTGTAAAGGAGAAATGGGAATTCATGCCCTGGATTGTTGATCCAAATGAAAAGAAAAAAATAAGTGGGAGAATGTTGAGTATATGTTATATTCTTTGCATGTGTGTTGAGGGGTATGCATGTGGCGCTAACTCGAGGGCTCGAGGGGAGTAAGAGGGGGGGCGGTGCTGACGCCCTCCCCCTTTTGTGAAACGGATGATAGAAATAGTCGTTAGGCCATTTCCGTTCTCGCGAGTGCAACGAGTGCCAAATTTTTTTGGGTTGTTTTCAGCTATTTTGGGGGTTTTTCTAAAAATATGTAATTTAATCCCGGTCAAGGGATTGGGTTCTATTTTCTAATTTGGGTTAACGTATTAGGGTATTGGATGTTGCATAATACCTATATTGTATTGTGAGTGATTCATAATGATAATGAGAAAAATAGGACTGGTGGCTCCAAGGTTTGTTGGTTTTTCCCAGTCAAGGGTTTCCATGGTAAATATTTGTGTATTATGTGTGAATGTTATGGTGTAATCTCTATTTTTCTTAAAATAATATGTATTCTTTGCTTCTCTGGACAGGTTTAAAACTTACATAGACTTTCTCTCTGTGACGATGCATTTGAACCTTTTAACACCTGAATTCATTATAGGGTCAAACTTGTTTGACATTAGTGTGTTAGCCATCTCTTTATGCATTGTGCACTAGTCCAACAGTAGAGACTACCTAACATGGGTCACCCTAGTCAGCACCCTTTTTCCATTTTGGTGCCCATGTTGAGTTTTTCTCATAGGCTCGGGAGCATTTTTAGTTTTACCATGACTTTGAGAAGAAGCCTCATGTCTTTCTTTCTCATATATTTATGGTAGTTCCTTATGAGTCTCTCATTTTTTTGTTTAAGTCGCATATGCATTTGCATCAATACCGTTTATGCTCATGATCCTAATGTCGGCTTTCTTATAGATAATTATATAATCCCTCATCTCTTATCTCTGCCACAACCGAATCCGGTTGTCTCCATTGAGAAGCGAATCTGACTTCACATAATTGAATATAAAAATATATATGATAAAATGATTGATAAAATGGATGATTAATAATTTACAATGAGGCTCGCTTTTATAGGCTTGAGCGTGTATAGTGAAGGGTTACACCCTTTCACTTAATAATTAATAACTTTAATTAACATACATATAATATTCGTAGCATTGCCACTCTCTTAGAAAGGCTTTGTCCTCAAAGCCTTATAATTTTTTCGCATTGTTCTTTGCGATGTCATGGCTGATGAAACATGTCGATACGAACTGCTAAGTGTAGAGCATAACTTATGATATGTGGATGGGTCAATTCATCCCAAATTGATTTGTTGTTGACTATTGGGATTCCCCACTAATCTGTCGTTAAGAGCCTTGATCACATTAGTACCATCGTCTTTCGACATTTCCCTCTTTTCAAAATATCGGTTTTTATGGTTGGGGTGTCGATAGGGAATTTTCACAATTCCATTTTCTTTTACGAGTGTCGTCTTTTGAGCATTGATCTGAGCTAGGACTTTTATTTTCGTCTCTTGAGGTTTTAAGGTTTCATTCTGTATCTTTTCCAACTTGTTTCCTAACTGCATGTTATCATTTTGAAGCTTCTTGATCAATTCGACCTGCGATTTTCTATCATCTTCAGAATTCTTAAGTTGTTCCTTAAGATGTTCATTATGACTTCTGATGCAGCTATTTTCTTCCTGCTTGTCTAGAAGTTTTCCTTCAATGTCTTCCATAGATTGTTCTATCTTCCAACTATTTTTCAACTTCTTAATTTTTGTGACTAGTGTCTTGTTATGAATTCTTAATCTGAAAATTTCTTCGGAATTGTTGGATAGTGTTTTACTACTCTTTGCGATCTCTAACTTATGTGTCTTTTTAGAGTCGTCATTTTGTTGTTGAAGAACTTTTATCTGTTGTCGACACTGGCCGACCTCTGATTCTTGACTTTCTAATTTATATCGTAACTGCATTAGTTCTTCATCTTTGTCGATAACGATTTTGTTCAAGCGTATTATTTCTGCTTCGTAATTATTTATTTCCTTCTTTATATCTTGATTTTTCAATCTCTGATTGAAATCACTTTCATCTTTTAATTCCTTGATTTGCGCACATAATTTTTCTATGTGATTTTTTTGGTTGGACATTGTTTGTTCATTGAACCATTCTTGTATCTTATATAGTTCAATCCTTACTTCTGATTGTGTATTAATGTCTCGTAATTCTTCATTGTCTTTTCGATAGCGCTTTAACTTGGCTTCTAATTTCTCTTGCAAATCGGCTTCCATGGTTTCTGTCTTCTTCGACGGTGGAATGATCTTCTTTGATTTCTTTGATGAGTCTTTCTTAAACTTGGTTGTCCTTGTCGTTAACGCATCTTGACTTCTTGATAAGCCTTCCTTTACTTTGACTTCTTCAACAATAAATGATTGTCCTTGACTTGATTTCTTCGATGATAAGTGTTCTTCGACTTCTTTGATAATAAGGAGTCTTGCTTGGACTTTGTCTTTAATGTCTTCTTTGACTTGAATTTGCTTGTTTCTTCAAACAATTCTTATTTCAAAAGAATTGATTTTTTTTTCTTTGATAATAATAATTATTATTAAAATTTAATAATATTATTATTATTAATATATATATATATATTTTTATAATAATAATTATTAATTAATTAATTAATAATATTATTATATTAACTTTTTATAAACTATATAGTTTTTTTTTTAATTAAATATCTAAACAAATATAATATTATTATTATATCGTTTAATATTTAATTTAATTGTTTTTTTTCTTTTTTAGGGTTTCGATGGATGGCGGGAGCCAAGGAGGATGGGCGGGAGAGCAGGTGGTGGAAGGCGGCGGTGGAAGAGTGGAGAGGGAGGGACGGCGCAGCAATGGGAGGGCGCAGGTAGTGTGGGAGGGAGATGGAGTGTGGGGACGTGGGGGAAGGATGCAGGGCGAGGGCATGGTGAGGAAGCATTGGGGGAGGGACGACGTTGGTGTGAAGAGGAGCGCAGGGAAAGAGGAGGGGTGACGGCGATAGAGTGGTGGACACTGGAGATGGAGTGGAGTGGGGCAGTAGAGGGGTGACGGCGGTAGAGTGGTGGACGCTGGAGATGTAGTGGAGTGGGGCAGTAGGGAGCGGCTAGCTGGGGAAAGCGTGGAGACGAGGGAAGACGCAGGTGGTGGCAGCTACGCAGGCAGGAGTGGAGCAGCGCGGGGTGGTGGAGGACGCAGGCGTGGTGAGATGGAGTGGAGTGGGGACTGTGGATGAGGAGTGGGAGCATGCGCGGGAGGGGATGGGAGGTAGGGTACACAGGGAGAATGTGCGGGGCAATGTATGCGGGAAATGGAGAATGTTGGAGATGAGCGTTGGATTGTAGTGGAGGTCAAAAACCTGATTCAGAGAAACTCTGACACTTATGGCTAAAAGCCAGATTTGGAGAAGCTCCAAGATGGATGACTAAAATCCATAATCAACAGGGCCGAGAACGGTTGGCTCTGATACCAAATGCCACAACCGAATCCGGTTGTCTCCATTGAGAAGTGAATCCGACTTCACATAATTGAATATAAAAATATATATGATAAAATGATTGATAAAATGGATGATTAATAATTTACAATGAGGCTCGCTTTTATAGGCTTGAGCGTGTATAGTGAAGGGTTACACCCTTTCACTTAATAATTAATAACTTTAATTAATATACATATAATATTCGTAGCAATCTCATTTTCACTAATCCCTGTATCATTTTGCCTTTGCAGTTTGACACTTTTTATCTGGAGGAGACACACCCTAACTGTCCTTATGTTTCTCATGTTCCTTGTATTATTCATAGGTGTGTTCCATGCACTTGGAACTAGTTTCGCTTGTCCTTGACACCCATCTCCTCCCAAGTTACGAGTATTCTTCCATCCTTCCTTTGAGCTCATTAAAAACAGAAGGAGGCCTCAAGTTCACTTTTCTGAGATCGTTAAAATTTCACGGAAAAGGTCTATATGGATTCTTGTTTAAGCTCTTTTTTGACACCTTA
Organism: Larix kaempferi; assembly: GCA_027924585.1. Classification (NCBI taxonomy): domain Eukaryota; kingdom Viridiplantae; phylum Streptophyta; class Pinopsida; order Pinales; family Pinaceae; genus Larix; species Larix kaempferi. Next base: position 15,231,311 of record BSBM01000904.1, read on the forward strand.
AGATTGAAAAGGTTGTTGAGTTATCTTGTTTCTTTCACACTCGTTAAAATATTCGAAGAATCATCCATCCGGCATAATATTAACCCTTTTTCAGGATGCGTGGATTATTTACGAAAAAGGAATACTCTAGTTAACTTTGGCTAGAAGATTTCTTCCCCATATTATTTTATACTTTTTCGGGTGGTGGAGACTAAATCTATTAAGAAGTATGCCCTAGATTCTTCTTTAATATTTTCAGACTCTCTAAATATGAAAACACTGACGAGCATTTACCAACTCGGGATCGATAAAAATCCACGGGATGGTATATAGAGTTGTTGTTTAAGTTTCTCATAATATTTAAAATTGAAAACACCGGCGAGCATGAACAGATTTGATCTTGATATAAAATCCATGGATCAGTATCATTATCGAGCATCTTTCTATCTCTTCTTCAAGCTCGTTAAAAAAGGAAGAAAGATTCGAGTTTACTTTTTTGGACTTGTTAAATTTTTACGAAAAAATATCTTATCGAGCATAGTTTCATCGTTTATGTGCTCGTTAAAAAATGAAAAGGTACTTAAAAGGAGAAAAGGGGAAGGGAAAGATCTCAAATGTCTCTCAATATATTGGAAGCAAGTCAAATTGTCCTTGAAAAAAGCACCAGTTTTGAAACTCTTAACAAGTTGAGTTCTAGTTTTTGGCCTTAGGATAAAACCTAATCTCAAAGTTATTACTCCTCCCGTTGGTTAGTCTTCCAATCATAGAGAGAATTTAACAATGCCTTCTTGTAATGCCCACCTCAACACCTATGATTTAATTGATGATTTGAGACTTATGATTGATTTGATGATTTAAGATCTATGACTGATTCGACTATTGGGGACACTAGTTTGAAGTGACCCGTATTTATGAAAACTTGGACCATGAATGTTTGCTTTGAAATTTACCACATGAAATGAAAATGATATATGCTCGATTAAAAAAGACATAATGTTGAATATTGAAAATACTTGAAATGAAAATGATATATGCTCGATTGACAGAGACATAATGTTGAATATTGAAAATGCTTGAAATGAAAATGATATATGCTCGATTGACAAAGACATAATGATGAATATTGAAAATACTTGAAATGAAAATGATGAATAGTTTTATACTCGACTGACTGAGATAAAACAATGAATGATGAATATGCTCAACTGACCGAAGCATGATGTTAAATGACGAATATTTAATAGGCTCGGCTGACTGAGATACTAAAAAGACTGATGAAAATGTTTTATAGTGCAACGCTACTAATGTGTGCTTGAGTGTATGCAATGGCAGGTAAGAGATTTACCGACTAACCCACAATGGAATTATAGGGGTCATAAGAACGGAAAGAACACTTAGGGGTACGACGACTGACTGTCGACCCTGAATTAGCAATCCACGCACGGGTGAAGCCGTTTCAGCTCACCTGGGGAAGCATATGTCGTACGGGAAAGACCATAATGATTTGGTTGTGTATGATGGGTTGAGGGGCACGCAATAAGGAGAGCCTTATCCCTCAACATCCCTTAGTCTCTAAGAAGCGTAGTTGAGAGATCGCGGTAACGACTCCCGATCGCTACGCAGTACTCCCCATAAGAAGAAAGGAATGGAACTGTCGGAAGGGCCTGCCAAAGAGGAACCTGGACAAGAAAAAGATAATGTTATTTAAATGAAGAAATTGAAAACTCATCAAAGATAAATTCAGGTGAATTTAAATTAAAAGACAAATTAAAATAAAATAATATTCCTTTTTTTTTTTTGAGAAAAGAAGAATATCAGAAATAGAGAAAGAAACCAACAAAAACAATTTGTTAAGTCTAAATTATTTTATTTATCTACTTTATGAAAAGGAAGAAAACTAAAACTAAACTAGAAGTATGCTAGGAAGTCTATTAGAAATTAATGGGAATAGAAGTTAAACTTTAGATGAAAGTATTCTATTAAGGAATAATAGAATTAAATAAGTATATATATAAATCATTTATAATCTTTTAAAAACTTTTTGAGTCAAAATAGATTAAATGTTATTAATTAAAAGATACTTTCTCCTTTATAAATATTATTTCTAAAGATTTAAAATAAAGAAATGAAAAACAACTAGTTTACACATAAAAGATATTAAGTAAACTAAATGAGAACCAAAAGAGAAGTAGGACTCTCCCACACCTAACTCCCACTGATTTAGGGAATTAGGTGCACATTGAAGATATTTTGAGACACAGGTATTTGAGAATAATTGAAATTAAATTATTAAATTAAATTAAATATGTGCATGGATAGACACATGCACATACTTTTGCTATATAATGAGGGAGGAGAATGAGAGAAGGACATCTCTTGCTCCCTAATGCTTGATGGGCATGATAATCTCGGATTATGTTATGATTCTTGGGAGTCAGGATTAGCTAGAATGGGGATTGGGATATCCTTTCGGGAAGCTTGCTAGTGTGTTCTTATGACCCCATTAGCTCAGGGGTTCAGGGTAAAGGAGAGTAACCCCAATACGGTAGGGTGGTCAACCAAGGGGTTGTCGGTAACTTCGTCAAGGCTGGACTGATTGGACAATCGAATCGACCGCTACTACAACAATCTTCCCCCATCTCAAAATCAGGTTCAATGGTTTTTAATATTGTCTTCAGTATATGATATTGTTATTCTAGTTTCATTTAAAAAAAAAAGAATGAGTAATGACTTGGAAATCGATTCAAGGATTGTGTGCTTTTTGGTGTGTGTTGTTTAACCCTGTTCTATAGGTATACATACTTCAGATTTTCTATAAATGCGTTGAGACAAACTGAATCTGTGTCTTCCATTTCAAATGGCGATTTCAGGGTTTTGACATTGATTTAAATTGGGTTTTAAAAAGTTCTATGCCTTCCTTTCCAAATGGTGATCTCAACATTTTGCATTAATTTAATTTGAAGTTTCTAAAAGTATGTATTCTATTCAACAGCGATCCCAGACTTTGGTATTGATTTAATTGAATTTATTTTATAGATCGTTGTGTCATTGTTTGAAACTGTATTCAATTCTATTTCTTTTTATGGTGGACTGTATACTCCAATGTATATGGACGCATTCATTTACCCTCTTGCATTCTTGAAGTGTTCCAGATCTCTTAAGGCGATTCATGAAATTGCTCTTTAAATATATGTGATAATCTAATACATTTCCAGAATTCTATTAGCAAATTGATTTTCCCTTATTCTACGTTTATCAAATTCTCTTTTAGCGTTTTCCCTGAAATTGCATTTACGAATTGAATGTGTTTACTCTTTGTATATCAATTTTACTTAAATTTTCCAGATTTCGCAGTTACAAATTGTAGTTTCCCTCCTTCGTCCTTTGCACATTGATTCTTTGAAGTGACCCGCATTGATGATTTAAGATCTATGACTGATTCGACTATTGGGGACACTAGTTTGAAGTGACCCACATTTATGAAAACTTGGACCATGAATGTTTGCTTTGAAATTTACCACATGAAATGAAAATGATATATGCTCGATTGACAGGGACATAATGTTGAATATTGAAAATGCTTGAAATGAAAATGATATATGCTCGATCGACAGAGACATAATGTTGAATATTGAAAATGCTTGAAATGAAAATGATATATGCTCGATTGACAGAGACATAATGATGAATATTGAAAATACTTGAAATGAAAATGATGAATAGTTTTATACTCGACTGACTAAGATAAAACAATGAATGATGAATATGCTTGACTGACCGAAGCATGATGTTAAATGATGAATATTTAATAGGCTCGACTAACTGAGATACTAGAAAGAATGATGAAAATGTTTTATAGTGCAGTGCTACTAATGTGTGCTTGAGTGTGTACAGTGGCAGGTAAGACGATTTACCGACTGACCCACAATGGAATTATAGGGGTCATAAGAACGGAAAGAAAACTTAGGGGTACGACGACTAAAGGTCGACCCTGAATTAGCAATCCACGCACGGGTGAAGCCGTTTCAGCTCACCCGGGGAAGCGTATGCCATACGGGCAAGACCATAATGATTTGGTCGCGTACGATGGGTTGAGGGGCACGCAATAAGGAGAGCCTTATCCCTTAATATTGGTTTTTCATAGTGTAGTGCCCCTAGACTACTGTAGACATTGAGAGGACCTGTTGAGTGACCCGACTGTTTGAAACATTAATAAAATAACCCTATGATTTTATTTTGAGTATATTTATGATTACGATTGATTGATATATGTGCATTTGGGTAGTTATTGTGAATGGACGATTTCATGTTGTTTAATGATTAACTTTGATATGAATGATGCTTAACGACTAGCTGTTCAATTGATTATGTGATTAGATGAATGAGTAATGATTGAGTAAATTATAGATGCTTAATGAAGCAGCAGATTTATAAATCAAATTGTGATTATTGAGGACAGTGCTACTCATTTACGTTTGTGAGAATAGTGTGTAGCGACAGGTGAAACAGTTCACCGACGGACACACAAAGGAATATGAAGGGTCGTAGAGTACGGGTAAATCACACACAAGGAGAGCGACGACGATGTCGACTTCCGACGGAATACCACGCTTGAGCAGATAAGCATTGATCCGCTTGCTCAAGAGGAAAGTGTGAGGGCGTACGAGGTGGGCCACGATGGAGCTGGTCACGTACGATTTGGGGGGCGCGCAGTGAGAACGGACTCACTCCTCAACGCCATTAGTCCCTAATAGCGTGTAGACGGAGGATGGAAGGTAACGGCTCCTGAAATCCCTACATAAAGTTCCCGCAAGTCAAAACGGAAGGATGACGGCAGAAGGGCCCGACGGTGCGGTACCCTGCCGAGAACGGAAAGAACGGACACAAGGGCCCAACGATGTGGTACCTTACCGAGGAATGGAAACTACGGACGACTGGACCCGATGGAGTGGTGCCATGTCGGGGAAATTAAATTAAGGAACAAGGAGGCCCAATGGTGTGGCACCGGGGTCCTAGTAAAAGTTGACTGCTAAACTTAACTGCATTGAAACGTATAAGTCTGCACCTAGAACATTACTTAGAAATGTATTTGAGTACTTTAGGCATTTGCACATAAATGATTACTTTGGCATTTAAATAATATTAAGTGTTATTTAGGCATTTGCACATGAAAGGATACTTCTGATTATTTAAAAATATTATAAAGATTTATTTAGGAGCAAAATGGAATCCTAGGCATGGACACCTAGTCAACTCCACCTACACCACAAATCTAGGAGTTAAGTGAAATATCTAGGGGACAAACTTGAGCAAACTTAGGGATGTTGGTGCATCTCCTAGAGAAACTGACACATGGATGGGTGAGTTTTATTAATTTATTAATTTAATAAAATGAATATTTTTGCATGAAGCGACATGTGTCGCATGATATTTTCCTTTATAAGGAAGGAATTGGGAATGGGTAAAGGACCCAGACCCTGGATGACTATCGTAATATTGAGTTACCTCATGACTTGCTGCTATTGAGGGTTTGGCTGGAAATCTTGGTGGGGGGGAAACCCAAGCTGGGTTTCTTGAGAATTGTGTGTGAACTTTACGACCCAAAGCTCGGGGGAGGCCATGCGACTGAAAGCATGAGCCTATGGTTGGGTGGCGAAGCTAACGGTTGATTTGCCAATGGTTAAACGAGCTTTGCTGGAGGGATCCTACGGAAGAAGAAGGCGACAATGGACCAACTGGATCGGGTTGACAGGTTAAGGTTTTGCATATTTTTGTTAAGTTATTCACGCTTTTTATTTTAGTTTCCAATAACTATGATGGCTAATATTTTTGTATGAAGTTGTTAAAGTTTCAGGTTCATTTCAAGGGGACCCTAAATGAGGGGTCCTACATTTGGTATCATAGCTGGTCGAGCCTTGAGGACACCAGACTCATAATCTTCTGCAGATGCATCTTTCTCCATATCCGCTGCAGAACTTGGATATTCGGTACTAAGACATTGGATCGATTGTGATTTCCTTGGAACTACACCCACTGCTGGAGCAACCATCCCGACAGGTTTTATTCACCCTAAAATTATTTTTAGCTTTGTTTTTATTTAAAAGAAATGTCGGAGGATAAGAAAAGAATTCAAATCTCTGTTTTATTTAGAGAAATAGTGATCTCATATTTCTTTTAAAATTCTGAATATGCACTCTCTGTTTACTTGGAAATTTTTTTTATGCCTGTTTTATTTAGAGAAATGTTGGAATGCAAGCAAAGATCATTGATCTCAGATTTCATTTAAAATCCTGAATACACACGCTCTGTTTACTTTAAAAATTAGATTTTATCTTTGTTTCTAACATTCAACTCTGAACTCCGATTTACTTCTGTCGTGATCGAATATTTCCAAACGCATGTCATTTCTGAATTCGTATGTATTTATCAAATCCTTAGAAAAAAAAAAAAAAATAGTAACTTTGTGTGTCTCACCAATATTTCGAAATACATTTCATTCTGGCATTGATTTAGAATAATGTAAACATAGCATTGGAGCTGTAGATCTCATTCATTGTGTCGTTTAATTCCAAATCATGAAGACGCAATATTAGATATTTAGATCTCATTCATCCTGGCATTGATTTTGAATCATGAAAACACAACCTTACAGCTGTAGACCTCATTCATTAAGACGTAAATTGTGAATCGTGAAAAGACAGCATTAGAGCGGAAAACCGCGTTCATTCTGATGTGAATTTACGATGTGAATTTTCAATTCACTAACGCACAGTCATCGAGCTTGCCATCGTATTCTTGAAGTCTTATTTTATTACATTGTAGCACAAAAGATAAGAGTTCGACATACTGCTGGAAGTTTATACAATTTCGCTAAACCCACTAAAATCCACCATGATTCGTGATCACTCTATTTATTACTCCTATTCTGTTCTTTAATGAAAAATCTCTATTTCAATAATTAAATACGCCAATATTTCTTTTCCTCTAAAGCTCGATCCGTAGATAGTAGATCTGATCCTTGCATTATTGTAATCCCTGTACCTGTTATTGACCCAATAGATCTGTAAAATCCTGGGGCTGTTCGATTATATCTGTGTTCATAATTCCAACATACCAACAGTTCTCTATATTTCCGTTTGAAGGCATAAAAAGATCTCTGATGGACCAGATCTCTATCTCTGTGTATCTATAATTTTTCTGGTTATTATATCAACCAAGAGTATCCGCGTGCCCGCACTCCTTTGCATTCTGGCGAATGATTTAAGACTTGAACACCTGCACAATTTAATCCATATCATTATACCTGTAAGTATGAGTTAATAATCTTCTGCAGTGACTTGTTAGAAGAGCATTCGACTCCCAGCTTACGATCCAAAATTGTCGGATCTTGTCCCTATATCGGTTTTATTGAACATATAACCTTACTCTACCTCTCGTTCATCCTGTTGCGGTCCCTGTTGCTATGTGAATTTCAGTCCCACTGGACTTTAAAGGGGAGGTTATTTATTTTATTTTTCGATTTCTAGCTCTCAGAATAAGTAGTCATTATTTCTCTTTTTTTTTTTTCAATGGGCACAATAAGTTGTCCATATGGATTTCACATAACGATCTTTGCTATATTTGTAGAGAGTTAAAACAAAAAACAAAACAAAAAACAAATCGTGGAATCCAATATCTATGATAAGTCTCTCACTTAATCCTCTAGCCGTAGCATTTTTATGAGCAAGTATTCTTACTTCATCTCTATCCAGTTTTATTAAATCTCTATGAGACGTCACAATTTCAAACGCTCAGATCATGAAGTTCTCTCCGTCAAATTTTTTTAAATCTATGTCAGAAAGATGCTCAAATTGTGAAGTTATCTCATTTTAATTTCTTTTAACACCTTGCAACGCTTGATCAAGTAGATCAAACCCCAGGCTCTGTGCTTATTCATATAAACCTTGATAAACTGGACCGTTAAAAAAAAAAAACACTCTGTGATCATCGGCGCTCACGATTTTTAATCTCAAACGATGGGTCAGAACTCGGTCAGATGAGACCATATCTTGTGTATCTTTGTTGTTAATGACTAATGACTGCATGCTTGGCATCCCAATGAAGAGAACTCCGCTCAGTCAGCGGCCGTTCCACAATATCATCGTTCAAACTTAGGAAATCTAAATTAAATATCGCATGCGTAGATCATGGACGCCATCTCTGAGATCATCAGTTCATTAACGGCTAGATTAACAGTTAGTAGTTTGATGACGGATTTACATGTGGGATTAACTTCGATGGTCTTCCAATCTAATATGCTTCCACTGCAACAATAAATTCTCTTGGCGTGATTAACGCTATGCCCATTAACTGTCGATCAGGTAAAACCCTGTAGGTGGAGATACCACTCCTCGGCGATTGCATTTCGTTAGGAGTAGGATCCCTTATACCCATGTGTGTTATCACCATGATTTCCTGCAGCACCGAGTTACACTCGTAGTGCGTGAGTCTCCAGCTCCACCTCACTCGGAAGTTAAACGTTGTGAAGTGGAAGTAATGGCTGGGCGTAAATTCCAATGGAGTGGAATTTCTGTTAAGTGACTCTACCTCTCAGCTTTATGCCAATGCGATAATTGCTTGCCCTAATCTAATTTAATTCATTTATGTGAAGATTTCTATTAATTAAAATCTTTAACAAATTTATGGTTCCGGCTGAACCCACCTGTAACGATAGCAATGAAGAGTCTTCAAAACAGAATGTTTTATTTATTTCATGCATGTGAAGATTTGATTATCTTTAATAAATTATAATTTAAACTGAATCTACCTATAAACGATGGTGATCAAGAGTTCAAATTCAAAATAGCAGTTGAATAATAGTAGCTACCATAACGATTAGAATATGTATCCTAGTCCTAGAACTCCGATGTAGTATGACAGCCAATGATGATGAGAAAGTGAATTATGGAGATCAATGTCAACATTCCGTTATGTCCTTCTAATTAAATTTAAAAGAAAAAAAAAATGGGATTCCTCGATATTTCCAATATGGAGGAAATCCGCTCTCTGAAATAAATTGAATCCTATTGATCGATGTGAATATAATTTTGTATCTTGTGTGATCTAGATACCCATAAAATTTTGAGTCAACACTTATGACGGTGTGACCATTCACTAGAATTAAAAATGCCTTTACTCTTGATTGATTTACAGTTTTCAATTAGTGAACTGAAGATTGTTACTACATGTTTATAATTAGATAATACCTTCCAGATTTATTAAAACAACTATTAACTTACTAACTTACGTAGTTGTATGAGACAAGGTATCATCCATTAATGCAAGAGTGAGAAGACATATATGATTTATTTTTTTTATGTTATAGAAGTTGTCGATTTATTTTGTAAGGATTGACTCCATTAGAAATTTGGAACGGTTGTTTAATTCATTGCATAGATATTCAAATGTCGTGGTAGAGAAATTATTAATGGTGCGTTATAATATTTGTTTATAGGTGAGAAGGAAAAATATTATAATTAATGTTATGTAAATTATATAATAATATTTTAATTGTTATATTATAAAGAATGGATATTAGAAATTATAATAAATTATTTGATAATTTTTTATAAGTTGAATGGAGGAGAAATTATAATGGATGCATTTAAATAATCTTGTATATTTAAAAAAAAAAAAAATTATAAAGTGATGAAATTTTTTTTATGATTGGAAGGAATTCAATATATTTAATATCCATATTTTAGACATTTAAAATCCTTATTTTAAAACGTTTAAACTTGTTCAGGAGGAGACATTAAAATAAATTGAATATATTTAATAACTACATTTTAGAATTTTGTTTAGGAGAAGAGGTTAAAGGTGGATACTATTTAAAACTCCTATATTAGAATTTTACTTTTTGAAAGGGAGGAAGTTATATATATATATATATATATATATATATATATATATATATATATATATATAGTTAGTATTTGTGAAGGGAAGGAGATACATTATTAAGTTCTGAGTTCACCTTTCAATAATAATTATTTCTTCTTAACAAGCAAAAGTTGTGTATATATGTTGAAATACATATATTTATATATAGGATAATTATTAAAAGTTGTATATTTACATATATCTTATTTGTTATAGGAAATTTATAAATGCATTATGGATTATGCATATTATATTTAATGTTAATATATATATATATATAAAATAAATAAAAAATAAAAACTATGAATACCTATAGAGGGAATATATGGTATTATATATCTATGCAACATTTGCTTAATGATGCAAATGTAGAAATATACAAATATATATAATAAAGTGGTCTCACGAATTATATACTTTAAGTAATTTCTGCTCAAAAGGGTTCCTTATGTTACGTTATTTTTGAAAGACTATATAATTGTGGAGTATTATATATAGATGAAACATAAAAATAGACATATCTATATATATTGGTTAATGTATGAAATTCACCACATTGAAGAACTAATATCATGTTTTAGGATTGCAACAACACGATCACATGTCAAGGAATCGGTAAAAGGGGATGGTAAGACGATATCTCCACCGAGACTCAGATAGATTGTTGAGAGGGTGAAGTAGACTCAAAATTTGGAAAACAGGATATCAGTGTGACCCACATGATGAGCTGAACACAAGGAAATGAATTTTGCGGCATGACAATGTTGTTAAAGAGAATGAAAAAGTACAAACTCGACGTAACCATGACAATGGTAAATAAAGAATTATTAATTGTGAAAGTCCACCGAAGGGTCCAAATCATGACGATTTTAGTAAAACGAACCATGGAAATGATCAACACAATGAACTGAACGCAATGAAGCTAACAATAGGACATCACCAAACCTTCATGAAAGGATGACTATCCCTCGAGATGGAACTCGATGAGGTTAAGAAAACCCGCAGTGCGCGACTTGGCGAGTATGTCGAAGTGGTCCTACGACAACATAAATGATGAAATGAGGTAAGGACATGATAAGATCATTGACTTTGACATGATGTTACCGATGGAAGGACTAAGAGATAAACTTTAATACTTTCGACTAAATCACTAAGTTTCGATGCCTCGAATCCTAAACATTTAGAGGTTTTGGGAAGGAGTCTTATGGGAATTGGTTTTGGGAATATTTGAGGGTCTCTACTAATTTGTTAAAATACGTGACTACATCTTACCTAGCTATATTTGACTGAATATTTTATAATGTTTACCTTCTTGTCTTGGAGGGAGGATAACCAAATAGATTTAAATCCTTGCTTGGATTGTTATGCTGAATGATCATTTGATAAACTAATGGGTGGCTATTGACACAATGCAGCTTGCAGATAATTGGATGTCATAAACCTTTGTAAATGAATAGGAGATATAGGAAATCTAGTTGGGATTGGAAATTATTGAATGTATTATTGGATTTGCATTACACGAAATTACGATTGAGTTCCTTAGGATGTATTAAAATCATGTGGGATGAATTAGAAAACTAATGATTCATGATTGTTTATGAAAAATAGAAGAGAATAACAAGAAGATGAGAATAGAAATTAAGATAAAGCCTAGCTTCGAAATTACAAGAACAAATTAACTTCGGGATGAAGTTCTAAATAAGTAGGGGTGTATGTAATGCCTCTAGAATGACTGTGGACCTTAAGGGCACCTGTCGCGTGACCCGGCTGAACAACTTCGATATAGTGGTCTCTTGAACCTTGTTATGTCTTAAATGATTGAGGAAAACCTGAATATGTGAATGACGACAATGATTGATAAATGAATTAAGGAATTAAATTCTATGTGTGGAGAGGGATAATTGATTGATTACATCTTGATTAATGATTATCCTTGATTGATCAAGTCAAAGTGCAGTGGGATAGTGACAGTCCTAGCTCTGCGACTTGGGGGGACGCAACTGAGATGCGTCATAGCTTTCTACATTTATTCTGAACTTCGGGACGAAGTTCTAAATAAGTAGGGGTGTATGTAGTGCCCCTAGACTACTGTAGACATTGAGAGGACCTGTTGAGTGACCCGACTGTTTGAAACATTAATAAAATAACCCTATGATTTTATTTTGAGTATATTTATGATTACGATTGATTCATATATGTGCATTTGGGTAGTTATTGTGAATGGACGATTTCATGTTGTTTAATGATTAACTTTGATATGAATGATGCTTAACGACTAGCTGTTCAATTGATTATGTGATTAGATGAATGAGTAATGATTGAGTAAATTATAGATGCTTAATTAAGCAGCAGATTTATAAATCAAATTGTGATTATTGAGGACAGTGCTACTCATTTACGTTTGTGAGAATAGTGTGTAGCGACAGGTGAAACAGTTCACCGATGGACACACAAAGGAATATGAAGGGTCGTAGAGTACGGGTAAATCACACACAAGGAGAGCGACGACAATGTCGACTTCCGACGGAATACCACGCTTGAGCAGATAAGCATTGATCCGCTTGCTCAAGAGGAAAGTGTGAGGGCGTACGAGGTGGGCCACGACGGAGCTGGTCACGCACGAGTTGGGGGGCGCGCAGTGAGAACGGACTCACTCCTCAACGCCATTAGTCCCTAATAGCGTGTAGACGGAGGATGGAAGGTAATGGCTCCTGAAATCCCTACATAAAGTTCCCTCAAGTCAAAACGGAAGGATGACGGCAGAAGGGCCCGACGGTGCGGTACCCTACCGAGAACGGAAAGAACGGACACAAGGGCCCAATGATGTGGTACCTTGCCGAGGAATGGAAACTACGGACGACTGGACCCGATGGAGTGGTGCCATGTCGGGGAAATTAAATTAAGGAACAAGGAGGCCCAATGGTGTGGCACCAGGGTCCTAGTAAAAGTTGACTGCTAAACTTAACTGCATTGAAACGTATAAGTCTGCACCTAGAACATTACTTAGAAATGTATTTGAGTACTTTAGGCATTTGCACATAAATGATTACTTTGGCATTTAAATAATATTAAGTGTTATTTAGGCATTTGCACATGAAAGGATACTTCTGATTATTTAAAAATATTATAAAGATTTATTTAGGAGCAAAATGGAATCCTAGGCATGGACACCTAGTCAACTCCACCTACACCACAAATCTAGGAGTTAAGTGAAATATCTAGGGGACAAACTTGAGCAAACTTAGGGATGTTGGTGCATCTCCTAGAGAAACTGACACATGGATGGGTGAGTTTTATTAATTTAATAATTTAATAAAATGAATATTTTTGCATGAAGCGACATGTGTCGCATGATATTTTCCTTTATAAGGAAGGCATTGGGAATGGGTAAAGGACCCAGACCCTGGATGACTATCGTAATATTGAGTTACCTCATGACTTGCTGCTATTGAGGGTTTGGCTGGAAATCTTGGTGGGGGGGAAACCCAAGCTGGGTTTCTTGAGAATTGTGTGTGAACTTTACGACCCAAAGCTCGGGGGAGGCCATGCGACTGAAAGCATGAGCCTATGGTTGGGTGGCGAAGCTAACGGTTTCTTTGCCAATGGTTAAACGAGCTTTGCTGGAGGGATCCTACGGAAGAAGAAGGCGACAATGGACCAACTGGATCGGGTTGACAGGTTAAGGTTTTGCATATTTTTGTTAAGTTATTCACGCTTTTTATTTTATTTTCCAATAACTATGATGGCTAATATTTTTGTATGAAGTTGTTAAAGTTTCAGGTTCATTTCAAGGGGACCCTAAATGAAGGGTCCTACACATAGAATTATCCTTGGCTTGGTACTCTAGAATTGATAGCTACCTTCAAGAGGAATGTTGTAATAATAATTTTGACCTATTTTGTTGTTTTGTCGATTTTAGAAAAACTTTTGATATGATGCCTAGAAATAACTTGTGAAATAGGCCAGAGAAGCTTAATGTTCCTTTTGAGTTGAGAGCTGTCATGATAAGGTTACACGAAAAGGTCATTTCCAAGTTTAATATTAATGAGAGGTGGTCTATGGATATAAACTGTAATAGTGGGGTTAAGCAAGGTTGCCCCCTCTCCCCTACCCTTTTTGGAATTTGCATTGATAAACTAGAAAGATGTTTAGAAGAAGTAGGTTGCGCTGGAACGATATTATTTGGGATAGTTATCATCCTCCTACTTTTTGTTGATGATATTGTTCTTTTGGAAAGGTGTCCCTTTGATCTCGATAAACAATTAAGAACTCTCAAATATTTATGCTCTAACATGGGTATGATTGTTAACATCGACAAGACAAAAGTTATGATTATAAAATCTAAGAAAGACACCTATGCAAATTTTATTTATGATCATAGAAAACTGGAGAAAGTGAATTCTTGTCAGTATCTTGGAATTGATTTTCATCACAAGCTCAATTGGAACTATAACATTGAGAAAAGGATTAACAGAGAGTGGAAATCTTTTTTTGGTCTTGAAAATAATTGTAAATCAACCAACCTGGTCATGTGGGATAAAAAGAAGTTCCTCTTTGAAACTCTTTTCATCCTCATTATCGTATACGATTGTGAAGTATGGAGGTGTAGCATTTCTAGATAATATTGGAGAAAGATTGAGCAAATCCAAAATGGTTTATAACTTATAACCTCAAAATTAAAAGCAATATGCCTTATCATATTCTCCTCATAGAAGTAGGTATTTTCCCCATCGAGAGCATGGATATTACTAGATACCTGATGTACAAGCACAAGATAAATAACATGAGAAAGAAGAGCATTCCTAAAATTGATTTAAATTCAAGTCAAAACAAACTATGCCTCATGGGGAGTTGGTATAAAGATACCATGGCTTGGTTAAACCATTGGGGCATTGATGAAAATGACACTTTGCAAAATATCGATAATGCCAAAAATATTATTACTTCTAAGTTTAAAGAGAAATTATGGTGCAAGGAAAATTTAGCAATTAAGAGAAAATTAAGATACTATAAGGAGGTCATCAACCCTAATTTGGAAGATCAGAAGTATCTCTCGGTAGTAACTAGTTTAAAGAAGAAAATTTATATAGTCAATATTAGAACGAACTCTCCTGATATCCATAGCGAAACAAGGCATTGGTCTATTCCTAAAACTCCATGGGCGGAAAGGGTTTTCCAACTTTGTGATTCTATGAGTGTTGAGGATGAAAATCACTTTCTCTTAGAGTTCCCACTGCCATGCTTACACCCACATTAGATATGAGTTTCATAGTCTTTGCTACAACAAACCTTTCTAACATCCTAACTTGCCAAAACTATAGTGAGCTCGGAAATCTTCTCACCAATT
This sequence comes from Larix kaempferi, assembly GCA_027924585.1. Classification (NCBI taxonomy): domain Eukaryota; kingdom Viridiplantae; phylum Streptophyta; class Pinopsida; order Pinales; family Pinaceae; genus Larix; species Larix kaempferi. Next base: position 15,246,558 of record BSBM01000904.1, read on the forward strand.
TTATTTTTTTGTTCGAATATCCCCGATTTGCAGATTGTCCTATGGTCTGAGAAACCACGACCCAGGGGTATCTCGGCAGTCAAAATCATTTGGGGATCACACCAGCCTCAACTTGACTGGGTTTTTGGGTGTCTCCTCCCAACTAAGTCACCGCTAAGGGGAATTGAACTTGGGTTGCCTTGCTGACGAGGCCCACACCTTAACCGAGTGAGCTAGCAGGATTTCACTTCTCACCAAGCTTTTTGAGCATAGGAACAAAAATTTAAAACAAACCAAGTAATACCCTTCTTAAGGTCCGAAAGACCAAAGTTGGTCTCAGTGGACATTAATCATCATCATCATCACCATATATTTAAAATTAAATGAAAATTTTAATTATTTTTATAATCTATGTAAATATAAAGAAGAAAATCAACTTTCTTAATATAAAAATGAATTCTCATGAGCTTCAGAATGAAGTTGGGCATTGGACAATTCTTAAAAAACCTTGGGTAGATAGAATTCGTCATCCTTGTGAGACTAAGAAGGTTGAGGATGAAAAAGACTTCCTCTTAGATTGCCCTGTGTACACCCACATTAAATCTTAATTTTAAAAAAATTGTTACAATAATGACCTTCATAACTTTTTAACTTAGCAAAGCTATAATGACTTAGGAATGTTTCTCTTCAAGGGCATAGAAATAAAATTCTAAAAGAATTCAAGTAATTTCTTAACTTTTTTTATTAAAGGTTCTATAAACCAAATTCGGTCTCAATAGACGTTAATAACCATCATCATCAATAAAAATTATTTATCAAAATTTAAGTTTAATTATTTTTAAAAAAATTATTATATAATTAGAGTGTAATTAAAGATAATATATATATATATATATATATAGAGAGAGAGAGAGAGAGAGAGAGAGAGAGAGAGAGAGAGATCTTTCCTTTTCAAAATTTTACGAATATTATTATCAAATTGTTGTCCCCGGGGTGTAGGCCAGTTGGCAATAGGGTGCACTAAGGAACTCGTTATGACATCGTGGGTTCAAACCTTGACTAGCCCTGTGTGTCACACGTGGAGTAGCATTGGTATGCCTTGGGGTATAGTGGTAGTGGACCAAAATTGACCCCATCTAATGCGAGTACGAGCTTGGTCCCAATTGTCGGTTTCCTTAGTTACAAATTATAAATTATAAATTAATAAATAAATATTATTTATCAAATTGTTAAATTGTTACTATGTATCTTGAAAAATTATTATAAATACTTTTATGTTTCATCTTTATAATAATTATAAATAAAAATATATTTTTCTTGTTTGTTAGAGTGTCTTTGATTTGCGGGATTAGCCTGTGATTTAAGAAACTGCGACCTAGAGGCATTTAAGCTGTCAAAATCACCTAGGGATCGCACCCAGTCTAGACCACACCAACCCTTAGCATGAATAAATTTATAGGTGTTTCCTCCCACTACCGCATAGTTTCGAACCATGGGCTGCCTAACAAACGAAACCCATAGAAACCAATTGTGCTAGTGGAACTTGACAATTCAAAATTAAAAAAAAATGTTAGCAAAAATAATTTTAAAATATAAAGGATATGGGGACCTATTTTAGAAATGTGAAGGAAATGGAGCTATTGTTAAGAGTCATTGAGCTTGATAAAGGTAATGAAATTGGGTGTCTTTTACGGAAAAAAAAAATATAAATACTAGTTTATTTTAAAGTTAGAATATGATATGTTGTTGCATTCATAAGTGCTTTTTAGAATTCAATATGAATGAGAAATGTAATTTAATGCGCAAGTGGAGTTGACCATGACACTTTAATAAAATAATAAAATATTAAGAAAATGAAAATTTTACAATGTTGACCCTAACCTAAAGTTGAAAACCGAAAATATACATATTCCAATTGATTAAAACTAAAAAAATTAATGAGATTTGGACAATTCTTGTGATGTGATCTTGGAGTTGAGACATCCCATGACTAACCCATGGATTTACATACTAAACCATTATAAATCCATTTTAAATCCATTCAAGTGCAAACCCTTTTTAGAGTGCAAAATTTGAGGAAAAGTTTCCACCTCAAGGAATTTGATCCATCTTGAATCTTGGTAAATCTAGAGTTAAGATGAATCTATATTGGTGTTCTAATGAGTGAGATGAAGCATATCCTGAATGGTTTTCCTTGAATAATAGTGATGAGTCAACTAGCTTTAGTTTTTCTTAAATAATAGTGATGAGTCAACTAACTTTTGTGATAGTAACCAGTGATATCTTCAATACCAATCAATTACATTATGATAAGTTTTGTCATCTTCAAAAAAAATAAAACATATCATAATAAAAATAATTCAAATTTAATTATTTTTATATTTAAATAAAATCTAGAAAATAATAATTTTATATTTTAACTATATAAAACATATCATAATTGTACTTAAATTGTTTGGAATTACAATAAATAAGTTATATATTAAACAATTTTAATATGTTCATATTACATTCGCACCACTCTATAATATTATTATGATCTTTTCATAACAATGCTTTCCACGTTGAGACTCTTCTTTCCTCTTTATAATATTACCACTTTTTCTACATTACGTTCTTCTCAAGCTTTCACGCTTTATATTAAAGTGCATGTAATATTCTAATTTTAATGTATTAGGAAACACTTACCTATGGTTCTAGAAATCTTACTGAAATGATATGTTTTGCCTTGGATACTCATATTTATTCCTAGTCAATTTAGAGTGCCAATTATTCTCTGAATTGACTGCCAACAAAGTAAATTGCAATCAAAGTTATTATCATATTTGGACTAGTATTTTTTTAATTAATTATAAAAATAATAAGATAATATAAAGTAATTATTTTTATTTTATTATATAAAAAATATTTATTTATTAAGAAACATTATAGAAATGGATATTGATATTTTAATTTTAAAATATTTTTAAATGGTTAAATATAAAATTAATGTTTAATTGTTTTGGTCATGTTTATAATTTTTATTTTTTAAATTTAAAAATAAAACTTAATATAATTATATCTCAGTGATTTTTATTTTAAAAATAAAACTATGTAAAAATATATTTAACTATGGATGTTTCCATAGTAGTTAGGCGTTGTTTCATAATTTTTGGATTTCACTCATTTTGAAGAATCAAAATGACTTTATTTAGGATTGAAAAAGATTAGGCTAAATACATAAGGAGTTGGAGGATTAGCTATTACAATTAACATAGAAAATAATTATTAATAATAAAAAGTTAAGAAAAACAAAATGATTAAAAAAAATAAAAGTCATAATAAAAATGTTCATAAATTTAAAAAGGAAAATAGAAAAGGATTAATAAATGAAAAAGATAATAAATAAAGATTAAGATTAATAAAAGAATATTTAAAAAAAATATTATAGATAAAGAAAAACCTGTTTATAATAATGAAAAGGGCTTAAAATAATGAAATAAAAAGGAGTTGAACGGTTTAAAAAGTAAGAAGTTTTAAGAACAAGATTGGTTAATAACTGAGTTATAAGAAATTGAAGTTTAAAAAAATAATAATAATAAAGACGGGATTAAAGAAATATTATTATTATTAAAAATATTTAATTATTAAAATAAATTAAAGATAAAAATAATGGAATAAAGGAGGATGAGATGTAAGATAATAAATGTAAAAGGGGTTGGAAGAAGGATAAAGAAGGGGAGGGTTGAAAATGCTAACCACAATTGGTTCAGATTCTTGAAACCAAAATGAATAACATTAAATTGTTAAAAGGAGAGGAGGGTGGATATTTAAATGAGAAAGAGTGAGAATGTAATAAGGATAAAAACAACGGGTAAGGTTAGATTATAGAGATGATGGCTTGAGGCTAATCAGAGTCAATGTCTCTATAAATATGTTATTGTCTCTCTAATCTAGCCCCCCTTCTTTATTAATCGTCCAATCTCTTTTGCATTTATTATCTTATATCCTCTTTCTTCTTATTAGTCCATGTTGTAGGCAGAGACTGTATGTTCTGTGTTTGTGTATTAGTTAATGTGGATATTTTTTATTTTTTTTTAAGTTAGATCAAAGTCAAGTTTAAATTTGTATTTATAATTTATTTTTTGAGAAATTTTGTTCAACTTTTATTGGATGGGAGGTCTTGAAGTGACCATTTTGATCATTGCTCAGTATTAAAAAAATTAAGAAAAAAACAAAAAATACTTACCTTTAACTTAACCTTATTTGTGGATGTTGTCAAATGATCTGAGGATTACTTGGGTCATTACGCAACTCAGGTATGTTGTCAGAAGATGATTTCGGCTACTGTGTACATGACACAACACATGTTTGTATTTAATATAGTAGTTGAGGAAGGTAACCCAAGTGGCTCACATATTGCCACGAAATGGTAGGCATTAATATCATGTAACACTTGTGCATTCTCTAAGAGGTATCGCCAGACATTTTCCATCTATGGTTTTGGTTTCGGAGGTAGGTAACTCTCAACGATTGTTGTTTACTCTGTTCATTCTACATAGTACCGGGGCTTGGCCCTGTGAATAATTTTTCAATGTTACGCTCAACCTTAAACTCAATTTATAATTAAACTATTCGAGAGGAATTCTAAGATCAAATATGACAGTTAACAACACTTCGAGGGGAAATGCTTTCAGATCTTATGCATGAAATGAGATATGCATATGCGTGAGGCGAGACATCGACCAAAGAGTTCCACCTGATAGAAATATGAAATTTGGATTATCAACTCTATCTCTAGAAATATGTGTGAGGTGAGACATCCACCTAATTTCTAGATTTTCAACTCTGTCTCTTACATGGTTGTAAAGAAACTCTAGAATTATTAGGCTTAGCCATAGTTACTTATTTCATTTTTTTGTTGTGATCTGTTAGTTTGAGGATACTGGAACAAGGGAATTGAGATATGCATACTGTTAGAAAAACAAGATCACGGAGCAATAACAATAAACAAAAATGCAAATATAATCACACAAACACATTACAAGAGAGACACCAATATATCGTGGTTCACCCAAGATGGGCTACGTCCAAACTGAAATTGCCAGTCCTTATTATTATACCGTCTAGCAAAGTGAAGGGATACAACCTGCAGCACAACCGCTGCACTTCCTCTCACACTCTCTCACAGTCTCTCTTCACGATCTCAGAGATCTTTACAATGCATAATACCTAATACATCAACCCTAGCCATGTTACAATGTCTTTCTTTTATAAGAGAAATACAATGGGAAAATACCACGGGTTACCCAAAACAATGGGCCCGTAAACTGTTGGCGAAAAAAGCCCCAAAAAATTTTCTCGGGGGCGCTGCCCCCGGACCCCCTGGGGATCGTGCCGAGATCATAACCAAACCTGGGGTTCAAACACGACTGAATCATCATCTATGAGACTGGAAGATCAGGCTCCACAAACAACACATACTAGAAGGAGTTTTTGGCATAGACATCGTACAAAGTATCCTCCTATTACAAAATTTTAGAGGACCATGGTCTCCAAATCTCGAAGACTAGCCTAGAAGAGGTTTGTTGACCATAAACATTATACTCTATAGCAAATCTATAGAAAATCCATCTCGGCCATGCTAAAAACAGTTGTTGATGAGGATTGCACTCTTGATAACTTTGGTTTTGTATGTGGGGCAGTTTATTATGCTAGACATAATGGTTCGTTTTCTATCAACAGGTTGTCAAACAATTCGTCAACCTATTATATGATATAGATATGGAATTTTAATACTTACATATTGTTAAATATATATTTAAATTCTTAATTCTTATAACAATATATATATATATATATATATATATATATATAACTACAATTGCATACATGCTGACAGTTAGCTCTATTGGAGCATCCCAACTTTCTTCATTGCAATACCCATCCCAATATGTCCCTTTGAGAGGAGGTGGTGGTCAACAATGAGATCTTATGCATATATGAGTACTTTTCCAATTATTAGTTTTGGTAACCAAAGTTATTGATACTTATTTTAACTTTTTGAACATAAAATTTAAAATAAGAATATTTATTTTTAAGATAAAAATTGAAAAAATATATTAGTAAAATGTATAACTATCAAATTTATATTTTATCATTATCTTTTAAATGATAATATCATTGTATTTTTATAATAGATAGCTATTAGTTGATATTTAATATTAATGTTTTCTTTTATACATTAAAACATGAACTAAGCTGCACTTAACTCTCTTTTTTCATCTTTAATTTATTTTAATAATTAAAATTTTTAATAATAATAATAATAATATTCCTTTAATTCCCTCTTTATTTTCTTTTTAAACTTCAATTTTTTAATCTTTTTAAACCATTGAACCCCTTTTTATTTCACTATTTTAAACCATTTTTCATTATTATAAATAAGTTTTTCTTTACTTATAATAAATATTTTTCAAAAATCTTCTTTTTATTAATCCTAACCCTTTTTATTATCCCTTTTTCTTTTTATTAATCATAACCCTTTTTATTATCTTTTTTTCTTTTTATTAATCCTAACCCTTTTTATTATCCTTTTGAGTTTATTAACCCCTTTTTATTATCCTTTTTTCTTTTTATTAATCCTAACCCTTTTCATTATCCTTTTTTTCTTTTTATTAATCCTAACCCTTTTTATTATCCTTTTGAGTTTATTAACCCCTTTTTATTTTCCTTTTTTAGATTTATTAACATTTTTATTATAACGCTCAGTTCTTTTTTTTATCATTATGTTTTTCTCAATTTTTATTTTATTATTAATAATTATTTTTTCATTTTAGTCTTTTTTATTTAATTAATTTTCTAGCTTTTAGTTTTATATATATTTAACTTAATCATTTCTATCTTAAAGTAGATTTATTTTAATTCCTTAAAAATAGGTGGAGTATCCACTCAAACAATGATTCCAAAACTACAAAATAAAAATTCAAAAAATATAAAGCAATGTAAAAATACAATTATAAACAAATCAATTAATTTTTTCTTTTTCTTTTTCAAATTTTATAAATCAAAATTAATATGATAAGCCATAACCACCATATCACTATATTAAATATATATTGATGTATTATGTCTTTTAGATTTACAAAGTTTATAATATAACAATTTAAAAGAAGAATAAGTTAATCAAATATACTTTTATATGTTATGTTTTTGTAAATTTTAAAATAATAGTTAGTAAGTTAAATTTAAATTGGTATTGTTTTCTTGGTATAAATTTTAAGGTAATAGCTAGGAAGTGAAATTGGTAATGTTTTCTTGAATAAATAAGAGTAGTTATGAAGAAGAGTGAGACTTATACTTAACATAGGTGAATTGCAATCAACAATGTCTCTCAAATTTACTCACTCTTATTATGTTAGGTGTTCCTTACTCTTCTCAAACTCAAATTAGTTAGTGTTTCCACTCTCATCATGTCATGTATCCTCTTTATAGTTGAATCATGAGATTACTAAACCATTATACTTGAGATTTCAAAGCTACTTAGACATCAATATTTTTTCATTTTAATTTATTAATGTAATACATCTTTTCTACCCAGATGTAATTATATTTTTCGGTTTCCACGTGATTTTCCATTTGTCTCCATACTCACTCTACTAAGTTATTACATAATCCCTTCAAAGTCATTTTGAGTTTGACCTCAAAGTGAGTCCACCAAATTGCTTAGTACTTTTAACTTGTTTCCACATTTTTTTTTCATTTGTCAACACACTCACTCTACTTAACTCTTGCTATTATATTCCATAATCCCGTATAATCCCTTCACATTCATTTTGAGTTTGACCTCAAGATGAATCCACCAAATTGCTTGGTGATCTTATCTTATGTTTAAGTTATTTATTTTTAACTTAGCTCTTTTTTTTTTTTCAAAATAGATAATCTTGTTATAGAATCTGTATTATAAATATTTTTGCTAATCTTTTACCAATTAATAAAAATGTCCAAATTAATAGAAATATCTCAAATGTCTTTGCTACTCACTCCCAAAATAACTAAATGTCTTGAATATCTTTATTACTTAATCACAAAATAACTAAATATAATAACACACAAATACATCAAAGCAACATTATCTAAGGCTACATTAAACTTACTTTATTACTTAGCAAAAATTACTATATGACCCCAATGAATATTTCTATTATAATTATAATTCTCTTATATTTTAAAGTTATGCATATATACATGCCCCCAATCAATCAAACTATTAAAAAATCAATCAAAATCTTGGATGAGTTCAAAATTATAACTTTTATTTCATCATATTAGCTTTTTAAAATCAATCAAAAGCTTGGATGAGTTCAAAATTATAACTTTTATTTCATTTTATTGTATCTATTAAATTCATTAAAAAAAAAATTAATAATTCAATACAAAATTAGAGGGTTCCTTCATTCTCAATATAATTATATAACTTCATTTTATTATCCATTGCCTTTAGTTTGTTAACACTATTGCAATTGATTTGTTGTTTGTATTAAAGATATGCTAATAAAACAATTTATTCAAAAACAAACGAAATACTTTTTATTATTTATACTAAACCAATTATACAAACAAAAATGTTTTATCCACCAACTCTTATTTCCTCATGGTAAGTGGTTTCTAATTCCTTTTTTCTTCTAATAATATTTTTTTTCTTGCTATTCATAATGTGAATAAAAAAAACTTACAAGTGACTCATATCCTATGGATAGTTCTATGATAAAATTCAATACAGTTATCTTTCAGTTTTGAGTTCATATAAAGTCTCTTACATATCATCCAATAATTGGATTTTTTACAAAATATATCATATTTACAAAAAATATCTTATATTCAAAAGATATCCTAATTATGCTTAGATATCCCAAAAAGTTTCACAAAATACCAAAAAAACTAAGATTAATAGATCCTAATGAGTCCCTCCTCCCTTAGTTGAAGTAGGAGAAATGTAAGATACCATCACCAAGATTCAGTTCTTTCTTAGAGAGAGTATTAGCTCTTTGGTTAAAATACCGAGAGATATGTTGAAAGTTGACTATGGAGAACTGATGTATAAGTGACATAATTCTTGATTCCCAATGGTCTAGTAAAGCCACCCGAAGAAGGCGCTTGCCTTAGGCCCAATCAAGGATAGCAGTAGAATCACCAAGGGCCTAAATCTGTAATATGTTTTTAGATGGAAAATGACAGTAGACCCCATAGAGCCAATAGTTCATCCCTGGAGTTACTCCCCAAGCCGCATCCAAAATAAATCTCATAATAACAGTGAAGTGAAATGACAAATAGGCATCCTGCACCACATAATCCTCTCTGCTCAGCCCCGTCAAAATACTGTGACTGTGCACCTACAATAAATCTTCGAAAAGTAAATATGTTGAATCTTATCTTTAGTCTTCTTATCATTGACACTAGAGAGAAATTGTATTATAATAGTACGAGCTCAAGCATAGTTAAACCTAAAATCATAAAATAATATAAGATTCCTCAAACGCCATATACTCCATATAAAATACAAAGGAAAGGATGAGTAATGTCTTCTCCAACCGAACCATCTCGCAAGTGTCGAATCTAATGTACCCTAGTTCCAGAGGAAATCTATGCCCCAATGAACAGAGACAGCACTCGAGCGTTGTAAAGTAATATGACAATGCACAAACAAGTGTTCCACCATCTCAGCACCACGATAACATAGAGGACATCCATTGGGTCCCATACCTCCTCTACGAGTAAAATTTTCACCCGTAAAAATCTTATTGTTCAATACTAACCAAACAAAACACAATATTTTGATAGGGGCATGTCACTACCATAAACAAAGAAACCACCACCGCACTGACTCAGGATGATGTTTTGAAGCAATGGTTGAATAAGCCCAATCTATGGTGATGTCCCCAATCTAATCCCCCAAGACCAAACAAGACGATCAGACTCTGACTGCAGCCTAATCCCACAATGATAAAGAGATTTTGTATATCCATCTCACTCCCGACCAGTCGCCCCCAATAGTCCAATATCTAATGTTGATAAAAATTGGACATAAACCTTCGTTACCAACCATTCCTACCTACGTCATTTTATTTAAAAAACAAAAATAAAATATGACGTTGGTGAATACATATGAATGATCTATGTAAAAAGTAGATAAGTCACCAACAAAAATAAAAAAGTAAATTAAAGAATTTATATATTAGCGACAGCGAGAACATTTTCACGGACGAGTGCAATGCTCAAGGTACGGCAGACTACGTAAGCGTTGAGTACGACTACACTCTTCCATATTGGTCCTGCGACTCGCAGAATAGCTGCCCGTTACCGACGCTGCCCGCTGCAAACCTGCCCGTTGCCCGCTGCAAACCTGCCCGTTGCCCGTCAAACAGTTAGGCATTAAACACTCTGTCAATTTATGGACCCTCGCATTAACTTTCACGTGAAACCAAACTAATTTGAGAAATTAATCGAAATCAGAGTGACTGTCGGCAAGATCTGTCGGCAAGAACTGCCAGCTGGTGAGCCAATCCGGGCCGTCGGATGAGCGCATCGGACGGCACATGAAGATTCTATTTCAGGCTGGCAATTCTCCAGTGGGACCCACCATCTCATTGTACGTACTCCAAATACTTTTAAATTTGGTTCAGATGTTACTAATTTTCCACGTGTTCCTTCTCTCCTCCTCTCCTTTTTGTAACTTTGACCTACCAATAATGCAAATTTCATGCGATTGGCAATGCTCGTGTGCTGTGCTTACGTGGACAGCACGGTGAGCTGGCATTTTCAGGTTTCTTTTATTATGTATAAATTCCAAAATTAGCTAAAATATCTACAATCTCCCTAAAAGAGTCGTAATAGTTTTTGTAAAGGGTATGATATAATATATTTTCTTTGGCATAGAGTTTGGAAAGTTAAACTATGATTAAAATTTGTCTTAGTCTACCTACATCATACATCACTCTATTCAATTTGAAAATTCAGCATCTACTCTACTTGCACCATTGAAGTAGCTAGTCCACCTACCATGATTTGGGAATCAAGGTGATGCAATCATTGTCCACATTATGTTGGTTGTCATGCTTTTGTCCATGGGATATGGTTTAAGGAGTAAGTTAATAAATTAGAAAATTTTTTAAAAATTATAAGTTATTTGAATTTGGTTGAAAGTTGTTTTATATGATCGATAGGAATTTTGATTGTGGAATTTTCCTTGAATTTTGATCTATTATAAAATAGATTATTTCGTAAGGGTAAATGTTACTTTGTTAGAAAAATATAGATTTATTAGAAGGTTTATTTTGGCCACTTATTAATTCACTCCTATAGTTTAACCATAAAATAACAAGAATTTATTACAATGAGTGTAGATCTATATCTATAAGTAAAAGGTTATGAGTTTAATCAACAATTACAAAATTTTGAAAAAATGAATAGGCAAATTTTACCTCATTAGAAAAATATGGACTCATTGAAAGGTTGGATTTGTACATTTATCAAATCACTTACGGTTGAATGGTAAAACGATGGGAGATCATATAATGAGTGCATAATCCATATATGGTTTGATGTTTTGGTCAATGATCCATATTCACAATTCAAAGTTTATAAGTTCCAACCTCCAAGTGATCTTCCTTCATCGCAACAATTTCATACATGAATAAGTCATTGATGATCTGGTACCTTGCCAATCAACATGATTTGGTGTTTAGGGTGAGGACCGATTTATATGGAAATGGGGAAGAGAAATGTTACTATAGAACAAGATACTTACTTTCATATTTCGACAAAGAAAACTATCTTTTATTTATTTTTATAAAAGCATCTCTTATTTTTCGCCTGAGTCAAGGACTTAGTTCCCTTCAAATTCCCCTATCCTACTACCAAAATATATATGTGTATCTATTGGGATTGGGCTTTAACATTTGGAGTTCATGGATTATCACTCACGTGACATGTCACTCTGAGGATTCTCAATTTTAGATGCTAAAGGCACCCTCCCTTTAAGAACCAAACCTAGGCCAGTGATGGAAAACTCCCACTAATTTACCACTTGACCACAACTCAATCGACTGCATTATGGTCATAGCCGTATTAGTTAGTGTTTTGTTTTAAGGATGACAAGATGGTGGGATTTGATCCACATATGTGTGCGCACGGAGTGCAAGCAAGCCTCATATATTCAACCACTACCTCTGGGTGCCCCCATCACAACCTTGGGGGATTGATGCCCTCGTGAGAATTGAATCTAGTCATCAATGAAAAACTCATCATTCTTAACCAGTGGATCCAATTCCTTTGGGATTAAATTGTGGTCGTAGTGGTAACAATTAATTTTTTGTCTTAAGGATGACAAGAAGGTGGGATTTTATCCATGTATTTGTGCACAAGGAGTGCAATGCAAGCCTCACACATTCGACCACTACCTTAGGGACCAAATGCCCACATGGGAACTAAACCTTGGTATTCGGTGAAAAACTCATCATTCCTCAATAGCGGGTCCAACCCCTTTGGGTAAAAAAAATGTCTATTACATACTAAACACCTCCTTTTATAGGAAAACCAAAATGAGGATGGTTAACATTGACCATGTCTTACCCATTTATTTAAATATTACATCTAACTAGCTAATTATTATAGACCCAACTACTTGATAATGACTAATTACAATCAACCACGTGTTCCATACTACTAATATACACAAATAAAAGGTTCTGAGTTCCATCCCCCTAGTGGTCTTCCATGATCATGACAACTTCATACATGAATAAATATTTAATCACATAGGTACTTTGCAACACCATGGTCTTATGTCTAGTTTAAAAATCAATATCCACAAGTAAAATTTTATAAGTTCCACCCCCCAAAGCAATCTCTCTTGATCATGACAACTCCATATATAAAAAAAAAAAAATTATGTGAGGTTTTGTCAAACACCCTTATTTAGTATTTTCATTAAAATATATATCCCAAAGTAAAATGTAATTACACCAACAAAAGTGAAATGCATTATATAACCTAGTATTTAAGAAATTATAATATTAATATTATATGTATAATACTAATACTCAACTCAATATAATATATTATACAAATATGAAAACAAGAATTATATATAGAGAGAGATATATAACCCTTCTAAAAAAATTTAACTAGATCCATGCCATTCATAAAACTTTTTAAGTGAATTCCTTAACTTGAGATCTCCCATGATTTGTATAGTTGTCGATTCCTTTACTATTCCAAGAAAAACTTTTTTGGTGTCATCCACCTTGAGATGAATCTAAACATTTCCATTTTACCACTTTTTATCTCTAACTTTTCTTTCCTCGAGTAACACAATCAATAATGTCAATGAAAATTAAAAAAATAATGTGTACTTTATTCCATGCCTTTGTCAAACTACAACTCCCAATATTAACACAATTTTATGAGGAGAATCGTACATCCAAATGCTTTGAAGTTCATTATTTATATTGGATATCAGCTTAACGAAGTTCTACTCCACTCCATTCCTAAGCACACATGTCTCTTTTTTAGTATGATTGTGGTACTCACTTGGAAAGAGACAGACCCATCCATTTTGTTATTATTGGATTTTGACCCAAAGTTACATTAGTGCCATTACATCAATACGGAAAGGTCCTTGAAACACCGTCCTATTATATCACATCAAGTATGTGGCCCTTGTTAGTTCTATTTTTACATTAGAGGTGTCTGAAACCCACCAACACCTCTCAAGTGAACACACACTCCAAGTTAAAATCCAACTATGTTGATACACAAATGGAGCTCAAGTTTTTACAGGTAAAAATTGCTAATCCAAGTAAATTATTTAAAAGTGTATCCAGTCCCTGTTTTTACAGGTAAAAATTGCTAATCCAAGTAAATTATTTGCAAGTGTACCCAGTACCTAGCATGATGTGTTGATACACTCAATGGAAAGTAGTATTCCATGATCAAAACATGTAATATTGAAAAACAAAAAGGGAAAGTTGTAGATTGAGTGTTCTTTACTTTACATTTATTTTATATTGCCTTGCATGAGAGACGAGTTGGGTTAGTGAAGGTAGATGGTGATTATAGACGAATGGTTGGTTTTTATTAGAAATGATTAAGCATTACTTGTAAAAAGGGTATTGATTCTTTTTCAATTGGGTGTAGCTTGAATGGATGTAAGGAAAATTGTTATTCACCCCATTCGGGGTCAAATTCCACTTTGTGACATGTTGGTTTTAGTGTGAATTGTCTATGGGCTATATATGATCTATTCATGAATTGCTACCCTAACTTTGTGTCCTAAAAAATCCAAGGTTTACCCTAGATAACATCCTCAAAACTCGCAGGGCCAGGAAGGAAGGGGTAGAAACCTCGAGCAATTAAACCTCCAAGGATATGAAAAGAGCTTGCAGAATAGCTCTTTACTATGACATGAGGAAGGAGGGGGTCGAAGCCTCGAGCAAGGAAACCTCCAAGGATCTGAAAAGAGCTTGCATAATAGCTTGTTACTATGACAAGAACTTCCCTAAAGAAGTTAAGAAAGAAATGGAGGTAGAACTGGATGTTTAGGAGGAAAAATAATTGGTATCAGAGGAGTAGCAAGTAGAAGAATTTGAAGATTGGATCATTGACCTACGTAACAATCATGCTTGGATGGCCCTCGTCCAGAGAGCCTTGGATCTTTACAGGTCTATAAAGGTGCCCATGGACAAGGTAATTGTCAAACATGGAGAGATGAAGTGTCAATTGAAAAGCATAACTGCAGAATTGACTCCCTTGCACTCACTTTTTATATATAAACAATAATTTGTTAAATCAAAATTTCTTCAACAATCTAAAATCTTCATAAATATATGAGTATATAATCTTTCATAAATATTATAATAGTTCATAAAGATTTCAATCCAAATTTCTTAAAATAGAAATCTAAATTCTTCAAAATTATATATATATATATATATATAAGTTAGGTAAGATTATATTATTTTAAAAAAATAAAGGAAAACCATACCAACCACATAAAAAAATATTTAAGTTGTTTAATATTCTTATTGTTTAAACTTTTAACTTTAAAGTGAAAACATACTTTAACAGCTAATTTTATAATATTAAAATAATTTATGATAATTACTTTTATCTAAACTTAGATTTATATGAAAATAATAGAAAAATATTAGAAAAAAACATACCCTATAATAAAATCTAACTATTTTTATTACCCTGTAAAATTATCCATCCATTTTTTTCAAATTTATTTTATTTAATAAATATCCACATCCACTTAATTTTTATCTTATCATAGTTGATTTTCATCCTCTCAACTCTTCATTAGTAACATAAAACCTTACAAAATTATAATCTAATCATATAGAACACAAAACTATAAGATATTATCACTTTTTCATTTTAACTTTATAAAAAATATATTTATTATACAATCATAATTTAGATTAGATAAAATGTTAATGATCATAACGATAATTGGGCTAGGCCAAGTTTCTTCCTAAAAGGTTGTTTGCCCCGTCATCACAAAATTTATGATATTATAAAAACACATAAACAATTTTATTAAAGATCAAAGGAAGTCCTTATGAAGTATTGAAGTGGGATGGGATTAAATAATTTTATTTTCTCAATAAAATCCACTCCTATCACAAAATTATCATAGATTTATTTTCGATTAGATTTATTTTCGATTGAAAACTTCATAAGAAAATTATCATAGATTTATTTTCGATTGAAGACTTCATAAGTTTATATTCGAGAAAGAATAATGTTACGTTATTGAAAAAGAAAATTAAAAAAAAAACACATCTACTTACAACAAAACAAGAAGTCCAAAAATATTACTTTACAAAAAATCATTTCGCCACCATTAAGAAGAGGATAGAATTCCCACGGTCCTTCCAGAGAAGTACCCCATCCATAATCATTTACAATAATATTAATTTCAAATGGAGAAGGGAACATATCTCCAACATCCCTTTGTTCCATTAGCAAAATATCTCCAACTTTTCCAGTTGCAACCTATTTTGATATCTCATTGGTGAGGGTTATGCTCTCTAGCACATGTTGATGTTGATGTTGATGTTGATATTGATGAACTAAGTACACAATTTTTTATCTTGTCTAAAAGGGGGTAAGGATTAGATTTTACAACCAATAGGTACCTTTGACCCACTCTATCACCAAATTGGAGTCACCAAACACTTTTAGTCTATCAATATTCTTATCAAGAGACAACTTTAATAAAGATTTCAATGCATTGAGCTATGAATAATTAGTGTATTATGTACAAATCTCTAACTCAAAAAGTAATATTGAAACCATCAGCCAAATATAGCTCACCTCCAGCACCACTTGGATCAAGGTTGCTTGGTTGGTCTCATCAAAGAACCACTAGGCTTTGGTCATGTCTATGGCTATATTTCCCATCTACCTTGGGAGTTTTTATCTACTTGATTACTTGATGTCATCAAAGATATATTTTATTTTGTGGAAAACTTCCAATGGAGAGAAGGAAAGTTCGTAGAAAACCATAGCATTCTTGGTGAGACACAAACCCTAAGTGACAATCAATAGTAAAGCCTTAATATTGGATACATCAAGATCCTCCATCTAATTTTTGTATCCCTCAATAATAGATTGAGTTTCTCAAAACCATGCACTACCTTACAAAGCATATATTTCTTTCAATACCTCCATGTGAATTTAAGAGAAATCTAAAAGTAAATGTTTGATAGTCTCCTCGTCATTTTTTCACATCACATAGAAGCATGGCCTCTTCCAGAGAATTTTTGCCAAAATATCCTAAGTAAGAACCTTGTTTCTCAAATCCAACCAAAAGAAGATCCAATGGTCTTTTTTGTTTCCATATTGGTTTCCATCACCACGGTCTTCCTAGTCACCATCTAAAAACATTACTTTATATCTTAGTCTAACTATGCATGCATTAGATGGGTTTTCAGACCATACTAGTTCATGCTCTTCATCTCACAACTTAATAGAACAAAGTGACAATATATTGACCACACTATCCCATTCTTCAATCTTCTAGCCATCTAACCCCAAATCTCTATCATTTTTCCATCCTTGTTGCCAAAAGGAGTGATATCCATTTTTCGTTGCATCTATAAGAGATAGGATTCCTTTCTATCTAAGTGTCCCAATAAATACATATAATAACATGTTCTGCCCATTGCTTCCAATCCATTGCTCAATGCCTACTTTAACAAGTTGCCAACTAGTTGTCATTGAGGGGGAAATCTAGAACCAATGCCTTCCACATGATAGATGTACCTACAATGGAATTAGTGGAAAGGCTTGACCATTCCTCAATAGAAAGAGGATCTATATACTTAGTTTTGATCACTTTCCACCAAAAACCTAGAAACATAATTAAGCTCCATAATATCTTAAGCTACCAAGGCTTTTCCAAGATGATGAATATTCTATAAACCCCACCCCCCACAAAGATTTGGCATTGGAAATCATTTTCCATTTGAGTAAGGGGATACACCCTTTGTCCATTTCCCTTTCAATAACAAATCGAAGCATTGTTTTTCTTAATCTTTTCCAATATTATGTTATAATCTACAGGATTACATGAGGTTACCAATAGTGCATTATAATCATATAAACAAATCCAAAAATATACATACAAAAAGAGAGTGAAGAAGAAGTAGTGGTCACACTAGCAACAAGTATTATATTATATTAGGAGGCCACATTGTACAGTAGGGGATAATCATCTTTATATCCTTTTTTTGTACTAAGGGAATCGACAACTGGGATGGGGATGGTACTCACGTGACATGGGGTCCAGGGGTCCAATCCCGTCCCCTACCACTATACCCCTAGGTGCAACCACCGAGGCCGCCACAATGGTGCATTGGTTGTCCAAGGTTTGAACCAGTGACCTCTTACAAGGCTTACACGGTCTTTGTCGGCTTGTCTACACCCTAACGAGAAATAATATTCTTTATATCATCATGGATCAACAACCTATATATATGCAATGTACAATCAGTTAGACAGTTACAAGTATTAATTGTCTGATAGTCATATTAACCGACTCGACTATAATGGGATAACCATTAGGTGGTTGGTCAAGAGGACCTAGTCAACCCGTCAACGAGGACCCTCCAACATCTCCCGAACCCCAAAACTCTTCTTCATCCCAAATACACCAAGGAGATGTAAATTTACAAAAATTACAAAATGACCAAAAAATTAAGTTATTTTCACAGTTGCTAAGATGTGGACGTTGCACTAGGCGGAGTGACTTCAATAGAAGCTTCGATTATGGAAGGAGCAAATATGGAAAGGAACTGTTAAAAATCCTCCCAGATGATTAAAATTGTTTGTATGTTTGTGTTGACTAAAGTGAGCTTTGATAGTCACAAATTTTTTTATGGTAGTGGATTGTTCATGATTCGCTAGAGTCTAGGTCTGAGATTTTAATGTTGAATTTCCATTGCACATCATCCTGGATATGTGATTATTCAGATGATTGAATTCACTCTATGCATCCTTGGCTTCATGCATCCACTGATGTTCCTTCTTTTGCAACTCTAAGATGCATTGTTGTTCCATGAGGATTTGCTCATCCAAGATTCTATTCGCCTCTTGGTCTACTGTGGTATTTCTTGCATATAGGTCCCGGACAGTGGTTGGTGTTTTATGTAATTCAATGCAAATTTTCCCATAGTATGAATACCAATTATTCAACACCATGGTCAACATAGTTTCCAAGACCTCACATTCTTGAATTTTCTTATCCCTTTCTTCAAAATCTTTGAATTGGTCTACCATGAGCAAACCAATTTCATACTCTTGTTGTTGATTATTCTAGTCAAGGACTTGTTGGAAGTAGGTCAATACAAACCCAAGGAAAGTCTAGAACTTGTCGAGGGTTCGTTCTTGTTGAGGTCCTGCCAAAGGGCCAATTATTTGCTCGGCTTTTGTCATGCATTCTTTCCATGCACCTTCCTTCGCATTCTTCAATGACTTAAGCTTTTTGTTAGCATCACTCCATATTTTATTCCTTTCTTTGTTGATTACCTTAAGGAACTAATCTAATTATGCATCTGAAGCCTTTGTAGGTGAAAATACTCTAGTGGTCATTGCAATCCCAGCTATTTGATGGAATGGTAATGTTATATTTTATTCTAATTTTTTTTTCTTATGCCTTCCCTTCTCTTCTTTTCTTATAATCTGTGTTCAGATTACTCCGTTGGCCGGAGGTATTTGATGAGTATCTATTGTGGGTTGAGTTGGGCTAGTTATTGTCATCGTCGATGCTGTAGCAATTGGAACAAGAAAATTCGATGGGATTGATATGGTAGTGGTTGGGGGAGTGAAAGTGAAGGTTGGGACAGGGGTCGAACTAACGGTCGGTCGATATGGGGGCCAACGAGATGGTCATGGTTGCGACCGATGGAGCGGTGGATATGGAGGCAGTTTCTAGAGAATTTGCCAGGGTGGGTAATAGACCAGTCGAGGAGATGAATGCCTCGAATGTTGAATGTGTTGAAGTTAATTCAAGTGCAGGTAAAATTTGTAAAGGAATTGTAGTGAGGATCGTGGCAGTGGTTAGATGGTGGGTGGGATGGTCAATGACATAAGCAATGTAATGGATGGTAATGTTATCTCTAATGGATGGAAATGTTATTGCAGGCGATGAAATTTGAGGCTTGAGGACGAATTTGATTGAAGGAAGTTGAACATTTTTCTTAGCTTGAGGAGAGTTAGAAGTTTACGGCAAGGGAGGATGTAAAATGGACAGTTGAATTGGTGAAGCTATACCTTTAAGATTGGTTGGATCATGGTTAACTGTTTCATTTCAAGAAATACAGTTGATAAAGTACTAAGAAGTTTTCTAACATCAGGAGTCATAGTAAAGGTTGGAGTAGTTGACACTACAAGATGGAGAATTTCTTCCTCTACACGGGTTGGGGATGAAGGCAAGGTTTTGTCGTATACATCAATATTTTGTGTTATCCGTAACTTTTTCTGAGTGGGCGATAGGGGTGAAGTAGTTACCTCTATTTTGTATCATCGGTGCTAGCCTTCATTGTTCTAAAAAAAAATTCTGGATCTACAACTCAGTGGTAACTTTGTTCTTGGCTTCCTCAATAATAACGAACTTACCCTATTCTCAAACCCCTACTAAATCTTCCTTAGTCGTTGAGGTCAATAACTAATTTCTATTCTTGGACTGTTGTCATGGACTATTGTCACATGAATTTTCCTTTGACGTTTTGTTGGTATGTAAGAATTTACTCGATGACTTGGTCGAGATTATCCTTCAGGTATGGTTCCTTAAAGTTGGGTTTCAATTCTTCTTTTCTCAGTGGTTTTTCTTGTTCATCTTCAGTCAACTCATAGACTAATTCGTCAACTACCTCTTTCCCTTGACAACCAGATGGAATAATAGCTAATTGTTGGTTTGGCATTTCTTATGGGCCAAACATTTTGATGTAGAGTGTAGTCTCATATTGGTCTTCCATTTCTCCATCCATTAGGGGAAAAAGTATCTACGAATGTGAATACTAGGCCAAAGTCAAAACAGGGATCACAATGTTTGACTACCTTGCAAGTCGTCAAACAACTCCTATGCATTTGGGTAGTAGTCGAGCTCCTGTGGGTGTCCACCCATTCCTTGCATATACCATACCTTTCTATGGTCGAGGTCTATATAAATGTGGGCCTACCATGGTAAACAACAATGGATTGGATAGGGAACCCTCCATTTGTCATACTTTGTTTTATGACTTGAAACAAGTTTTCCAACAATATTCTCATCTTTGTCGGGTCAGATGGAGTTTCCTTGGGTGAAAAAAACTTGAAGTTAGTTATCATTGATACATATATGTTGGTGAATGTTGCTTCATCAACTAGAGGTATCTTCATAATTTATATCCATATAAGCAATGATGGAAATTGAATTGCTTGTGCGGTCTCTTAACATTTTTTTGCAGTTTGTTCTGACTTTGATTACTAGTTGGTCGTCCCAATTGAATATCTTGGTGTCATTTGCAATGGTGTTCACTACTTCTAGCATTTCCAATTTTAATTTGGATGACCGAACAAAAATTGTTAGACACAACAAGACTATTACTGTCATCCACTTTATTAATGGATAGGTGACCTTGCCTATGATTAACCTTTTTGAATTCTTCCCTGCCAGTGTTCCTATGAATTCCTCGGCTAACTCTAGAGGCTTAGCTTCTATGGGGACCGGTTCTCCTTTGTTCGATAGAAAAGTGATATGATGGATTAAGGAGTCATTTATCTCTATGGGCTCGTCCATCCATGTTTTTCTATAGTAGTATCTGCACATGTAAATTTTTGTAGATAATTATTTCAGGTTCCCATGGTTTAATAGCAAGGGCACACCAAGGTAATGTTGAATTTTGGAAATAGCTAGTCTATTTCCTTCTTCACTCCATTTGTTTTCTTTGATGGCCTATTCCCATAAATCCTTCCACTACTTTTCCCAATTGTATTTGTCCTCCTTTGTTTTCTTCATTCTATTATGGAGGTCCTGCAGAGGAGTTAAAGTTAATTCTTCTTGATGTTCCTTCAATTGTTCTTCTGAAAATTAGTGTTTGGTTGATGTTCTGGATTTCTTGGGAACCATACCTATCTATCAGGTATCGATGATCTAGAGGTCTATTTTCCAATTGGTAATATTTGGAATCGAATGTGCTCACTCTAATTCACAACAAAAACTTTGCCAATAATGTTCTAGCGCTGGTATATTTATAGGGGCGGAATTCAACTAGCATTTATTACACATAGGTGAACAAATTAATTGTTTTTCTTATGCAGGACAACTACTTTGCACACTTGTTGAAACTTGCATTGAAATTTTGGCTCATGATCCAGTCGATTCGCTCAATAGTCGGTGGTATTTAGGATGATCCCATCCATGCTTATCTTCTTGGTTAGTTTCCTCACTCCCTAGTTAGCAGGGAGTGATCTTCATATGCTTACTTTCATCTTCTCTGCTAGTCAAATCAATCACCACGCTATTGGTTTCTATTTTCCTTCAGTTAACATTAGGAAAGGGTTGGCTAATTCGAGGTCACTGCATGCTCGTACTCTATCGCTCTGCTTTTTCTAACCAGTCTGCTGTCATTGTATTGAATCTTTTTTCACCTAACAGATTCCATGTCTTAGTTCCCTTTTTATATATGATATATTATAAGTTCGTTAAATAATTGTTTTTAAATGAATTGGTTTTGAATTCTAATTAACAAAACCCAAAATTGGAGGCACGATAATTGACTAGTGGTGATACAACCACAAGTTAGCAGGGTGCCTCTTATATACAATATATTTTTAGTCTAGCTCCATTAATTACTTTGGTGAAGACTTGGCCCTAAAGTGTTTTTATTTGAACAAATCCATTGTGGTTCATTTCTTCAACTACATATGGACCCATCCAGTTAGTTTCTAACTTTCTTGGTTTTCCTTTTATCTTGTTGTCATAGAAGGGCATTAGATCACCGACTAAAATGCCTGTTTTCCTGATATTTCTGTCATGACAGGATTTATAATGTTGTTTTTGTACTTCCTGGTGATGTATATCGACTAATATCTACTCTTTAAGTTATTGTAGCTCAAATATCCTGTCTTGAGTAGCATGTACCATGTCCAAATGTAGTACTTGTGTAATTATTGGGGCTTGTTGTTTAAAACGAAAAGGCATGACTACTTCTTGTCCATAGACTAACTTTAACATCATTTGTCTAGTCGATCTCTTATATGTTGTTATATATTCCCATAGGATGGCTAGAATTTTGTTGTCTTAATTGTCCTTGTCAATGTTACAATTTTTTAGTAATAGTTTAGTAAGTATCTTATTAAATTCTTCTATAGAACCATCCAACTAGGGATGGTATGCTGATCTATTATGATGATTGTTCATGAATTCCTTGAGTAGTACTAATATCGTTTTATTAATAAAATGTGTTCCTCCATCACTGATTAAAGTGAGGGGGTATCCAAATATGGTAACATTGTTTTCATAGATGAACTTTGTTTCTACTTCACTTATACATGCTTCAACAAGTTCCGCTTCTTCCCATTAGGTTACATATTCGACTGCAATTATGATGTATCAGGTTCGTGTTCATCAGCTAGGAACTGGGAATGGACCGACAAAGACAATGGCCCATATTTCAAATTTTAGACTTGGGTAACCGACATTAATGGATTTTCATTTCGTTGGAGCGGCTGACCCATTATATGGCATTTATCACATTTGTTGATGAAAGTTTTGTAGACTTTATTCAATGTTGTCCACCATAATCCAACTTGCAATATCTTTTTTATAGTTGCGTCAACTTGAAAGTGTCATCCTGTTGGTCTTGGATGTGCTTCATCGATGATGGAATGTTTTTCATGGTCGAGCACACATCGATGGAGTATGTTGTTTTGTCCTAATTTGTATATGAATCCATTGATTAAGTGTATGGTGTAACTTTCCTAGCTTATATTTTCTTCTTTTTCTTTGATGTCCCTTTTGTAGCTTGTCCCTCCTGCAGAAATTGTGTTATATTTGTTGGTTCATTCGGTACTACTTCGACTCTTAAAATGTGTGCATCGGGTAATTCATCGTCTATCCCAATAGATTCTTCCCATGTTTCTATATGTGATAGATGATCAACTCCAACATTGGACTTTCCAGGTTGGACTATTATCTCAAATTCAAAGTCTTGAAATAATAGAATCCATAGACATATTCTTCCATGGTACAGAGGTTTATTAACTAAATATTTCAAATCTTGACGATTTGTGAGAAAGAAAATTGGGTTATTTAATAAATAATGTTGATATTTTTGCAAAGTAGTTTTGCTCAAATTTATTTAACTTTTGACTGGCATAATCATTTAGATAGCCAACCATGTCGACGCCTGGTTGGGTCAGGACTGCACCAACTGCAATACCCGATGCACCTATGTGCACATGAAACTTGTTGGGCCAATTTGGAAATCAAAGAATAGGAGCTTCAACTAGTTTGTGTTTAAGTAGCTCAAATGATTCTACACATTCTTATGTCCATATAAATCCAGTTTTTATTTTAAGGAGATCTTCTAGAGGGAATTTCATATCAAAAAAATGTCGAATAAATTTCCGATAATATCCTATATTCCCTAGGAGTATTCTGACTCCCTTGGGATTCACAGGAGTTTTTACGTCAATGATGAATTTTATATTTTCCAAGTTGACCTTGATTCCTTGTTTGTACACAACGTGACCCAAAAGTATTCCAATGGGTGTGGCAAAGATACACTTCTTTATACTTAGTGATAGTTGAATATGTCTACATCTCTCTAACATAAGTTAGAGCCACTTAACATGCTCTTTTAACAAGGTGTATATAGTCTAGTCGTCAAAGTAGAAAGCCATGGTTTTGTATAAATATTATTAGGAAGCTTCAATCACTATTTTGGAGAATACTACCAGTGCATTTTTTAAACCAAAAGACGTGAATTTGTAGGAGAATGACCCGAATTCACAAAGAAATGTAGTCTTATGCTAGTCTTCTTTTGCTATGGCTACTTGATTATAGCTTGAAATGTAAAAAGAATAACATTCATGTCTCACAAATTCATTGATAATATCATTCACGAAAAGTGTAGGAATGGGATCTCTCAGGGTCACTCTATTTAATCCTCAAAAATTGACAAAATTATGAATCCTTTTGGGGTCGTGCTTCTTGGATTGGATGACCATTGGGCTATCCCATTTCGACTGATCGACCGAATATATGATTCATGTGGTTAACATAGTTTCTATTTATTTCTTAACTATATATTTATATTTATGGTCTAGTTTGTATAATATCTTCTTAACAGGCTTTGCATCAGGCATAATGTTTGTTTTCAATTCTTTCATTTCTTGAACTAAGCCTTTCAAATATTTATAATCTCTAGTGAACACATCTTGATATTCTTTAAGGAGATTCATTATCTCTGTTGTTTGTTGCACTGACCAATAATATCTTATTTTTGCTAACTTGGGTTTATTGTTAATGGAGATGTTGACTTATTTTGTCTTAATTTATATATCCACCCATCTAGGTGCTTTTGATATGTCAATATGTTGTTCTCCTTCTTTAAATTCTGTAAAATATGGGGGAAATAATTTTTCTCTGAGCTCTCCATCTTCTTCCTTAGCTTCGATAAACACTTTCATGACTGACTTGATTGGGTAGACTATGTTGGGGTGATATTTCTTCCATCTAAATTTTTTTCTTGGTATGTTATTATTTTCTAATTCCAAACAAGTTAGGAAGAAAACCTACTGTTATTGGTCGGTTTTCAAATTATAGGTTGAGCTTGGTCGATGATTAGGTGTAGATTAGACTATATTAACTATGCGTTCATATGGTTTAATAAAATTTTGAATTTCATGAACAACTTCTTTAATATGATCCTCGGTGGGAGTAAATGAAAAATATTTAGTAAAATTTTCTTTAAGATATTGCCAATTAAATGCTTCTCCTCGTGCTTCTTCGATCTTATACCATTTACTAGGCAAGCCGTCCAATGTGTTTGGAAACATATGTGTCTAGGCCCATTCGCTATAGTATCCAACTCTTTTCCATTCTTTCACGTAGGTGCTGATATGATCGTCTGGATTTTATCCTTGAGTAAACTTAGTAATTTTTGTTTGTGCTATCAATTTCTTTCCTCCAAAGTGTTTGACGAAGTAAGAGGATTTTTTATCCAAGTTTGAATACGGGATTGATGGGTGTCCCACCAACAAGCAGCTTGACTAGTGAATGTTTCAACTAAACTTTGTAGTCGTCCTTGCTCTCCCACATTTCTAGAAACTTTGTCGACATGATTGGATGGAGACTCACGTTCTTTATACCGAAGCAGTGGTAAATTAGTTGGTTCATTTCTAGTCGATACGAGAGTTAGATACTCCCTCGATTTCTTTTAGAATACTTTTGAGATCACAAAGATAGCAAAGCATTTTTGCACATAGTGGCGGGGAATTGCTTTGATCGTACAACATTCTCATGCTTTGGATTCAAATTTTTAATTGTCCAGTCATATAAATTTGAATCTGAATTGTGTCCAATCAACATGGGGAAGATCAGATGGAGTTCCCCATTTTCATTAGGCTCAATCGTGTCTTTGTTATTTTGCATTACTTAGTATAAGTGTCCTATATCTGCATCATTATCATCAGGATCAACCCAAGGTTTACCTTGGGATGCGTAAATGGGTACAATGACCTTTTCCCATTCTCTTTAAATTTATTCAATCCTTTTCTCAATGATATAGAAGCCTTCATATTCCTTCTTTGTGGCCAATCGACTAGAGAAGGGAAGGATTTGGAACCTTCCTTTGGATCAATTACCTCAAAATTAGCTTGTGTGGTGGTGCCCATTATTGCAGTATGGACATTTTTTCCAAACTTCGATTGGTTCAATTAAACCCTGGCCGACAAGCTTAAGGTAGATTCCCAACTCTAACAATTGTGGTTGACCCAATATTTCCCAAGTACTTCTTGTCATTATATTTTCTTGAGACCTGAAGTCAAGGATGACTTACGAGATACAATATCCTTCAACTCCAAGGTCAACCTATGGGTTAATACATTAGAGAAATTTTGAGGTCAAAAAATGGCCTCAAAACAAAGAAAATGTACTATAAAATACAACCAATCACATTCTAGTAGATGACATCATCCCCCTTGGTGAGGTGGCATTGCATGAGTTAAGAATGCTTATTTGTCAAATTTTCTATGGTGGATGAAAACACATAGTTAACCAAGGTAGTGGTGTAAGTACTTTTAAGTCATAAAGTAAAGTACTCATAATGATAGTCTTTTCATAAAATAATATTATTGTCATTTTCAAGTAAAGTACTCATAATGAATGTCTTTTCACACTTTCACATAAAATAATATTATTGTCATTTTCAAGTGAAGTACTCTTAATTCATAAAGAAAGTCCTTTCACATTTTTTTATAAAATAATATATTATCATTTTTATGTTTTTAATTTTAAATTATATATTCACTCCATTCTATTTAATAACATAATGTCAAACTAATAAAGAATAATAATAGATTTAATAAATAATAATAATATTATTGACATTTTACATGTAAATAAATTCTCAATTAAATTACATTATTAAATTCATGAGAAAAGTACTAAATATAAAAAGTCAACATAAAATTAAAAAAAAACTCTTAAAAATGTTTTTTATTATTTAATTTCATTTGCAAGTTCAAGACAAATAAATGTTAAAGGACAATACATTTTTGAGAATTTACAATGAATCTTAGTCACATCAATGTAGACTTATTTTATTAATTTTATTTCTAGTGAATTTTGAAAAGTAACTCAACCATGGTTATTTATATTGTGCATAGAAAATAGTGTGGGAGGTGACTTGTCATATATACCTACCCCATAAAACCCCCAATTCATAATATTTTAATATATCTCATATTTTTGTAGTACATCTCTTAGGAGGCCCTTTTTTGACCTCAAAATCTCTCTAATGTCAATTTTAACTTTCTAATTTAGTCAACATATATTTTTAGATATCTTATCATTCAACGAATTACTTCTTATTATATACATCAAATCAATAAGACAAGCCACCTCATCTTCTTTGCTGGTGCATAGTGGGAAGACCCAAGGTTCAAAATTAATTTACCAACAAAACCCTTAGACACTGGCCCTTTCGGCACCACCTACAAGCATATGAAGTCTCACCCGAGGAATCTATGGGGAATATAGGAACAAAGTTTATGTAGTGTTTAAGGGATAAGAGGCATTCATTATAACCATTCTACTGAACACTCATAACACTTGCTCAATAAAAGATAACATATTCAAGAAACTAGATATCACATTCATAGGACCAATGCGCATATTGCACAAGAGGAGCTTCATATTTCATTGGAGAGGCTCACCGAGGTTTCAATCAACATTGGGAGTGATGAACTTCTAATTTGGTGGTGGGATCCCAGAATCCTTCAAAGTGATGGATTGTTTCGAATGAAAATGATGATAGGAGGAGTGCAACATACATAGTGGGATCCTGGTATTACTTGGTTTAGCATTTTAGTAGTTGGCACAGAAGGTATAGCCATCGATCAATTTCAGGAGCCTATCCATGTGGAGCAGTGGATTAGTTTCCTAGGTGGGAGACCTTATGATGGAGGGATACAATGTTTTCCTACTAGGTGGCTTGGGATACTATAGGAGGATCTTGGTGTGGAGACTATGCAGTGCAGAGGTGGATGCGGTAGACACTCTGCATCTATCAGGTTCATTTGGGACCCTAGGATCATTCTTGGAATCAGTTGTTTCAACTGGGTTGGTGATATGATAGTTGGGTAGATGGAGATGTCTCTTGAGGGGATGATTGGAATTCATGAGGAGCCCAGATTCATGACCAGTGATCAAGACATATTCCCTTTTCCTACATTCAAGGTCGAGTACGACAGCGTGATTGTAGACCTCACTTGGATTTGTATGTAGGCCACTATCCATGGTGTTAGATTCAGTTTTTACATATTTTTCAGTTTAGATATCCAGGAGAGGAGGATGCATACAGAGTATGACAGTGGGATGGTTATGATTAGAGTGGCATAGTGACAGCATGATGGTTCCTTTCTGAGATTAGATGGGGATCTTGGAGTTACAGTGCTAGGTATATTTTCAGCAGTGGGCTCAGATGTGAGAGTTAATCTTGGATTTCACAAGATGATACTCTTAGGAGATCAATTTAGTGGGGATTTGATTGAGTGGTTGTATTATAGATTTACTCTTCTTATGGGTATTGGTCAGGAGGATTCCTACGTCAGTGCTTTGCTGGATCATAGAGTGATCAGGGTGCACTTGACCTCCTTTTGATTGGGTTGGAGACATGACATCATTTTTAGCCTTAGTGTGGTTTAGTTTGTGGGATGTATATTTTGTGATACTTTACAGGAGAGATCACACAGCTGGAACAAGGTTCAGAGGAGACCCAGCTTCATAGTGAAGACCATAGGTCTCTGTCCCTTGAAAGTAATTCAAGATCCTCTTTACTTCCTTCCAGTGAATCTCATGAGGCTCCTACATGTATCTGGAGACAACATGGACCGCATAGGAAAGATCAGGTTGAGTGCTTGTAAGAAACAATAGACTCCCAATCAACTGCTGATACAGTGTACTATCCACCAGAGGTGTGGAAGAACCATCCTCAAGGTTGATCCCTAAAAGAAAAGGAAATGTTGATGGTTTGCATTCTCTCATATGGAACCTGTCAAGAAGATCTGAAACATACTTGGACTATGCAACCTTGATTCTTGAATCACTCTGAGTGACTTCAAGACTAAGAAGTTGTCTCAACAATCCAAGATCTGACATGGAGAAGGAGTTGTGCAAAGCTATTTTTATATATTTGATGCATGAAGTGTTGCTCCATGTAATGAATAAATCATCAACATATAGAACAATTAAGAGTAGAGAGTCACCTTCATGTCTCATATAGACATTCGAATCAGATTTGCATCTCATGAAATCTTGTGACAGAAGGAAGGAGTCCATTTTTGCATACCAATCTCGGGGATCTTGCTTGAGTCCATACAAGGACTTCCTCAATCTGCACACCAGTGAAGAGTATTCAACATACCCCTTAGGTTGATTCATGTAGATCTCCTCCTCCAGATATCCATGAAGGAAAGCACTCTTGACATCCATGTGATGCACTTTCCAGTGCTTGGATGCAGCAAGAGCAAGAACAAGACAGATGGAATCCATCTTAGCAACAGGAGTGAATGTCTTTGAGTAGTCAATCCCATGGACTTGAGAATAACCCTTTACAACCAGTCAAGCCTTGTATTTTCTAGTGACCGCATTAGATTCCATCATAGTTCTGTAAACCCACTTGCATTGAACAATCTTCCTCCCAGGAGGGAGAGAAACAAGCTCCCAATTTTCATTTCTTTGAAGAGACTCATACTCTTCATCCATAGATGCTACCCATCTTGGATCTTGGTAGGCTTCAAAGAATGTCTTTGGATCTGATCCAATCATAAGAAATCATCTCTCAGCTAGAAATGGATCTGTGTGAGAGAGAATATCATATATGGTCTTTAAGATGGTGGATCTCCGACAAGATCACTAGTGGATGCAGCAGTAGTGGTGGCCCATTTTACAATAGGAGTTCGAACCTTAGGTGCTAGATCTTCAGGTTCTTGTGGATCTGGATCTAGCATTCGCTCTACCTTCTGAATCTTCTTTTTCTCAACCTTCTTTGGTGTATTTTTTCCATTCAAGCAACCTTTGTAGGTGCCTTGGGAAAAATTGATATTGGGTAGGCCTTCAACCACTTTTTGAGTTTGCATGTCTTGCAAGTGCTTTTAGTTGAGATGCCAAAATATTTCATGCCATAGCCTACTCTCTTCATTTGCATGAGTGTGAAGAGCAGACTGTTTAGAGAGGGGCAGAAAATGGGAGAACTCATAGAGTTTCGACTTGTGGTTTGCAACACATTTTGCAATGGTAGATCCTGATACCATGTCTTGGATTTCAACCTAATTTGGAGAGAATATCACCCTCTTGGGATCTCCAGTGTGGGTCATCTGGTAGACTGAAAGTAGATTAGTAGTGAGTGTAGGGACATAGAGCACATCTGAGAAATACCCATGATCAAGTTTGATTCTTCCAATCCCCTCATAGGAGACCTCATAATCATTCCCCAACATGATGGATGGTCCAACAGTGGATTCGAAACCAGTAAAGAGATCTTTGGAGAAATACGTGTGCCTTGATTCTCCTGAATCTATGATGAAGGAGGATTGTGTCAATGCACCTACCATGAGGGCATGGCATTTCTCTTTGCCCTGATCTTGATGGTTCATCTTCTTTCTTTCTAGCACATGCAGGTACTAGAAGGTTATTTTTTCAAGAAGTGAAGCCATGAGATCTATGGTCTTCTTCATACATGAACTCTCAGGATGGAATCCTCTATTGCAGTATGTGCATTTGGATTTACCCTTCTAAGTTTGCTTGTCTTTCTTAGGATTCGAAACTCTATCTGACTGATTTGGAGCCTCCTTCTGCTTCTGCTCATTCGACTTTCTATCAAATGCTTTTTGCTTACCCTTTCCATTCGCTCTCTTCGTCTCAGTGGCTGCAAGGGATGAATCCAATTTGAGTTTTATCATTCCCATATGAACTAACTTCTCCTCCTCAAGTGTGAGAGACTGGATAAAGCCTTCAAGAGTGGAAAACATCCATTTTGGGATGGAAAGCTTCGCTAAATAAAAAGTGGAGACAAATACTGAGTAGTCAGGGCCTAGTTTTGATAGTATGGCAAGGGTGAGTTGCTTCTCTTCCTTCTCTATCCCATATCTCTTCAACTGTGAAATCAATTCTTTGAACTTGTTGAGAAACTCAGTGATGGTTTCGAAACTGCTTGGGCTCAATGAGATGAGCTCATTTTCCAATTTATGACCTTTCAACTCATCTTTCTATCCAAGAAGAGACTCGAGTTTGTCCAAAACCTCTTTTGGATTTGCTAGATCTATGACATGAAAATGGAGGTCTTCGGAAATGGTGAGGAGCAACAGTCCTAATACTTCATCAAGTTTGTCTAAGTACTTGGATTTCTCTACTGCACCAGTGGGTTCGACTGCAGTCCCATTCGAAACTCTAGAGAGGCTCTTGGAATTCCTGGAGATGTCCATCTTGGTCTTCCATTCGAAATAGTTGAATGAATTCAGTTTTAGATCCATTGGTAGTTGTTGAAGTCAAATTGAAGATGAATTCAAATGATGGAGATAACCTGAAAAACAATGAGAATTGTAAATGGATATATGCTGCAATTCAAATTGAACACTACCTTAGGACACTGAGCACATGTGACTGGATCCTTCACACCTAGCTAGACCTCACTAGATTGATCCAATTAATTCAATACAATTGCACCAGGAATTGTTGTGGAAATCCAAAGGATTCTGGTGCTCAATGAAAGACAATTGATCAAAGAATTGCTGCAACTGTTGCTGCTGCAATTCGAATAGCTGACTCCAGCTCTGATTCCATGTGATATTTTATAGGAGAGATCACACAGCTGGAGAAAACCTCACTAAAACTCACTCAAGAATAGCAGAGAAGAGAAGAAGAATTGTTAAATCAATAATCACTCATTAACACAAGAAATGGCAAAAACTTTTGTATCACACATCAACTGTAAGCTGGCACTGTGAAAAGTGAATAATAACTGAATACAATCAAATGGATTCGAATACCTCCTAAGGTCATTCAAATTCTCCTAAATGTGTGGCTTGGATAGCATTGGAGACATCATCTAATCAGTGGTAGTAGTCACAAATGGTCAAAGGTCATTCAAATGAGTCTAACTGATTCATGTGAGCACAAATCAAGGGATGGAGACTCCAAGCAGGGAGCATGAGGTTGTTAGTAGGTCAATTGGCACTCCGATACAGACAACTGGAAGCTACAGGCAGTTAAACTGAGCAATAAATGAATAAACTGGTCAATAAATGTTGCAACTGACTATTAGTGATCCAAGTAGTGTAGTAGGGCGCATTAGTCTTACAAGTGAAGAAAACAAGGCGCACTAGGTAGGTAGGAGGGATCTTGAGGGATAAAAATAGGCTCTAGGGGGTTGAACATAGGCTCCAGGTGCTGGGGATACTACCATATTGATGACTGGATGCATGCAGGCATGCAAATATAAAAAATGATGGTGAGTATTTTCCAACATATTTTATGATTTGATCCATTTCAAATTGAATGCTTATGAGTAGTCAACACTAAGGAAAGAGGTTGAAAAATTAATGAGCATAATTCGGGGAAGAAGCACATGCACTACCACACCCAGTTTTCAATTGCTTGACGAAAAGCAATCTTAGGCAAGGAGGATTGTCATGTCCCCAAAATTTTACTATTACCACTCCATGGGACTAAGGAATTCAATGCTCTAAAGTCACTTGGAAAAATTAAAGGAGAATTGTAAAGTGGTGATTTGGGGTCATGAGGCATTATGGAAAAAGCAAGGTCCAAGGAAAATTTATGAAGTAAGGAATCATTCTCTCCTAAAAATAAATTCTATTAATATTTTGAGAGAATATGGCCAAGGAGGGCGCCTTAGAGGATAAGCGGATCCCCCATGAGGTGTAACTTCCATCCAAGGTGGAAGGAATCATATAATGGAGGCATACCATGGGTTGTAACTCACATGATAAAAGTAGCAAATCTATGACAATCTATGATATCTATGACAATTTATGACACCTATGACAACCTATGAAAGATTCTATGAAAATTTATGACAAGCCAGGTCCTAAATTTAGCCAAGGAGGGCACATGAGGGAAGAGTGGGCCCACAAAGTAGTGGTAACTCCCACACACTAAGTTTTTTTGACCCAAAATCCAATGGCGAACAAGTCGAATTTGCTACAACCTATGGTCGACTATCCGACAATTCCAGTCTTTTTTTATCGTCGGTGGGATATCGGCTAAAATTTGACATAGTTGAAGACGTCGGATATTCGACTACACTACCTCGTCGGTTAACCGACTTCCTCCGACTTCAGAGGTAGTCAGATAAGCGACAACGTTAACTTCCAATATTGGTTGGATACCATCCTTTCGCCATCGATTATGCGTCGGTTCAGTCGTTGGTTAAGCGACGTGTATGCCATACAAAAAAAGTTGGATCCGACGTTCTGAGCCGTCGAAAGTATAGCACAAGCGTTGGATATTACCTTGCAATCGTCGGATAGGTCGTCGGTTAAGCGATGTAGATGCCATACAAAAAAAAAGGATCCAACGTTCCGCACCGTCGGAAGTATTGCAAAACCATCGGATATCACCCTACGGTCGTCGGTTAAGCGACTACCCAATACATTTTTTTTTTTAAATAACATTTTTGAAATAAAAATTTTCATATTGAATACATGTTCTCTAATCCCTATGCTTATGTAACATTGTGGCATATTCGTCACAAAGAGATGGTAGTGTGCTTCCATTGTGTCAAGGTACTCTTACCTAACTTCTCTAATTTGGTATACTGAGGAGTTTGTATATTCATGTATGAGATCATATTCTTTGAATAAGGCTCATTAGATAGTTAATGGGTAGTTACTTAATATAAAAGGTTCATTTTTATTAAATAAGAACTAGTAGGTGGTTGGTAGTCATTAATTTTGAGATTGCATGTAGTTAGGGTTTTGGTAGTTATTAAGAAACTATTTATAGCGCTAGAAGGATGTATATTGTTTTGTCAAAGATTGGTATTGTATTGAAGCTTTGCTCAAAGGAGCTCATCCTCTCCAAGAGGCCCATGAACATTACTCTCTCTTTTTGAATTTATTAATACAAGTGTTATATTTTGCAAGTTTAATCTCTTTCTTGCATTTTCTTTTGTTCACTTATATTTATTTGAGGTTAAGTTGGATATTGATTCCAAGGAAATTAAAGAGAAGGTTAAGGATATTGATTCCAATGCATCATTTACTCAACCTTTGAAGTTATGGAAACTCGAAATTGGTTACGAGGAGCAACCAAAAATCACAACAAGGTCCAAGAAATTGTCAAAATTTAAATGACACGTGAGTGGGTTGTAGAAAGCCAGCAGTGTAGCCATTCATTGAGCTCCTCTCTGTTTCGAGAATAATTTCATATTCTCTACTGATCAGGGCCCCCCCCTCACATCACTCTCAATTCCCCATACCCAATGCATGCACTCGAAAAAAACAAATATGTGCAAATTCATCCATATTTTATCATGAACTTTCATCCATTATTCATTCAATAAATGCTAACATTCACTAAACCATTGTTTCTGTCGATCCACACATTCATTCAATAAAAGATAACATTCAATAAACCATTCATTAATCATTCAGTCAACACATTCATTCAATAAAAGCTGAAATTCAATAAAGGTAACAGTTTACTACACTGAATCATTACAACATTAGAAAATTCATTAAACCATTCATTCATTAATTAGGCCAAAAATCGTGGACAATATATTGTTATCAAAAATATTTAGACGAGATTTGAACCTGCGACCTATGTCTAGTCCCAAGGATACCACCTTCAAGCTTGACCTTATCAATCAATTCCCATCGCCATTTCCTCTCATATGACGTCCCAAAACCATTTCTCTCGACACCCACTCTTCATTTATTCTGCATGCATTTCACTATGCAATAGTCTCAAATTCCCATTGCGTTTTCCATCAATTAGTTTATCAATTCAGTATGACCCACGTCCACCGTCCAATGAGTGTTTCCGCAGTCTTCAGTTTCATCCTAGCAACGGTTGACGATTCATGGTATTACTTTTCCCTTCGGCTGCAAATGACAAACTCATAGTTCACTATTAAGGTTTGTCTGACAAAGCTGACGGTCAAAGAAATCTTGATAGTGAACTATGAGTTTTCCATATTGTAGCTTAAGGGAAATGTAAATATAGAATGAATCGTCACCGTTTTCAGGCTGGAACTCAAGACCGCGGAAACACTCCTCGGATGGCAGGCGTGGGTCATACTGAATTTATAAACTAATAGAGGGAAAACACAACGAGAATCTGAGATGATTGCATAGTGAAATGCATATAGAATGAATCAAGGTTGAATGTGGTAGCCTGCCATCTCCCATTGTGAAATGCATGCAGAATGAATCGAGCTTGAAGGTGGTCTCCCTTGCCAGCTGCACTTCAATCTTGAAGGTGGTAGCCTTGGGACCAGACATAGGTCGCAGGTTCGAATATCCTCATTTCATTTCGTACCCTGTTATTTTTTCGATGCAAACTATATGTTTTCTTTAATTTGTTGTTGACTTTAATTCCCTAGCGTAGGAGGAGCCATTATGGTCAAGTTGCATTCCTAAAAAAAAGATGAACATTGACAACAAGCAGCATGTCTCTAATTGTTTTCGGTGTATGCTAGCTTAGTTGCAAATATCATGCTTCAGAAGAAGCCATCCTTGAATGGTAAATATACCAATTTGGAAGGGTTTAATGTGAGGTTAAGGATATTGATTCCAAGGAAATTAAAGAGAAGGTTAAGGATATTGATTCCAGTGCATCATTTACTCAACCTTTGATGTTGTGGAAATTGGAAATTGGTTATGAGGAGCAACCAAAAATCACAACAAGCTCCAAGAAATTGTCAAAATTTAGACAACACGCGAGTGGGTTGTAGAAAGCCAGCATTGTAACCATTCATTGAGCTCCTCTCTATTTCGAGAATAATTTCATATTCTCTACTGAACAGGGCCAACCACGTGAAGGTGGAAGATCTTATGCGCCCCCCCCCCCCCCCTCACATCACTCTCAATTCCCCATACCCAATGCATGTACTTGAAAAAAACAAATATGTGCAAATTCATCCATATTTCATCATGAACTTTCATCGATTATTCATTCAATAAATGCTAACATTCACTAAACCATCGTTTCAATCGATCAACACATTCATTCAATAAAAGATAACATTCAATACACAATTCACTAATCATTCAGTCAACACATTCATTCAATAAAAGTTGAAATTCAATGAAGGTAACAGTTTACTACATTGAATCATTAAAACATTAGAACATTCATTAAACCATTCATTCATTCATTAGACCAAAAATAGTGGACGATATATTGTTATCATAAATATTTAGACGTTGTTTTTCCCGTCCTTATTTTTATAAGTTTTTCTTCTCTTCATTGGTATATAATCTATAAGAGGACCATCTACATCATCTGGACTTTCTCTTTCAGTTCTTGGTTCTTTAGCAGGCGCTTTTGGTGATGTTTGCAATATCCTAGCTGATTGTTGTTCTAGACGTGGATTTGCAGCAAGGGGTTCGGATTTGCTTCAACGATGTGAAAATGTTACATCGTTATATTTTTCTATTGTAATGACAACTTTTTCATTTAAAAAAATTCATTACGAAGGTGTTTTTTTACCAAGTGTGACCAAATCATGTTGTTGATGCTCTTGTCTAGTCTCAACCTGTACAATTTCACCCTCTACATGCTCTGCAGTTGAAATACGGTGAACTACAATTAATGGTCACCATTTGCAATGCTATACATAAAATTGTAACATATGAATAAATTCATTACCAGGATTTGAAGCTTGATCATCGATTTTTTGTTGTCCCTCCTCGACACTAATGGGATCATTACTTTCCTGTTAAAAATAGAGTCAATATTTTACATCAAGTATTTGGAACGAAAATATTCCACAAGTGACAAATCTTCATTAAACTATATAGATTATATATACCTATGCACCGGATGGATTGGTACCACAAGACTATGCTTTCCCAGATAAGCTTCTTCTACGTTCAACAACAGCTCCAAAGCCTTCCTAGAAGCCAAGCTTCATGTCTTCCTCTGTGGGTAATTCATTATATCGATCGGCCTGCATATTTGCTTATCTTCATTAATTAACATTTTACGGTGCAATAAAACGAAAAATAATTTTCAATTTATTATTTGTATTCATTGTTGGTTTCCGAAACTTACAATCCGTGCCACCAAATTCGAATAACCACCAGGGCCAAGCTTGTGCTGACCTATTTTTTCTAGTCTTGCCTTTGTGGACTTTGATGTGTTTGGTAACCTATGCAAGTGTTGATATACATTAGATGTTCCAAGTTCGATATAGAAATCAAGGATAATAAGGTTTAGAATTACATTGTGGAAAGTATTGCATACCTCCCTATGCCTGTTGTTAGCTTGCCTTCTCTTCTCAGAGCCTTCTCCTTTCCATCTTCCACTAGAGCTCTCCACTCCATTGCTGGAATCATTGGTGGGTGCTCATACCTATGGTTTTTTTCGAGGTGTGTCCTATATTGGTCTCGGACAACCTTCACATGTTGACAATCCTTTTTCAAGACATTGGCATGACTGAAGGTTTTCTCCTCGAATAGGCCAACCAACCGATTAGTGAGTTCATCTTTTAAATGTTTCAGTTGTCTATCCCACCTTGTTCGGATGGTGGGCCCGAAGATCTCCAAGAAAAGGTCATTCATATGTTTATAGAAAACATTGTTTCCTGCACAACAATCATGCCATGATCATAATTAGTTGATAAAAAAACATTTTATCGATATATTACAATGAAATTATAAACACTAATTAACCTGATCAACTATGATTAATTACTTGGGAACGTCGGTATCTTTATTGGGACGAGATCTTCGTCCACCAAAAATGTTGTCTCTAGTGTTCCCGTGCTTTTGACATGGGAAGATCCTGGAAATGTAGCTTCTTCAACATCAAAATTGATAGGGGACTCGGTGTCGACCCCTTCTTGTGGACGATCCGTTGTGTGTTGGTCAGTAGCGGCTGTTGCGCTCACAGCGGGGGTCCGTGGTGTTTCGAAACGTGTTGCTGACTGTTCGGTCGACAACAATGGCGAAGGATTCAAACTACGTGGAGTCGTTTGGTCGTGATGCGAAGTCTCTCCATCAGCCTCGCTGGGGCCAACACCACCTTGACCAATATTGTGTGGTCCCTTATAATTCTGTAAATACACACCACGTCTTATACGTTCAATACTATCATATAAAAGAGAACATTATAAAGACTTAAATGAATTATTCTATGATTCAAGATTCCTCAACTTACTCGCAAGTTATTAGATCTGTGTTCCAACAATGCAATCCTTTCTGTAATTGCACTTGTCTGCGGAACCTGGATTAGTAGAGAAAGGATTTCCGTAGTATATCTATTCAACAATTTCTCTGCCATCTTTAGCGGGTGTGTGGCTTCACCAATTTTTTCGCAATTGTGAAGCACCTCTGCCACTTCAGGTTCTAACGAAAAATCTTGCGATGCTGATTCATACTGCGATTCAATAGTGGGCTGCAACAAACATATATAAAGCACTACTGAGTTCTCTATTGATAGATTCCAAATTTTATATTAACGTAACACATCTATAATGATAGATTCGTAAAATTACAACACGGTTTACATTATCATAACGAAACTAGTATATCACACAAAAAATACATAACAAAATTAACATTATGCTACATATTATATTGGTACAATTGAAATGAATTATACCTGCGACCTCGAGGATCACGATACACTCATTGGATCAATGGTCATAGGCGACTTGCCCCGATCTGCTAATATCTGGGAGCTGCCCCTAACAACACCCTAATAAAAAAACATAGTGAAAGTCACCTAAACGATTCCAAAACTATTCATGAGAAAACACATCAAAAAATTTATTATTCATATTATATTTTTAATATTACAAAGATGTGTACCCATTGTGCGGACCCTAGTGTGGCTGACCTTACAGAAACGGCCTGCATCAAAAACATAGACTACAAAATTACATAAACGAAACCAAAATATTCATTGAAACATTAATATAATGCTAAAACATTTTGACATATTTTAATTGTACAATTCAAATTAGGTCTACCTGTTGCCCCGAGGGTGTTGTCATCTGATCAACATTCGACGGGTGTATTTCCTGATCAACGTTCTGCATCAAATATAAATTTCATTATATAAAACAAACCAAGTTATTAATAATGGAAAAACAAAGCAAATAAAAACTCTTTTTTCTTATTATATTTGTACTATTAGAAAGATGTATACTTGCTCCGTTGAGGAAGAAGTTCTCCTCCGACCATTTGTTGGTAGGGATTTATCCCGATCACTGGCCTGCGAAGTAAATATGGGAAATTTAAACGAAATAAACTAACAAAAAATCCTTATGATGTTTAATTTATTACTAAAAGGTTGGGTAAAATGTTATATAATAACCGTGTTTGTATCTACTCAATTGACAGGGTAATTAATAAGCAACTCGTCCCCTGCATATATTGTTTTAATAGCAACTACAAAAACACGGTTTCCTTCAGGCCCCTCAAATTCGCAGTTTGGTTGCTTAATTGTAGACCCTGGTTGTGTACTGTTCATAAACCCCGCAATATTCCCTGTGGCCTTTGGCCTTCTGTCCATGTACAACGTTCCTCCTTTATTTTGATTTGTGTCTTTCAATTGTAAATAGTTTGTTGACAATCCATAGCTACGCATACTTTTTGTATATCGGACAAGGTGCATCCAATCATTGTAGTTGTATATGGGTCCAATATACTCCATCAATTCTGTACATGTCCCGTAACCGATCAAGATGCAATCCATGGAAAACAACCCGAAACCATGTATCGACGACGGTGCAATTCGATATCTCCTCTCGTTCACACAAAAATCAGGTTTTGGTGGAGGAAGATACTTCGGTACCCATTGTTTCTCTAAATGTCTGTACCTCAAGGGCACCTCTTCGTCGTCTTTTGTCTCATCACCATAGGAACATGCCCCCCCCTTGACTGTGAAAAAATTCATTGCGTCTATGGAATCTTCTTTTGGTTTTTTGACATCTAGTTGATACAATTCTTCTAGACCTACTGGATGTCTCACTTTCCTCTAGCCTTCCTAAACTCCTCTCGCTCAAGGAAGACAGATCAGACAAATACCTATTTGGTTCTACCTGCACCATTGGAAAAAAGTTTAGATTCGACTACAAGGCATAGTGCCTCTTAAAAGTTGACGTGTATCGCCTTTTATAATTTTACTTGATCCTCATTCCCTTTGTCAACATGTAGGCATTCAAGTGATGATCGTAAGATGACCAATTTATCTTTCTTAAGAGTAGAAAGTCATGCAATATTTATGAGTTGTTTTTTACTATTTGATTTAACGCTACATCACACATGTAACACACATGAAACACTACACATACACGTTACAGGATCTCCTCTAATGCTACAAGTCCTGGCTACTTACTGAAAACTATTTACCACATATTTGATTACCTTAGTGTAGACATTTCATGTAATATACTTAGAAGAGTTACTTTTAGAAATGACTGTGCCTCTTAGAGGCGAATCAACTCTAGGAACCAAGTGACCCTATGATAGGGATAGTACAAACCAAAGAGAGAGAGATGATTGGGCTATTGTATGGTCAATCAAAGAAATTCAGTGACAGTAAAAAGGCTCAGTACAAAGACCAACCAGTAAGGTACAAGTAAAAAAAAAAGAATGGGTATAAAGACTCATAACCCTTGGGACTAAGGGGGTGTACACTACCTCAAACGTGGACAAACTACCATAGTTATAACCACAAGACCAAAAACATAAAAGGCGGTACAAATCAATATATGCAATATCTCCTTGTAACTACCTCATATATGTAATATCTCCTTGTAACTACCTCATATATGCAATAGCTCCTTGTAAGTACCTCTTGTAACTCAAATAGTACCACCAAAAGGTATGATAGCATGCAATCTTCCAAACTAAGGTCAGGAGGGTGGTACGAAGTGGGTATAAAGACACATAACAATTTGGAGAAAGTGGGTGTACCTCAAATGTGGACAAACTACCATAGTACCCACAAGACCTAAAACATAAAAGGTGGTACAAATCACAAGATATCCCAATATCAGTAAAACACCCAAAAGGTAAAAGGAAAGGTACCACAAAAATATTATTGAAAAAATGAAAGGACCATAAGACAATCGACCAAGGTGGGGTACAACCATTCATCTCTCTCTCAAATGTACCATTGTTTCATATAACTTGAAAGACCATCATCACAGTAAACGAAAAAGTCCACACGGGTGAGGTAATCACGTGGTCCTCTAGACTACTCCTATGGTCAAGCGTTAGTGGCTCCATGAAGGGGTGTTCAGTCCCTTCATAATACCATCTAATTCAACCATCTCAAAGACCTAGGAGAAGAGGACATCACACATCATCAAATAAGTATTGGTAACTACCGTGTATGAACTCAAAAACCCTAAAGCAACCGAGCGTGTAGAAGGGGAGCTATGAAAAGACAAGGCTTGCAGGCCAAAAAAACAAGCTCAAAAAACTGTACTAGGACCGATGTCATAGTAAGCGAACTGAAACAAAAGTGGCCAGAATGCCAACAAGTAGCACTAAAAAGAAAAAGACTCTCTAAAAAGGTGAAAATGCAAGCAAACTTCCTAACTAGGAGCTGGAGACCTCGACAAATCGTATCCTTCGCAAGGTGATGAAATCCAAGTTGAACAATACG
This sequence comes from Larix kaempferi, assembly GCA_027924585.1. NCBI lineage: Eukaryota > Viridiplantae > Streptophyta > Pinopsida > Pinales > Pinaceae > Larix > Larix kaempferi. The sequence goes on from BSBM01000904.1 coordinate 15,288,658, forward strand.
AAGTGAGAGACCGAATTTGAAGGATATCCCTCTACCGAAAGGGATCCTGGGTAAAAGATCCCTAGTAGAAAAGTCACTAAGCTACCTCGTTCATGACACGTCGGAAAAGGTTTTCGACACTTCTTCCTTATCACCCTTGTATCACCAGTATGGTGTTTGGAGAATACAAGGAAGACAATTATTGATGTTGCCTTAGGGCTAAGTGGAGTGCGGAATTCCACATAGTCTGTCTGGTTCTCGATCTCGCGGTGGTTTAACCCCTGAAATAATAGGAGGCCCCTCCACAAACTGGTGTATGACCGTGTCAACAAATACTAGAGGATTTTGGTTCCCTAGAGGACAACAACTATGTCTCAGATGATAATGACAAGGGGGAATTATTTGGATGCCTATCCCCGGTGTCCTACCTAACTACCAAATTCTTTTGATTTCCTCAGGTGAGGTTAATGTTGGTTTAGTTAGGGAGATTGATTTTAGTGGTTGTATTACTCAATCAGGTAAATGGACGTGAAAATCATGGTGTGATGACTGACTCAAACCATGCAAATGCATATGAATAAAATAAGCCGTTCCTTTTAATGAATTCTAGCTAAGGTAAGGAGAGAGTTCTTTCAAACTATAACTACTCTTTCAAATTAAATGAATCCAATAATAACTTTCTTCTACTTCTAATGACTAAAATGCATGACAATGTTTAAACCTAATTAGCAAGCATAAGCATGACATTGTGATATTGTGAATAATCGTGTATGCTAGGACACAATATTTCAATTTAAAACCCATGTAATGTACACTAGGAGACTTAAATTACAGAATGATCTCATAAGTATAATCCCAAGAATATTTGTCACAATCCAAAATATATTCACCAAATTCAAATCACTTCTACTATAGCTCAAGTTATGTGGTGTATACAAATATCCAAACCATCTCTGATTCACCCAAAAATTACAAACCATGAAAGAGTTGTTCAAAGAAACCATCAACAATTGGAAGCCATGCAATAAAAAAAAGGCGTTTGCAAGACATTATCATCCACTGGAAAGGTTTGGTAAAATCACAATGAAAAATAGTGATTCTAATAGTAATAGACCTCTTGTTGCAAATATGTTCATAATTTTCACTATAAGTGAAGCAATCAGATTCAATTAGATATCCATGTCGAGCACGAAATGACAAGCATTTCAATGGATGGGCCATGTCAAATTAAGAACTATAACCTTTGTTCTCAAATTCCTCAAAAGGAAAATGAAGATAGTGTTAAGTTGTGAGACATTGCATGCCAACATAATCCTTAAACATGGTTGCTACCAACATTCACATATATGAGCTACCAAGATCACCTAGAAAAAATGGGTGTTGTCCTATTTCCCATCACCTCCCTTGCTATCGACATGGTTTGTATTGAATTCTAAATAGTTGGATTAAGAGAGTCTTGGGTAGTGTTGGGACAAATCCCCTCAAGCTCTCTTAGAGTAATTTCATTCTACCTACAAATTACCTTGTACTTGTCTACAACTATGTTAATGAAGAATACTCTCTTAGTAGCCAATTGATGTTTCATGGGTACTCTTTCATTTGTTATAATGATAGTTGTTGAGTTGATAAGATTTAATAAGTTGCTCCTGTTATGAAGATTCTATTGATGATGATGTACCACCTCTTGTTTCATTTTCAGGTAGCCACATACCTTGCCAGCAGCATAGTGATATTTTGATGAGTGGTAGCTTGTTTCATCCATCGAAGTTGGGACAGCAAACCGTAAGGTGCATTCTGGTTTGTTTTTCGACATCTGATTGGGTTGCTTTTTTACTTTATTTTTTGTTACAATCCATAACTAGCAATATTGAATTGTCAAGAAAAGTCAATTATAGGAGAAGACAATGATTCTTGTAATGCCATGTCTGCAGTTGATGTAGTTACCAATGCAAATATGGAACTTTTTCAAGGAAGTATAGGCAGTGAAGCCATTATCATGTTCAACATCCAAACTGTTATGATATCTTGTCATGGATGCTAGTGTAATGGAATTTTCTAGCACCAAATATATGTAATGATAGGTATGCAGTGGAGCACATGGTAGTAACATGGCATAGAATAAGATATAGTGAACTTCATATGAAAAAGAAGAATTTCATATCACATTTAGAATTTAGTAGATTTAACAATATTCAGGATTTTAGTGTTTTAGGATTGGTGGAATCGCAACATTTCAAGAGTGGATTCCATGATGTATGAGAGTATGGGATTAGCACTTAATCAGGAGCACTAAGTTGTCTATGTAGCCCATTGTTCCCTTCACTCAAACTCAAACCATTAATTAGGCACGCTAATCTTTCTGTCTCATTTTAACACTTGGATTGGCCAATTTCATCAAAACTGGAAGTTCAATGGACTTGGATACATAAGCAACACCAAGCACTAGTATCAATGTCCCTCGAGGAATGAGGCAGAGGCCAAACAAGCAGTTAGAGGATGCTACTGATGATGAGAATCCCAATATGAGAGATTATTTTGTCAATATATAGTTATTTGTAGCATCATATTTTTTGGAATCTAGAAGCCGTTAGAGACTTGATGTTCATGTATTTTATTTGTAGAATTTCATTGAATTTTTTTATACCTAGAGTTTTGAATTAATTTTTGATCTTTCACTACATCCTCTTTAATACAATACAACCACCCTAGCACATCCTCTTTAATACAATACAACCACCCTAGCACTTTGTATAAAATTCATTGAGAGAAATTTTCCTACTAAAAACATCTTCATTATATTCGTTGCCCATGTCTGAAAAGATTCATGAGATGGAAAATGCTTTCCAATCATATAGGGATAGCCAGTAAAAAGTAAACCACCCATAAAAATATGTTTTTATTTCTCAATAAAAATAAAGCATTACAACAATGCTAGAAATCATGTACAAAAACCTTACGAATTTCCTATGTGATTGTCAACAAAAGCAAAGCATTATAGTCATGTGCTATAAATCATGTACAAACCTCAAGAATTGACAAGTTAGGCATACGTGGAAGGAAATCATTCCCCACAAAAAAAACGTGCATAAAGAGGAAATCATCCACAAGCTGTTCAATGTCCACCTCAAACGGAGGGTTTGGTGTCTTCGTGTCATATTCCAAGTACTCTTGCAAAGTCCAGATATTTAGAAACTGCTCAATTATTAAATGTGGCTTGTTTTTTCCCATTTCCCCTCTCTAAAATTGGTTTGGATAACTTGCAATTTTTTCACAAGCAGTAATGGTCATTTATTTTGGGACTACATGGTTTCCAAAGTATTTTGGGATTGGACTATGGGAAATTCTTATCTACACCTTAGTGGTTACACGCGGAGAAGCAAGGGTAGGGGATAGGGGACAATGACCCACAACCGCTAGTGGGGAAGGAGGAGAAGCAAGGGCAGTGGGATAGGGGACAATGAACCATAACCGCTAGATGGGCACTTTAATAGCAAAGTGGTGTGCAGGTTTCCAGTGGCGACATAGGATACCGAGGAGGAAAACCAAAATAAAAAAACACGCTCATCAGTCTCGTGGATTGGGATAAATTTCGATCGATTCAGATGGGAGAAAAAAATGATTTGCGAGAACAATTTAAAGGTAGGACTGCCTTATACCGAAGACATTGTAGAGACTAATCCTTCTCCTTCTCCTGATTTTGCAATCGAAACCCCTGCTCTTGATCCTACTTGTGCTTGTGCAATGGAAACCCTTGCGTCGTCGCCTAACGCCGGTTAGGTCCAAATCGAAGACCACATGCACACCAAAAATGCATCCACATTACAAACCAAAGCACATGTGTGAATCATATGTGGAGGAGGTGGAATTTTCCCTCGAAACACCCTATCGATCATTGAATTAAAATTTCAATTCATCACTAGCCTTCGAACTAAATTTCCCATCACACAAACTAGACTGCAAGCCTGAATCAGAAGCAAAGGAGGTGGAGTTTTACCTCGAAAATTAGCAAAAACACCCTATCGAATAGTGATCAGTGACGCGATTATGGATTAGTGACAGGTTTAGGGGTTTGGGTTTTAATGTTTTATGGATTTAATGGTTAAGGCGGGTTAGGGGTTAATATGTTATAAGTATAGGTTAATAGGTTAATATGGGTCAGTTAGGGGTTAATATGTGAATAGGTTAGTTAGGGGTTAGTATAGGTTAGTGCATGTTAGTGTATATGTTAGTGTATGTTAGTGTATAGGTTAGTGTATGTTAGTGTATATGTTAGTGTATGTCTAGGTTAGTTAGGGCTTAGTATAGGTTAGTATAGGTTAGTATAGGTTAGTGTATGTTAGTGTATGTATAGGTTAGTTAGGGGTTAGTATAGGTTAGTGTATTTTTCCAAAAAGCCACAATTGTGTAACCCTAAAATTAACTATGTGATCAAAAGAGATGTAATGTAGGAAGAAACCATATAGAACCTATTGAGTCATAGTATTTTGTTCATGTTTCCACATCTATTCTTCTTGATGTTCTTTATAAGATGGCTAATGAGGAACATTATTTTTCTTATGAAGTTGAATCTTTTGTTGTGTCTGAAGAAATAATCCCTAAGAGCATTGAGGATGCACAAGTTGAAGTTGATGTCATGGATGCTTAGAAACTACAGATCCTCCTTGGAATTTAGAAAGAAGTCCCTACAAATCATCATGCCAATAATACTTCACTATCATCACATGCAATGATTGTGGTCTAACGGATACTAGCATTTTCACCATCAGAAGGATGGAATCTCACCCAAGGCAATCCACAAAGGGTGTTTGAAATTTGTTTTAAAATAGTAACAAATCCATATGTATACTCATAGCACTCACTATTCCAATCCATTCATACATTAATAGTCAAAATAGCTAAACAAAGGACAAGCATCTACATTCTTTCATTAATTCATTGCATAACACACCATATGTGTAGGGGAGCCATATTAATATCTTGTTCCATTATCCTTGTATGAATTTTTACATATCCACGTGTTTAGAGTAATGCTAAGTATGTCCAAGAGTACCAAAGTCTAATAGAATCAAACCCAAAATCCTTGGGGACAAATGCTTAAATACAAGTTATAAACAACGTCTAACAAAGTTACATAACAATTAAAAAATTTAGTGTAAGTGGCATCAGTGCATATTGTAGTGCTAGTCCTAAATCTGACGCCAACTCCTTTCTAGTGTTAACTCACACTTGAAATAGGCCTTGAAGTCTGATGTAGGGATGTCTAGAACAAGTCCCCCTTCTTTGTGTGATGAGACTCACATCGTCTAGCATATGTCTAATGCAAAACCATAAATACTTTGGAAAACAAGATCCAACATGCTCTAACCATAGTGATTGTCCCATCACCGAGACAACCTTATCCTTACAAAAATAAGTGCAAACTTTGGCACGGATGACCTTAGTTATATCTAATTTTGTTGATAATTGCATATTGATCTAAGTTCATTTCCATTGGTGTTGTCCAAATGCAAAACAAATTGAGTTCCCCACATTTTCAAAACAAAATTTTTGTTTCAAAAAGTTTCAATACTGATATAGCGTGAAGCAACATTTCCCTCTCTCCCATGTTATAGTAGATAGTAGGGATAATAATCGAAATTTTGTTATATGTGAATGATCATGTAATGTTTACAACAAGAACACTATGCAACTTCCAAGATCACTTACAGGGAAAGGCAACTTCCTATTTTAGAATAGATGCAAGGCAATGGATATAATTAAATAAACTGTGTTTAATTGTATAGAGATGTACCAAGGCATGGAAATACACAATGCAATGACATGTTCATTTAATTATATATCAATGAGTGTGCAACAACATATGAGAACACTAATGCATATTTCAATTGGGAACACTGTAATAGGTTAGTGTCAGTCATGTTTGAGTCTGGAAACCCTCCCACACCGTCAATGCATGCATCTAGTCTAACCATGCCAAATTTCAGTCCAAGCCATCACATATTTAAAAAATTTCAACGTTGGCCCCATGATGATGATGATGATGATGATGATGATGATGATGATGATGATGATGATGTTGCTGATGATGATGATAATGATGATGATGATGATGACATTGATGATGATCATGATGATGATTATGAAGATGATGATCATGATGAATCCGATAAAATCTACATACTATCGACGGAAATAGGCGTATGATATCGGACTTATGACTTCAAAAGAATCCGACGAGATCGTTAAACCACCGACGACAAACGCTATTGGTATTTCTAGGTAGCTGTGTTGGATATCATACAATGATGATGATCATGATAATGATGACGATGATGAAGATGACGATGATGATGATGACGATCGATGATGATGATGACGATCGATGATGACGATGATGATGATTATGTTTGAGTCTTGATAATTGTGCATTTCCTTACTAAGCTTCTCTCTATTTCAAGAATCGTTTAATATTATCTACTAAATAGGGCCAACCACGTGAAGGTGGAAGCTCTTATGGCCCCTCCCCCCCCCCCCCTCTCATCACTCTAAATTCCCCAATATAACCCGAAAAAAATATCTATGTACAAAAAAATTAAATGTCTTTTCTCATTCATACTAAATAACAAGAAAGGTTTCTAATTTTAACATACAAGAAAATGGAAATTAGCTAAGAAACAGTTAATAATTTATTATTAGTAATGCATACTTGATCATAAACTTCAATGGTATTCATCATCTTCTTCATCTGAGTACTGATTGTCTGTACTATCATCCGATGATCCAGATTCAACATTGTAAGGATTGGCCATATCATCATCATCGTCAATGTCAGTTGCGTTGATCATTATGTCATCGTTGATATCATCTTCATGGACATTGTTTGAATATACATCATGATCTGATTCAAGAAGTTCTTCGACATCTTCTTCTGGAACAGGAATATCATCTAACTCATGTTGATCATGATCATCTTCAACGACATCTTCTTCTTCGAGAACGTCTTCATTACCTTCATCTACGTTATACTTTATCGGCCTCCCCCTTGGATTGTGTCTCACAACAAATGACCAACCCGCTCTACCTGGAACCTCAGAGTAAAATACCTGTTCACATTGAGTTGGAAGAACATAGGGATCCGTTCCTGGCTCAAACAACCTTGTATTTACCATGGTAAAACCATTATCATGTTCAATAATTGTTCTATCGGGATCACATTGATTCAATTGACACCTGTACCATTTGACAACAAACAGAAATACCTTGAAGGAGTTAAAGTCACACTGAAGAATGTCTTCCAGATACCCATAGTATCGGTTTTCAAATAGTTCTGGATGTCTGTCACTTCTAGAAGAAACATTGGTCACCTCAAAGACTACAGATATCCCACAATCAGATGTTTTCTTTGTTTCATCCAACTTTTTGATGCGATATATACATCCATTGCACCACATAGCCTTATGGTGTTTTACCTAGTACAACAAGCCATATAGGAAAAGATTACATAATGACACCATATTTATGATAAAGTAGTGCATGTTTATTATAATGCCATAAAAGGAAAATAACAAGCGTGACGTACAACGACAATATTTAAAAAAAAAAAAATAGTGTCATTGATTAATATGCTTACCTGCTTATCTTTTAAACCTCTTGCTAAATCGATTTCCCTTTGTGTTAGATTGGTGTCTCCATTGCGATGTGCAGCTTTAACCAATGAAGCCACACCTTCCCATGATATTCCATGACCAGATTGTTCACATTTTTCAATCCATACCTTCATCCAGTCAAGATTGTTTGCGATGTATAAATGAATCGCATCCCACTCTTGACCAACTGTTTGATGACAATAAAATTAAAATTCAATGAAAATGTATATTAGTCACTTAAAAAAGTATATAATTACAGTGTAAAATTATGCAAAATACTAAATAAAAAAATAGAATGTATATGTATGATATATAAACATAAAAATCACCAGTGAAATGTGTTATATTACCTTTCACCTTCCTCAATCTACCTTTCCCCTTCGGGTACTCCCCTTCAAAAAAAAATTTGGAGTCTGGATCACAAATGCGATGTAAATTGAGCTTTGACGCCAATATAGGAAGATATTCACTAATGTACAACATGTTTTGGTATACCATATATCCCTCCATCATGGAACCCTCAACATATGCTCGTTGTCTGACCAAACTCTTCATAAATTTCAAGTGCCTCTCAATCATCCACATGGACCATGAGTGCACAGGTCCACATAGTTCAATCTCCTCAACTTGGAGTATGAGGTAGTGTTCCTGTGCATCGAAAAATGATGAAGGTAGATGCTTCTGCATTTCACACATGAGATGAAAAATTTCTCTCCTCCAATACTTTATGTCTTCTTTAAATGACAACCATCTACAAGTGACATGACAACCCAATCAAGAGATTAAAGAAAAAAGTCATTATATTATGTAACATGAAGTAGATAATGAAAATCAAATTAAGAATAAGTTCTATGTTGAATTAAACAAATAGTAAGCACATGGAAAAATCACCACTTACCTCATGTATTTCCCGGGACTATATATTATTTGCTTGACATCATTGTCGAAGTTGTCCGAGATAGAGAGAGGTAGAACATACTGTAACAATAATATAAAAATAGTTTCAGTATATCGAAAAAGAGTACTAGAAAAAGAAAAAAAATTATTAAATGCATACCATTTTAATTAATACCTTCATGAAGACATGCCAATCGTGCATTTTCACCCCTGCAAAATCACCTTTCTTTGTTATGATATTCTTCATGTTCACACAAAATTCGGTGGGAAATTTAATTTTTCGAATGAATTCTTTTACAACATTACTTTTCTAGTCCGTTAACATCCATGGAAGTGAGTTTAGATTAATTTGCTCTCCATTGCTATGAAATTGAATGACGTCTTTCATTGCATGGTTGTTATCTTGAATGTCTTTGCAAATTTTGACAATTTTTTCTTTGTCACTCTTTCCATCCAATATTCACCATAATGTTTCAATCACATTCTTTCCAATATGAATTGTATCAAATAGATGAGCAATTTGTAGGTGCTCATAGTAAGGAAACCTACTAAATTGTCTAGGATAACTTTTCATTCCTCGTGGAAGCCCATTAATGCCTTCATGATGATCACATGAACGACAATGATGAAATTAAATATTAAATCAATGTCAATTACACTAAACAACACACAATATAATAAAAATACAATATGATGATCATATAGAATGAATGATTATACATACCTTGATGATTTCTATTATATTGCAACCTCCATAGCTGAGGTGTCATTCTCTTTGGTTTTAATGCAGTCTCTTGCTTGCCATTGAAAAGATTTTTTTCGGTAGTTCGATACCTATGATTCTTGGAGAGGAAGTGCCTATACTCATCAAACACCTCCTTTCCTAAGTTTTTTGAATGACAATATTTGATCTTAGGACGACAAACTGGACATGCAAATTTCCCCTTTGTCTGAAGACCTAAATAAAAAGATGGAATATCAATATTGTCTATTATAATTATATAAAAAATGACTGGATTATTTAGAAAAACATGCATGCGTATTATATTAACTAGTAGTTCGTAAAATTAAATGCAACTAAAATGGAACTTATAATTACATACCACAGAAATGGGTTAACCCTGGGGCATCATGTATTGTCCATACAATCATTGCATGGAATTGGAATTTCCTTTGTCGTATTGGTCTAGATAAGTCATACATAATGATGCCATTCCATAACTTCAGTAGCTCATCAATAAGAGGTTCGATATATACATTCATATCTTTGACTTGGTACTTACCTGATTGATTTGAACATATAAAATAAATATTATGATTATGAGACATACCATTTAGATATATAAACCATATTTCGCAATAGAAAAACTTTAAATATATATATAACATTATGAGAGAAAAAACAACAAATGAGGATATACCATTGCAATAAAAAAAAGCTGCAATGTTCATACCTAGAATAATCATCGACAACATTATGTGCTCCCTCTTTATTGTCAACCATGGAGGAATGTTGTTGTTGATAACAAAAATAGGCCACATCGAGTAAAAAGATCTCATCTCTGCAAAAGGATTGACACCATCTGCTGCCAAAGAAATCCTAATATTACGAGGTTCATCTTTAAAGTGAGGCCATTTTTCCTCCATATCTCTAAATGCAAACCCATCTGTAGGCATCCGAATAATGTCGTCTTGACTTCTGTTCCGTGCATGGTAATCCATAAACTGCGCTATGTTTTTGCACCTGAACAGTCGTTGCAAACAGAGAATAATGGGAATATAATGTAGAACCTTGTGAGGCACCTTTTTAGTTACTTGATTTGTGCAATATCTACTGATATGACATTCAGAACATTCTGTTGCAAATTCATGCTGGTTGTAATAAAGAACATGATCATCGGGGCATGCATGAATTGCTTCATACTGCATTCCAATTTCTTTCATGATGGCAGATAAATATCAATATGTGCGAGGTAAAATATTTGATGGTGGTAACAAATATTCACCTATCATGCTACAACAAATTAAAATAAAAATCTAGTTAATATAATATAGAAATAATATTAATGAAACAAATTTCATCCATAGTAATTTGACTTATATATGAATTAACAATAAAATACATGACAATCATATATATTTTGTGATGGAATATATTACATACCTTAACATCCATGTGACTGATATGTTTGAAAGACCATTCGTAACCTTCAAGTTCATTACCAACAATATAGCAGAGAGAAGATTTGTCTTGGAGCCGTCATAAAGGGGTTCGTATGCCTTTTCAAGAAGAGGTATATCATGAATATCATCAAAATGTTCATCATTTTCATGATCATGATCATCATCCATTCCAACATTAAATGAATCATGGATCAAAGTATTTGTAACATCATCTTCAACTATGTTATCAATATCATCATCTTCTTCAATGTGATCATTAACTTGTTCGCCATTAATATTCATAGCTCCATGTTCCTCCAGTACTTGTTCTGGAAGCACTTGCTGATCCGGACGATATGCCATAGGATGTATTTCCCTTATAATTACATGAAACAATCAATAGGTAAAAGTTAATATAAGAAATTCAAACACAAAATGTAAAAATTTATGTGATACATTAAAATTTTAACAAATTTTGTACTGTTGGGATGAAAAGAACAACGACCAATTGTATTGTTGGTCAAAAATAAGAAATATTATAATAATACATAAATTTACAAAAGCAATCAAAATAAAAACATATATAATGCAAAACTTACAAATTGATGGTATTCATGTCCCCCCTCGGCGTGCCCATGCTCCCTACAATGTTTTGTGGCTGTTGTGATCAAAATTATTCTCCTCTTAAAGCCCCTGCATTGATTACATGGACAATAGCATTTACCATCACCCCTTCTTTCAACTCCTTCCCACAAGCTAGCAAGCAATTGTCGATTTTGTTCATCTGGATCAGGAATATTCGTAGTTGACATTTTCTCATAAAGAGCTTAAATGAAGATTATCGATTTTAGAAAATGAAGCTCCATAGTACTTTGCTCACTTAAATAACAAAAACAACGAAAAACAGTCCACCGAACAAAAAAACATCCGCAAACCGTCGCTGGTATGGCAAACTTGTTGGAATGGTTAGATATTTATAAATTTTAAAAGTCAAAAAGTCAAACCTACGTCAGATATTCAACGACACAAATCTAGTTACTGTTGGGAAAAAATCCATCGGATATCCGACTTCCTTGGGTTCGAAATGGAGTCGGTTATCCGACAACCGAAGCATCAGATACCCGAATAGGCATTGGATATTCGCAGAGTCATCGGATATTCTACGAGCCTCGTCGGATATTCAAAATCATGTCGGATATCTGACGGATGCCTCTCGAAATTTATAAAAAAAAAACAAAAACAAAATTTGAAAGAAAAATCCGACAACACGGTCCATTTCATCGGAGTTCGTCGGATTTGCTCGTTGGATTTTGGGTTCAAATCTACTAGTGACAAATCAAGGGAGGCATCTCTAATTTCAAATTATAAGGAATATCAATGTATCCATGAGTCCAAATAACATTATAAGGAAGTTAATGTGTCCCCAAACGAATTATTCTCTCATGAAAATAATATTTATTAATATGTTATTGATATTTTTAAGAGAGAAAACTCTAGAAGGAGGGAAAAGGTGAATGAAGAGTTATAAAAGAAAGGTGAGGGCTCATGTGAGAGATTTTTTTTCTTCTATTGAGCCAAGAATCTTCCTTGAATTGAGTGTTATGTTTGTTACTTCCAATGCTTCCAAATTTATGCTGAGGAGGTTGCATACAATCTATTTGAAGAAAGTCATGAACCAAAATTAATAACGAGCCACCTAAAATTTACATTAGATCTAATTTGGGCATATTACATTGGTTCAAAGTATATCTTATAGGTTTCACATCATTTGATAAAATTTAATTAATCAAATCAAAACTTGGAATATCTCATAATCCTTCATAAGCCACTATTTGGGATTAAGTTGAAAATCAACATAATTACCATTGAAAATTTGGAGTTAATATTCCTATTTTTTAATTGGGGATATTAGAATTCTTCAGTCCAAAATACATGACATTATAAGTGAATGAACCCCATTTTGTCGTAAAGGTTGTCTTTTTTGTAATGCTCTTCCACAATATGAACCCGGTGGTATCCCAACAATATGTTTGTAAAGGAGTATGCTTCATTTCTTGTTAGAAAAACAGGATCGCAGAGAAATAACAATAAACAAGATGCAAATATAAATCACATAAACACAATACAAGAGAGACACCAATATAACGTGGTTCACCCAATATGGGCTACGCCCATGGAGAAATTGTCAGTCCTTTTATTATTATACCATCCAACAAATGAAGGGGTACAACCTGCAGCACATCTGTTGCAACTTCCTCTTCAATCTCTCTCAGTCTCTCTTACATAATCACGGAGATATTTACAATGCTACAAGACATTACACATCCGTATTATAATGTCTTCCTTTTAAAGGGAATTACCATGGGAAAATACTATGGGCTACCTAATACCATGGGCCCGTAAACTGTTGGCCAAAAAAACAACCCATAAAATTTCTTCCCCCCCACTGGGATGAGTCTACAATACACCTACATATCATATAAAACTAGGGTACAAACATGGTTGAAACAACAACATCTCTAAATTAAGAATATCAGGCTCCACAACCAACAATCTCCCACTTGGATATTGATCACAGAAACTCCACCGCTGTTGCACTTGTTGGACTATGCTCTGAACCTTGGATATGGTAAATTTATCATCTTCACGTTCATGCTATAAGGCCAACTGAAACCGAGCAGGAACTCAGTTTCTCTCTTATTACTACATTTTTCAACATGTCTGCAGGATTCTGGCTAGTGTGTATCTTTTCCAGCTTCAACAGTTCATCTTCCAGAACATATCGTATATTAAAAAGGTACTTCAACTATATATGTTTAGTCTTAGAATGGAAGGCTGAGTTCTTTGCAAGATGAATGGGACTCTAGTTGTCACTATACAACCTGCTATCCTCTTTCTTCTTACCCAATTCCTCCATGAACCTATGCAACCAAAACATCTCTTTACTAGCCTCTGTAGCAGCAACATACTCTACTTCTGTTGCTGAAAGTGCAGCAAACTTTTGCAGCTTTGAAATCCAACTTACTACTGTTCCACCTACAGTAAACACATACCCTATGGTGCTCATGATATCTTTATCACTTGCCATATCTGCATCAACATATCCCTATAAAAAAGTGTATGAACCTCCAAAAAATAATGCATGAGTGGTAGTACCTCTCAAATACTTGAGAATCCATTTTACTGCCTTCCAATGTTCTTTACCTGGATTGTTCATATACCTGCTCGCAACTCCCACTGCATGTGCAATATCTAGTATTGTGCACACCATGGCATGCATCAAGCAACCAACTGTTGATGAATAGGGAACCCTGGACATGTAATCTATCTCTTCCTGTGTCTTGGGACACATATCCTTACTTAGTTTGAATGGTTGGCCAAATGTGTACTAACTGGTTTTGCATTCTGTATTCTAAACCTCTCCAACACCTTTTCTATCTACTCACCCACAGATAATGTCAATTTGCAATTTTTCCTTTCTCTTGTTATTCTCATACCAAGGATTTTCTTTGCAGCACCCAAATCCTTCATCACAAATGAATTAGATAACTTCCTCTTGAGCACATTTATATCATGCATGTTAGACCCTGCAACAAGCATGTCATCCACATACAATAACAATATAATATATCTTCCATTATCTAGCCTCTCGAAATACACACAGTGGTCATAATGACATCTACTATAACCTTGTTCTGTCATAAACCTGTCAAATTTCAAATACCACTGCCTCAGATCTTACTTCAAGCCATGCAAGCTCTTCTTCAACCGGCATACTAAATTTTCATTCCATTTGACCTCACACCCTTGTAGTTTCTACATATAAATATCTTCCTCCAAATCCCCATGGAGAAAGGTTTTTTTTACATCTAACTGTTCAAGATGCAAATCTTCTATTGCCACTAGACTTAAAATAGTCCTAATTGAAGTCATTTCAACAATATGAGAAAATATTTCATCAAAATCTATACATTTCTTCTGTGCAAACCCCTTTACAACAAGTCTGTCCTTGTACCGTTTCTTGCCTCCATCTTCTTCCTTCAACTTGTAAACCCATTTGTTCTGCAATGCTCTTTTACCTGCAGGAAATTGAACCAAATCCCAAGTCTAGTTTCTTACCAATGATTCCATCTCCTCATTCATTCCTTTCTCCCACTTCTTTCTAGTTTCCACCTGCATTGCTTCTTCATAAAATTATGGTTCACCAGAATCAGTAATCAATAAATAATACATTGAAGGAGAGTATCATTTAGTAGGTCTACTTAACCTGGTAGATCTTCTAACACTTGCAGGACTTTAAGGTACCTATTGTTGTTCTTGATTTTCTGGCACCTTTGGAACTTCATTTTCTTTTATTTCATCAAGCACTGTGTACTCTATGTTTTCCTTTTCTTGTTTATTTCCCTGCAACTGATCTTTATACATGACATTTTAATTGAATAACACATCTCTACTACTAATGATATTTTTACTTTCATAATCCCATAAGCGATAACCAAAATCATCAACTCTGTATCTAATAAAGGTACATTTCTTGGATTTAGCCTCAAGCTTTGTTCTATTTTCTTTTTCAATATGGACAAATGCTTCACAACCAAAATTTCTCATAAATGAGTAGTTTACCTTTTTACTTGTCCATGCCTCCTATAGAATCCCACTATCCAAAGCGCTTGAAGGCCCTCATTTTATTAAGTAAACAACATTATCTGCAGCATCTACCCAAAATTGTAAGGGCAACCCCGCATGCAATCCCATACACCTTGCATGCTCCATGGTCGTTCTATTCATCCTTTCTGACACACCATTTTCTTGTGGTGTTCCTGGGACTGTCTTCTCTCTATGAATCACATCGTATGAACAGTAACTATCAAACTCCTTATCGCAATACTCACCTCCATTATCTGACCTGAGACACTTCAACATTTTTCCTGTCTCATTCTCAACCAAATATTTCCATTTCTTAAAAGTAGCAAACACATCATATTTCTGTCTAATGCAATAAACCCAAGTTGTTCTAGTTGCATCATCAATACAATTAACACAATAACGAGATCCACCAAGAGATTGTACTTGAGCTAGTCCCCATACATCTGTATGTACAAGCTCTAACTTTACACTCTTCTTCTGTTTCCCAACGGCCCTGAGAAATCTGACTCTCTTATGTTTTCCATAAACACGGTTCTCATAGAATTCTAAACTTAACTGCTTCAGATCTGGCAGCAACTTCCTCGAGTGGAGAATCTGCATCCCCTTTTCACTCATGTGGCCAATCCTATGATGCCACAATGTTGTATATGTTCATGTCGAAGCTAAAGAGATAGAATAACCAGTATTATGATGACATAAATACAACGTACCTATCATGTGTTGAAATTTGGATGAGCTTTAATCTTTAATTCTTTTAGATGCAGAAACTTTAAGCAATGAGGCAATTCAATCCATAAAATTCATACACCCATAACACAAGATATACCCTAGGAAAAATCCTCAAAATTATGAGAACAAAAACCCCATCAATTCTTCTCAGTATAATATAATGGATAACAGAGAATGCTTTCTTTTACAACATAGAAGATTTCTTTTGGAAGATAAGAGATCACCAAACTTCTTGGTGAAGATACAAAATTAATAGAGAAGAGAGATCAATAGGATGTGTGCCCAACACAACAATAACAAGCACAAAAAATACCCTGCACAAAGAGAAGTGCCTTGCCTTCAATGGAGAAGAGAATTCGCTTCACAGTGGATTCAACAATCATGTATAACAAAGTTTATACATTATTCTCTTCTATTTTTAAATTATAACTTCAGGATAAACTCGCCCTCAAACTAGATGTATTAATATTGCATGGAGTGGTGCACCCCACTTCTCATGTAGTGCTTCATCTCACTAAGCTGTCACTTAGGATGAACTCACCTCTTAATTGAAGGCATGCCCACTTAGTTAGGTGGTTAACTTAAGTGTCGACATGCAAGTGTCACAACTCATGTGTCATCTTTTAGTTTAACATAAGTGTCGTCATACAATAACACTTAGTTAACTAGATCTTCTTTGTTGTCATTTAGTTAACTCTCTTTAACTGAAGTGTTTTCTTTTAGTTTAAATAAAGTGAAAATACTTTAGTTAACTAGTTTCTTTTATTTAACACTTAGTTAACTGAAATCATGCTGATTGATTTACTTGAAGTGACCACTATGATTTCTTTAGTTAACTGAGACATATCTTTAACTGATGCTTTAACTGAAGTATTGATACTTAACTAAAGCTTTAATAATTCAAGTTCTCTTTAATTAGTTGAAGTGTCTACATGGGAAATTTCAAATTCTCTTGATCTCTATGCTTTATATTTTATTTCTTTCTTACTACATGGTCAATATGTGCTAATTTTAATTATCCATCACATTACATTATACTAAGAAGAATTATCGGATGTCGTGATCATATTATATTATTCCGGACCAAGTGACCATATGCTAAAGTAATTCACTTTAGAGGTGATCAATCTCTAAAGGAGACTTAATAGCAATCTGGTGATCATGGTTAATAATATATCACACAACATTAAATGCTTTTAACAAGTAAAGCATGACCTTTATACGGAAGGTCCACCTCTATACAGGAGGTCCATCTCATGGATACCTTTATACGGAAGGTTCACCTCTATATGGGAGGTCCATCTCATGGATACCTTTATATGGAAGTTTCACATGATAATCATGACTTGATACACACAAGTTCGGATCTGTGTCCAACAAGAATTTACAACATCATTACTTTGATCAATTACCTCTATATAGGAGGAATAACCTTTACATAGAAAGAAATCAAATTGCTCACCTCTATATGGGAGGATCAACCTTGGTTGCACAAGATTGGTTTGGATAATGTCTCCTGATGTTGTATATTTAATACTACCTGTCAGCGAGGGAGGAATTCTCTGCCATACCAATATTGTCTTAGAAGTACCTGAACTTCGTCACTGACAGAGGCTTTGTTAACACATCTGCAATCTACTCATCGGTAGCAATGTACTGAAGTTTCACTGTACCTTTTTGGACCATGTCTCGAATGAAGTGATACTTCATTTCAATTTGATTCGACTTGTCCTGAAACACTGGGTTTTCGGAAATATTGATGCAACTCTGATTGTCACACCTAATAACTGTAGGCTCAAGATTTTCACTGAACAACCCTGCAAGTATATTTCTGACCCACATTGCTTCTCAGTAGGAAACACTAGCAGATATGTATTCTGCTTCGGTAGTGCTCTGGGCTACGGATCCCTGCTTCCTATTGGACCAAGATATCATAGCTTATCCTAGGCTATAACAGTAGCCAAAAGTTCTCTTACGGTCCACAATGATTACTCCCCAATCTAAGTCTGTATAGCTAAGTAACATGACTCCTCCACTGGAGGCAT
This sequence comes from Larix kaempferi, assembly GCA_027924585.1. Lineage (NCBI taxonomy): Eukaryota > Viridiplantae > Streptophyta > Pinopsida > Pinales > Pinaceae > Larix > Larix kaempferi. The sequence goes on from BSBM01000904.1 coordinate 15,306,764, forward strand.
ATCTGAGTCCATATGAAATTGTACCTTGAAGGTACCTAAGCACATGCTTAGTAGTTGTCCAGTGTCTGTGTTTTGGATCATACATAAATTGACTCAGAATGCTCACAACATAACATATATGAGGCCTCTAATGTATCAAGTACATTAGCGAGCCTATAAGCTGTCTATACAAAGTGGGATATACTCAATCTGATCCAAAGCCTGACTCATAAAGTTTCCTCAAATTGGAAACCATCGGTGTAGTCATAGATTTGTAATATATCATGCCAAACCTGTGCAATATATCCACACTGTACTTCCCTTGAGATAGAAAAAATTGCATCTTTTCTTTTCCATATCTCAAGGCCAAGAAAGTAGTGCATTGGACCTAAGTATTTCATCTTGAACTCTGACGTGAGCTCCCTCTTGCACCAAGAAATCAGATGTTCCTCTCCAGTGAGAAACAAATTATCAACATACAGAACCAATATAAACGGTTGGTTCTTCACTACTTTGAAGTACAAATTTGGATCAACTTCACTCTTACAGAAACCCAGTTTCTAAAGGTAGCTATCAATTCTGGAGTACCAAGCCCTGGGGGCTTGCTTAAGCCCATCTAGAGATTTCTTTAGCTTGCAAACATGGGACTCCTTCCCATGCACCAAAAATCCTTCAGTATGGTGAATATAAACCTCTTCCTCAACCTCACCATTGAGAAAGGTTTCCTTCACATCCATTTGGTGAAGTTTCCATCCTAGAACAGATGCAAGTGCAATCATTGCTTAGATTGTGTTGTACCTTACCACATGGGAAAAGATCTCATTATAATCAATGCCTTATTTATGAGAGAAACCTATGAAAACAAATCTGGATTTATACTTCTCAATGCTACCATCCGCAGCATGCTTTATCTTGTAAATCCATCTGGATGTCGCAATGGAATTCCCATCAGGTTTGGGAACAACCTCCCAAACATCATTCTTCATTATAGAGTTGTACTCTTCTATCATTGCATCTTTCCAAACTTTCTTCTTTGTAGCTTCTTCATATGAGGATGGTTCTGAATCACTGATGTGACTCATCATTGCAACATACCCTGAATATCTGTCAGGTTGCTTTTGCTCTCTGGATGAGCCTGTTGGGGATCCATGTTTCTATGCATTTTGTAATATGTCTCAGCACCAAGCATAGCTTCTTTAAGTGGGAGGTTCATCAGGTGACCTCTCAACCAGTTCTACTAGTTCTTCAGGAGCTAGCGAATCTAAGGCATCTTCTGGTTTCTCCCTCTCTAACTCTGAAGGGGGAGAATCAGACTCGGGATCCTTCATCTCTGAATCACATTGAATCTCTTTTGATATTTTGAAAGCAGCTTCCTCATGGAAGGTAACATCTTGGTTGACTTCAATGTGTCTCTCACCAGATACATATATTCGGTATGCTTTGAATGACTCACTATAACCGACAAAGTTTCCTTTCTTTCCATAAGGCTTCATCTTTGTTCTCTTTTCTTTCGGTACATGAATGTATAATGGAATCCTGAATATCCTCAAGTGTGAGATGTCTAGCTTCTCACCAGTAAACACTTATTCTAGTGTCTTCTCATCTAGAATGGCATGTAGGCTTCTATTCTGGATGTACACAACTGTACGGGTGGCTTCTTCCCACAATGAGGTAGACATATCTTGATCATACATCATGGCTTTTGCAGCCTCACATACGGTTCTATTCTTTCTTTCGGAAACCCCATTTTGTTGAGGGTTGTATGGTACTATTAACTGTCTACATATTCCTGCATCACTACATAACTCATTAAATGCATGTGAATCAAATTCACCTCCATTATCAGACCTTAATGCACGGATGTGATTTTCTTTTTTATTTTCAACTAGGGCTTTAAACTCTTTAAATTTGCTAAGAGTTTCGCTTTTAGCCTTCATGAAATAAATCCATGACTTCCTAGAAAAATCATCTATGAACAGTACATAATATAAGAAGCCACTCAGGGAGGGAGGGGACATGGGACCACATACATCAAAATGTATTAAATCTAAAATCCCTTTAGATCTAGTAGAACTACTAGAAAATATTTTCTTAACATTCTTCCCAAGTGCACAACCCCGACATACACTATCATGCTCAAAATCAAATATGGGCATACCTTTTACCATCTTTTGAAGTCTCGGTAGTGCTTTGTACTGTAGGTTTTCAAGCCTTCGGTGCCATAGCTCGCATGGAATGATAGTGTGGTGAATCATAGCTTGAATGTACTTATCAGGTACCTTGTAGAGTCCTCCCTCTCGAACTCCAATCATAGCAGCAGATTCTAGGCTTTTGTTCTTCGACCATAAAAGTGCTTTTTTATCCATGAAGATAACTCAGAATCCTTTGTCTTCAAGAAACGAAACTAAGAGGAGGTTCTTCTTCAATCCTGCAACATATATAATGTCCTCCACATGTAGAATATCACCAGTGCTTAGCTGGAATGAGGTGAATCCAACTCCTTGGATCGAATAAGTTGAGTTGCCCCCCAACTCTACCATGCATGTGAATTATTTCTCTTTTAGATCGGTGATGGCACTCTTGTAACCAACCATATGTTTGGATGCACCATTGTAAATCAACCATGTGTCTTCATTTGTGATGACGGATCCTGAAAGGGACGAGACAAGATAATACTCCCTTCTTGTCTCCTTTTCTTCGGATGGTATTCTTTTGAGTGATTTCATCTTCTATGGCGGTAGAAGCATGAAACTTTCCTTTCCTCTTTGTTGTATAGTCACCTTGAGAAATGGCCTTTCTTGTTGCAATTGAAGCATCTAGCTTTTGAATTTTCAAAGCCTTTGTTGAACTCCTTCTTCTTTGAATGAGAGAAATTCTTTTGGAAGAAGGGTTTATTTCCTTTCTTCATTCTTTCCGTGAGGGAAATATTTTCTTCTTTGGTGCACACTGACTTGATCTGGATTCGCCCCTCCTCTTGGAGGAAGTCGTGCCACAACCTTTCAAAGTTAGGTTATACCTCTCATCCATTTACTGCAGCCAAGAATTTCACCCATGAGGATGGGAGACCATCAATAGCAGTTTGGAGAAGATCATCTTCATCCACCACTACTCCAATACTATCAAGTTGTTCTCTTACCTAAGAGATCTTGGAGAAGAAGGAGGCCACTGTCTCATCTATCTCCATATTTAAGTTCTGAAGCTTATTCTTCAATGCCCTCTTTTGAATCGGGGCCTTCTTCTCATATAGATTAGTCAATGTATCATAACATTCTTTCGTGGTGTTCAACGGTGTGATCACAGGCATCAAGTTATATTTTACCGAATCATAGATGATCCGTTTATCCTTAGCTTGATTCTTTTTGAAGTTGATGTGCCCTTCATTAGATGTAGGTTCCTCCACCACAGTGGATACATAGCCATCCAAGTCATGTTCCTCTAGGATGTTGAGAATCCTAGCCTTCCAAGTGTTGAATTTTGAGGTTCCCTCAAGATGGTCCTCCGGTCATACAGAGACTGATGCCATAGTCTTCAAATCTTGTACTCAACTTCTCAAGATCAACGTAGGCTCTAGCTAGCATGCAAAACTGAGCTCCTTCACGCCCTAAGCTCTAATACCATGTTGAAATTTGGTTGAGATTTGATATTTAATTCTTTTAGATGCGGAGACTTTAAGCAATGAGACAATTCAATCCATGAAATTCATACACCCATAATACAAGATATAACCTAGGGAAAATCCTCAAAATTATGAGAAAAAAAAACCCAGCAATTCTTCTCAGTATAATATAATGGATAGCAGAGAATTTTTTCTTTTACAACATAGCAGATTTCTTTTGGAAGATAAAAGATCACCAAACTTCTTGGTGAAGATATGAAATCAATAGAGAAGAGAGATCAATCGGATGTGTGTCCAGCACAACAATAACAAGCACGAACAATAACCTGCACAAAGAGAAGTTCCTTGCCTTCAATGGAGAAGGGAATTCACTTCACATTGGATTCAACAATCCTGTATAACATATTTATAAATTCTTCTCTTCTATTTTTAACTTCTAACTTCAGGATAAACTCACCCTCAAACTGGATGTATTAATCTTGCATGGATTGGTGCACCTCACTTCTCATGCAGTGATTCATCTCACTGAGCTGTCACTTAGGATGAACTCGCCTCTTAACTGAAATCCTTCCCACTTAGTTAGGTGGCTAACTTAAGTGTCGACATGCAAGTGTCACAACTCACGTGTCATATTTTATTTTAACATAAGTGACGTCATGCAATAACACTTAGTTAACTAGATCTTCTTTGTTGTCATTTAATTAACTCTCTTTAACTGAAGTGTCGTCTTTTAGTTTAACTAAAGTGAAAATACTTTAGTTAACTAGTCCATTTTATTTAATACATACCTAACTGAAATCATGTTGATTGATTTACTTGAAGTGACCACTATGAGTTCTTTAGTTAACTGAGACATATATTTAATTGATGCTTTAACTGAAGCATTGATACTTAACTAAAGCTTTAATAATTTGAGTTCTCTTTAATTAGTTGAAGTTTCTGCATGGGAAATTTCGAATTCTCTTGATCTCTATGCTTTATATTTTATTTATTTTTATTTATTTATCTCTTACTGCATGGTCAATATGTGCTAACTTTAATTATACATCACATTACATTATACTAAGAATAATTATCGGATGTTGTGATCATATTATATTGTTCTGGACTAAATGATCATATGCTAAAGTAATTCACTTTAGAGGTGATCAATCTCTAAAGGAGACTTAATAGCAATATGGACCTGATCATGGTTAATAATATATCACACAACATTAAATGATTTTAACAAGTAGAGCATGACCTTTATACAGAAGGTCCAACTCTATACAGGAGGTCCATCTCATGGATACCTTTATACGAAAGGTTCACCTCTATACAGTAGTTCCATCTCATGGATACCTTTATACGGAAGGTTCACATGATAATCATGACTTGATACACACAAGTTTGGAGCCCTGTCCAACAAGACTTTGCAACATCATTACTTTGGTCAATTACCTCTATATGAGAGGAATAACATTTACATGGAAGGAAAAAAAAAGTGCTCACCTTTATACGGGAGGATCAATATTGGATGCACAAGATTGGTTTGGAGAATGGCTCCCGATGTTGTATATTTAAAATCATGTCTCCTTTTGCTATCACCATTGATCATTTAGTGATCTTCCAACACGTTTCTCCAAACGCAGATAAACAACCACCATCTCCCAACTATCCTGTTGAGATCAAATTTCTTTTCATAGCAGGAATATGCCTTACATATTTCAACATCCATTCAATTACATTCTTTAATTTTATCCGTACCTTACCCATTTCAACAATTTTACATGGCTCATCATCACCCAATAAAACATGTCCAAACTCGCCTGGAACATAATCAAAAAAACATTTCCTATGGGTTGTAGCATGACATGAAGCCCCTGAATCTACTACCCAGTAATCACTAGTATAATCTAATGCAAGAATCAAGGCATCTTGTAACACATCACCTGCTACATTTGCTTCCTGGGTAGTCTCCCGCTGTCCATCTCCTTTCTTCTTTAGAGATTTGTAGTCTTTCTTCCGATGTCATGTCTTTCCACAGTTCCAACGCTCTATATTTCCCAGTATGGACTTGTATCTTCCCTTCTTGTACTTGCTATGATTAACTGAGGTCTTTCCTCTCACTCTTTGTTTTCCCCTGCTCTCCATGGTCAATGCATTACCTAATGTCTCACCTGTGATTTTCCTTCGCTTTTCTTCGCTAAGAATAACACCAACAACATCATCAAATTTCAAAGTGTTTAAACAAGAGACAAAGTTAATTACATCCATAACCAAGTCGTCCCAAATTTCTGGCAATGAACACAAGATTAGAAGAGCCCTAACCTCATCATCAAATTTCACTTTTGCATAACTTATTTGATTTGTAATCGTATTAAATTTATTTAAATGATCAGCAACAGATCCACCTTCTAAAATCTTCATATTAAATAAACGCTTCATTAGAAATACCTTGTTGGAGGCCAAGGTTTTTTCATACAGCTTACCCAATGCACTCATCAAACCCTCCATTGTCTTTTCTTTTGAAATATTGAAAGCCACCGACGAAGCCTAGCACAGCCATATTGTTCCTAGTTCCTTTCTGTCAAGAACCTCCCATTCTTCATCCTTCATAGTCACCGGTTGTTTTTTTTTTCCTCCCAACGGTAGGAATAGATACCTCTGATATAGATATTCCTCCATTTGCATCTTCCATAACTGGTAGTTTTGGCCGTCAAATTTCCCGACCTTAAACTTTCCTTCTTCCACCATTGCTCCCACTCGAACCAAGAACCCTTCTTTCCTGCGAGTTTATCTTCCAAATAGACCTTTGTCTCTAACACCAATTGTTAGAAAAAAAGGATTGTAGAGAAATAATAATAAACAAGATGCAAATATAAATCACATAAACACAATACAAGAGAGACACCAATATAACGTGGTTCACCCAATTTGGGCTACGTCCACGGAGAAATTTCCAATCCTTTTTTTATTATACAATCCAACAAATGAAGGGATACCACCTGCAACACATCTGTTGCAACTTCCTCTTCAATCTCTCTCAGTCTCTCTTACATAATCACATATATATTTACAATCCTACAATACATTACACAACCGTATTACAATGATTTCCTTTTAAAGGGAATTACCATGGGAAAATACTGTGGGCTACCCAATACCATGGGCCTGTAAACTGTTGGCCAACAAAAAAACCCATAAAATTTATTTCGAGGGCTTGGCCCCTGAACCCCTTTTCTTGAGGGTGCTTCCCTTGGACCTCCCAGTCGAGGGGGATAGTGTTACACCAAAATATCATCATCATGATTTATGTGTCCTCTGTATGCCCTAATCCTTGAATTGCATGGGCTAAAACATCAGAATAGAAGTTGTTGTTCATCCTTTTAACCTTATGTTATCACGTCCCCTTCCATCAATCCAATGTAAGGGAGGAAACATGACTAACATACCAGTGCTTAATTGGTAATTTCTTCCCCATACACTACTCACAAATTCATTATAAACAAAACTTCTGTGTGCAAGTTCATACTCAATATAAACACAACGGAAGTAAACATATTTGCACACACACAAACAGTAATGCATCAGCATATTTATCTCAAGAATAAGATGAATCAACAGGAAGAGAATCCATCCCATTCTCATGCTATGTACAGACTTCATATCATTTCCATTAACATGAATAATGATCATTCATAATTAACACATTATAGAACACAGAATGCATATAATTTAACCACAAAGAATACTTATCTTGAAGATGAAGCTATCCAAACAACTGGCTATGTGAGAGCAACGTTTCACCCAACCATAGATCTCTATCCAGCCTATATTCTTTCAACTGAGAGATCACCCCCAAGCTGGGTTGTGTATCCACTAAGGAGGAACTAGCTGGGCTCACTCACAGCCATGGTTTCACTCAATAGCTATGCTAAGCCAACACACAGTTGGGTTTATCAAGCATACAAATGACAAATGAGGAGGATGCTAAGCCAGTGAGCTCAACCACAAAGCTACAGGCATCTCAAATGAACTCAACATTCATGGCACCCACAATACCTACCACACCCAACACAAGGAAGGTCCCCTTCTCTGCTGTACAGTCCCTCAGGTGTCCCTTCCCTCCAGTGCTCTTCAAGTTGGGCATAGAAAGGTCCAGCTACTAATTCCCTTGAGATTCTAGCCTTCACTGGGTTTATCAAGCAAACCCGACCTCTGCTCAGTCATTCACACTTGGATTTCTCACAGTTCTGTTATCCAATAACTCAATCCCGTCACTTCATTTTTGGGTTGTAAAAACTGGGTTTTCCAATGGATTTTGGGGTATCTAATACTCTCAATTTCGCCCCAAGGTTCATATCTATGGATCCCCCATTGGATTTCATTGTCAAATATCAATTTTGGGTGTTTATGGCTCTTCAAAATGTGGGTTCTTGCAAAGTTGCGATTTCTTGTTTTTCTCACTGCTGGGCATTCGTAATGGATGAAAAATGATGTTGCAATGTTCCACAATGGAATGGGAATGAGGAAGAACCAATTCCCATTAGGTAGAGTGACTTGTGGTACAAGAAAAACAGATCCCATACCTGCCATATGAATTTCTGGGCTGCCCATGCTCCATTGAAGCCATGGATTGAATTCTTCAACAACTTTCTTACAACAAAATTAAATGTCAGCAAGGAAAGTCAAATGGGTTCTCACAATGACATTTGGAAGCATATGGTTCATCCCCACAACCCCCTCACCACTCCCTAGTGGATACACATGGCCCCTTCTCATTCATTTCTCCCATAGCCAGTTTTGGTATTTTATTGCAATATCAAATATTTACATCAATTTACAATATTCCATGGCTTAATAGCACATGGGTAATAAAATATCAAATACTTGTCCATTTTAAATAAAATACGAACATACACTAGCGGGGCCTTGGCCTTGATCTCCACGCTAGGAAAACATACATTGCATGTATACAATATTTACATTAAAAGCCAATATTTCATAAGGGTCAAAATTGGGGTATTACATATGTTGTCACATCGACATGCCCTGATCTCTGGAAAGGTGCATTAGATTTAAGGTGGCACGCTCTACACCTTAGCAAAGTGCATTGGTGGCACAAGGTGCGTTTATCTCCCATTGACGTGTGTTTTCCTTGTGCAAGGTGTGCCATTGTTGGTTAAAATGGATAAAGAGAAGCTTCAAGCTACTTCTCGAATCTTGGATGACATGGATACTTATCCCTACATATATGGAAAGGTGGCATTCAATCCCCTTCTCTAATGGGATGATCCCTTAAGCCTCTCCCCTAAATCCTCAACCTCTCCTATCCCTTTAGCCCTATATATATGAACCCCCTATCCATTGTTAAGAGAGGAAGGATAGAGTACCTATATGGTGGTGGAATTTTGCTAGGAGATCCTCTTCATCCATTAGAGGCTAAGCATTTGATCTTGAGTATAGGATTGTTGGAAGGAGGTTATGACATCAAAACATCGGTTGTAACACCTCTCTCTATTTACTTCTTATTATTACATCTAATGTAAATTCTTTCCATAAACGTGTTGTGTTAATAATGTTTAGGATTAACCTCTTTGACTGTTGATCTAGATTGATTCACAATCATGTGCTTGTATCACTTGTTTGTTTCCACATGTTATTGACTGGTTTTGCAACTTCAGATCTGAAGATCATGACTTGGATCAACAAGGATAAAATATCTGCATTTATAAGGTAAGCCATCTCTTTCACTATCTTGCATTATAATCAATCTAGGAAAGTTGTTTGTGTTATGCACTTGTTTCATTCTAGATCTGAACCATTCAAACTAGGGAGATCCATTTCAATCCGATCTTACAAATTGTCTGTAAACAATGGTCCCCCCCCGGACGCCCATGGGGGGGTGATTCCCCCCCACACACCCCTGTTGGTATGAGTGTGCAGTACACCTGCATATCATATAAAATTGAGGTACAAACACGGTTGAAATAACATCTCTGAACTAAGAAGATGAGGCTCCACAACCAACATTTTTGGAAACTTGATCCAAGACTTCATCGCTAAAGGGTGTCGAAAATGGTTCATGGACACATGCAAAATTCAAGATCCGGGGGGGGTGGTCCCCCCTGGGACCCAATGGGGGGGCGATTCCCCCCCACACCCCCCCGATTGGGATGAGTGTACATTCCACCTACATATCATATAAAACTGAGGTACAAACACAGCTAAAACAAAAACATATTTGAACTAAGAAGATCAAGCTCCACAACCAATAGTTCTGGAAAGTTGATCCAAGACTTCATCGCTAAAGGGTGTCAAAAATGGTTCATGGACACATGCAAAATTCAAGATTTGATAATCAAACAAAGAATCTAATATATTTAGTATCCTTCTTACTCTAAATTAATATGGGGATGGTCCATTATGATTCATCCACTTGGAATATTATACCAGTGTTCAACGTCTCGTCAATATCCTTCTTTACTTTTTGTTTCACTTGGGGGTTCAACTTGTACAATCAATGCTTCATTGGTTTGGAATTAGGTTTTACTACAAAATCCATCTCACCAAGATCCTCCTATATCCCTTTTATCTCTATAGAGTTATGGGGAAACAAGTCTTCTTATCCCATTAGGATATAGGTGATCTTAGATATTGTTTGTTCATCCCAATAGTCCCCTATAGCTACTATTTTTCAGTTTGTCTTATGTTCCAATGTTGAATTTCTGCAACTTCATAGGTTATGTATACAAAGATTGAATTTATTTCGATTTTCATTGTTCAATTTCCCATGATCCCTCTGATTCCTTGAAAGCTAGGTGTCGCAAGTGCTACAATTCATTCAGATATGGATTCTCTTGTTCGACCTTTGCACAACAGGGAGAGGATTTCATTTATGGAAGCATGATGAACATACCAAGTAATTATTGGTGAACAAGAAATACATATGAACTTATGAAATTTCACAATTTATTAGTAAATAGGGTTTTGTGGATTGTTGTCAATTCCTCTATCACCGAATCACTGGTTGTGGAGAAAGAAAAATATTGGCAGAATTTTATGCTTAGCTTCTTCCAACAACTAATTTGTTTTCGTGTCTCTTTGTGCATGTACCAAGCTTTGAGAATGGGTCCTAGCTCATGGAAGAAATTATGAACCCATAATTCTAGTTATAACCCATCAGTGTGCCATTTTTGTTCACACTAATCGATGTGGGAAAAAAGATTCATCAGACCCATATAGATATCTGCAACTCTATCGGCATGCTTGGAAGGATTGAATATAAACACCAAAGCTAGCTGGGTTGTTCCCCAATTAGGTATATTGTCTTTTTATGTTCCCCACCATCTTCCAAGGATTCCTCTAAGTGTTGTATATAAGACATCCATCTGATATTCTTCTGCAACATAAGAATTCATTTTCTAAATAAACCCATCCAAGTCGTTGATGCCATTGTATACTGGAGGATCTTGCACTACTTCTACTCCTATCCATCACAATGATTTTATCATTTCATAGTGTCGATAAGATAGTTTATGTCGATTTTTTTTTCAGTCATCCCATGATTCTTTATAATCACTATCAAAGGAGTGAATACTTCTCCAGCTCATAGAGTCATCTGTTGTAGGATTCACATAGACCTCTCTTCTTCCTGATGTCAATGAAATGTTATCCAGGAAATCTCTTTCCATGTTCTCGTATATTGGTTTACTGTATTGTGGTCCTCGGTGTGGGTCCAGAGGTAGTGTAACCTTCATGTCATCAACTTCAAAATTCATTGTTCTATTTTTCAAGTTGATCACCCCATAGTTTTTGTAGGCCCAGTCTATGCCTAGAAACAATGGATACGGATCAATCCCACCGTTAATCTCAATCACTTCAAAATCAATGAATTTATTTATTCCTTCTAAATCTACTTTTACATTTTCCAACCGACCAATCAGAATGATGTGGTACTGGTTTTCCATTCACAACTAAATAGGGGAGTAGACAAGGAAGGGACAACCCATGGCCTACTAGGACTTCTTTAGTAGTATGTTAACATCCAATCCCCAAATCTATCATCACATTCTTGATGTCGTACCCATGGACTTGAGCATTCAATCGGAATTTCCATTCATCTCTCCTCCCCCTCTACTTTTGTACAAACCGAGTTGTCCATTCCGAAAGCAGGACACAAATATATTTGTCAGCTTCCACAACACTATTCATTTTGCGAATGGTTTTCCATAACTTGTAATTTGTGCTTTCATCCTCCAAACTATCACTTAGTAAAGTGAACCATAAAGAGATCGTCTTACCTTCATGGAACCTATATCATTTCTACAACTTGTCAATGTGTCGTCCACTCTATTACTTTGATATGGTCTTTCCGCATCTCTGTTTGTTGGAGTCGGCATTTGCTTGAACATTTAAACAATGTCTCGATAAATTTCTTTCTAGTGTATTGAGTCATACTTTCTCGTTCGTGGAGTTGCTTTTCTTATCATCGGTGAATTTGGCCTATTTTGATCATCCCCTATCCTTACTCCTCCTCAAGTAACAACAAATCCTGCTAGAATGTGGTCTTCTCATGGCTCTGATTTGATCATATTTTTCGATCGCCTTGCATGATATTCCCATTTTTCAAATAGCCTTGGTAACTCTTCAATAGATTAATTTTTTTCCCAATAATAGTTACACCATGGTATCTTAGGTAAGGTACAGTCTCGATCTAGATGTTCAATCTCATTATAGTTGTAACATCAAATTGGGTATGTATGTCTCCTCCTCATCAGACTCCGAAACCTCTTATGCATACTTCACCTCCTCATCTTTCTTGCTATTGGTATGCTACCTAGTATATGGAACAATATAGCATATTTGAAAATGCATCTAAGGCTCTACATTTGTATGTACTATGTACTATAGATCCACAAAATTCACAGTATATTGTATTTGGTACTAAGGTATACATTTGTAAGATCGGGAAGAGTCATGGTGAATGACCAAATGCTTTGAAAATATTGCAGTAAATGCTCAGAGAAGATCTTGGTGGATCCAGATATGTGGTACAACCTGCTAAATAAAATGGCTTTGTTGCAACTACTTTCACAATAGTTGTACTTAGTCCACCATTAAAATGTCCTCCTAGTGGGTTTATTCCTCCCCTCATTCTAGGACACTCTGATACATGATGGCTTTTCGTCATATATCATGTGCACCATACTTGTGGTCAACTTGGTTTCGTTATGGTCAACTCCTGAAGCCTCTCAGTTAGAACCACAAGTTGTATTTGTACTTGTGATAAATCCCCGGTAGATGATGAAGTTCCAGTCACAGTACTAGTTGGGTAATTATCCATTGCTTCGATATTCATGGCATGTCATAGATCATTTTAAGGTGAACTCATAACCTGTTGTGACAGGGAAATTCTAGTCAAAGGAAATAACCCTTGAATAAACCATTACTTATGGTGGGCATCATGGACAAGATATGATATTTTAGGCAATACATCCCTAAATCATTGTGCATAATTCCAAGTGTTGGTTGTGGAGCCCGATCTCCAGATTCAGAGATATTATTATTCATCCTTGTCTGTAACCTAGGTTTGGTTATGATCCTGGCACAACCCTGGGGGGGTCCGGGGGCCAATGCCCCCGAGAAAGGGGGTTTGGGACAACGCCCCCGAGAAAATGGGGGTTCAAGGGTGAAGCCCCCGAGGAAAATTTTTGGGGCTGTTTTCGCCACCAGTTTTCGGGCCCATGGTTTTGGGTAACCCATGGTATTTTCCCATTGTATTTCCCTTATAAAAGAAAGACATTGTAACAAGGCTAGGGTTGATGTATTAGGTTTTATGCATTGTAAATATCTCTGAGAAAAGAAGAGAGACTGTGAGACAGTGAAGAGGAAGTGCAGCGGTTGTGCTGTAGGTTGTATCTCTTCACTTTGTTGGACGGAATAATAATAAGGACTGGCAACTTCAGTGTGGATGTAGCCCAAGTTGGGGTGAACCACGATATATCTATGTCTCTCTTGTAATGTTTATGTGTGATTATATTTGCATTTTTGTTTATTGTTATTGCTCTGCGATCCTGTTTTTCTAACACCAAGAATATTCTCCTTGAATCTATCAAATTTTCCTTAGCCCTGTGATCCCTTGTTGTTTGACTTGGGTTGTGAAAATTCGTCTAAGAATAAATTTTGTATCTCTACTAGGGTAAGGTTTGGTGCATTTGCATCGCGTCATTCAATCAACTTTATATACCATTGCAATGTTCTTCCATGCAATGCGGTATAAAGTTCAATGATATTTGATGTTGTAGGGGTCCCTTTGGAGCTCCAGATGGATTCACAAAGGAACCAATTCTATTTTGCATCAACTACACCTCCTCTCCCCCAAAATTCTAGACATTTCATAGGAGGTCTTTCTTGTGCTCCATCCATTGTGGTAGTTGGGGATCCTACCAACACAAATCCTTGAAGCCTGGGTTGAGCCATAATGTTAATGCTAATTTGTTGAGAACTGCTACTACTTCCACGTTCTAGATAACCAGTCTACAAACTATTATAACTACTAATCATTTAACTATACTAGGGAAACTGTAAAATAGGGTGTGGAGAATGGGTTACCAAATTTTGTGAGGGCGCCTAGGGGGTAGTCTAAGGTGTGCTAGTACCATTAATTTTGGTATCTCCTTATACAACAATGTGGGGTTCACTTTCGCGGGTGTTTTCATTTTTCAAAGGTCCATATAACTATGATTGTTCTGCATATTCGTACAGGGATGGCTCAGGTGATTGATCCTGCAATCCACTACTAAGTAACTGAACTTTGCAGTCCCCCTCTCTAGTTGTATCTTATCCCAAACTTCCTTTTATTGGGTCCTCCTATACCTCTATTCCTCTTCTTCTTAGCCACAAACAAGCCAGTTCCTCTCTCTTATTCATCTATCGTAACTCACTCTCCCTTTACTTATTCATTTCTCTTTTTCACAACTCCCCTTCTAGTTCTGCACTTCTCTTCTTGTTACATGCTCACCCCTAGCATCACCAAAAATCCCCCCCATTGTACGCAGCTTCTACCTTCCACAATGTTTCAGCATCACCTCGACCATTCCTCCAAAGGAGCCAGGGTTTTACTCCTCCATTACAATCCAATTCAATGGAAAAAACCCATATTCAACCATCCAAGTCTTAATCCACAATGAGAATTCTTTCAACAATCTACCTCTTCCTCCACTCTGGAGGTCTTCTTTAGCTTTGGATATTGAATGGCTATTCTTTGCTGCAAATTCTACAATTTATCCAGTGAAAGTGTTCTCTACCTAGAAATTGGCATCCCTAGTTAGCAGAGTGTCTTGTCAATTCAGTGCTACTAGTCCCTTCAAGTCCACTGTACAATTCTTCATTGTCGATTGCAATATTCTATAGCTTCTGCAAGTCTTAATAACCACTTGGATAGTGATACAAGGAATTCAACCCACAAAACTTCGCATTGATCTAATATCGATCCTCTGTTGAGGATGTATTGTCTAAGTTTCAATGTAGGATCCTAGCCTCGTAGTTCCTCTTGTTGCATTACAAAGTCCTCAAACTTCTCGTCCCACCAATATTGAATATGGCTTGTCAACACCGGTATATCCATGCAGTTAATGGCATCATGTTAGAAATCAAATCCTATCAATGAAACTATTTGTTTGTGCAAAATAGAGACTGGAGTTCTTTTGCAAGGGCCAACAAAGGGCGCCATTGTAATCTAGTGTGATGTAATTTTCAATCCTACGAAGGAGAAGGGTCTCACCCATAGCACAACCAAGACCTATGTAGAATAAGGAGGATTAATTGCAGGGATAAACTAATGATTTTCTCTATTCATCATATCACGACATAGATTTATCAGACATGCTTAGTCATACATAAATCAGATATTAAGCAAAGAACAAAAAGCATCACACATCATATGCACAGAAAATTTAAGGGGCCCTACAGTCTTCATTTATACTAATCAACATATCTATGATACAATACATATACATGGCTCTACAACCTCAATCTACTATTTGTGGTTATCCTAGAACCCAAAATTAAGCAAGATATTGTCTTCAGGCAAAAATTGGATCTGCTTGTACTCTAATGCTCTTTTCTTTCTTTTTGTTGATTCTCTCCTACTCCTTCTTAGTTCATCTCCTTCTCTTGCTTGCCTTATGTTATTTAAATTGTTGCAGGAGCATACCCAAAATAGTTGTAGTCATTAGTTGTTTCCGCAACTTCCACCTTGTATCCCATGCTATCTTCTGCGATTACGGTCCTTTCCAAAAATGAAGGAGCCAACAATAGGTCCTCAAACCTTGGTGCTCTTGAGTCTTCATCGGTATACTCTACCTTGGTAGTGAATATTCTTGAAGTCATTAAAGTTGAAAATACCCCTACCAAAGTGACATGTAAGAGATCTTTCTTTTTAGATTTTTTAGGTATGATCATGGTATTCTTGTTTCTTGGATACAATATTTTAAGTTGGATTTGTGGCTGCTTAGGGATCATTCTTTGTATGTTGTTCAATCTGGTCAAGTATATTCACAAACTTGCATATAGGTTTAGGCCTCCCCTTTGTTACGATGCATTTGAACCTTTTCCCCCCAAATTTTCCATAGGGAGAAACCTATTGGATATTGGTACATCAACCTTTTATAACTACATTTTCCCCTAGTATGGATTAAGACCTTACATAACATGGGATATCGTAGTCAGCACCCTCTTGTCATTTATGTGCCCGTGTCAATTTTTTCTCATAGGTTCAGGAGCCTTTTTAGTTTTACCTTGAATTTGAGAAGAAGTTGCATCCCTCTCTTTCTCATCTATTTTTGGCCATTCCCTATTATGCTCCCATTTTTTTCATTGTGCATTTTACTTTTCTCACTTCTACTTGCAAAACTATGCCTAATGCTTCATTGCAACTTTCATACTGCCATTGCGTTCATTATGTTTCTTGTCACTCGCATCCATTGCATTTGCATTTTGGACTGTATCCTTGGAAGAAACATGCTAATGATTGTCCACCTCTTTCCTAGAACCCTTTTTTAATTTTGTTTTG
The DNA here is from genome assembly GCA_027924585.1 of Larix kaempferi. Classification (NCBI taxonomy): domain Eukaryota; kingdom Viridiplantae; phylum Streptophyta; class Pinopsida; order Pinales; family Pinaceae; genus Larix; species Larix kaempferi. Next base: position 15,323,416 of record BSBM01000904.1, read on the forward strand.
GATAGGTCTATTCCATGTGCTTGGAACATAGTTGCATTCCTTGTCATACTCATTTCTTCCACTGTACTATATCATTCATTTATTCTTTTCTAGGATTCATAATATGAAAAAGACAAAAAAAAATCAAATATTTATAAAAAGAGAGAGGGGGATCTCTTATGAACATCTTGAGAAGCATAATCATGTCACCTTTGAACAATGCACTTGTGTCATGTCTATATTCACATATTGGGTTGTAGTATTGGCCTTAAAATATGAACCATGATTTGAGTCCAAGAACTCCTCTGGTTGATTACTCTTCCAAGCACTATGCAGCAATATTCATTGCATAATGCAGTGTTGACGTTATTGTTCTCTCCATGGGTCGTCATTTCCACTCAAGTCACATAATGTTTCATTTTTTTGGTTAAAGGAAGTTTTAGCCCGAGTCAACTATTCATCAGATTCCCTCACTTTGCATGTGGGCCTTCCCTATTGTCAAATTGTTCTTAGTATCATCTTATCCAGTGTTCGGACTCGTGCTAGTGTAGAAGGTTCCCATTGACTTCTCACTAGCAGGTCACTTCGCATCAACTATGACACACTGCTCTGAGAAGATGACCTAGAGTCAATAGCACCTTGGACCTACTTATGTCATTCATAGGATACCTCACACTCGTCAAATGACACCTCATCATTGTCCTTTGACTGAGTGGTTTCCCATTATGTTTGACTACAATATATTTATTCACATTTTGGGATTCGTTTTATACCTTGGATTCCATTTTCATCATTGGTGGAATTAATTGCCACTGTCAACAACTCTCATCATCATTTGTTGCTCAAAGGGTCTCTTTCATGTGCTATTCACATTTGGTGCATGTGAGAGACGTACTTGGTAGTATTTTCTTGCAAAAAATTGTCTAATACATTTCCATAAACAAATCATATCCTTATATTTGCTCATGTTGGTTGATGGGGGATGCCTCAATGCCTCCCTTCCAATGGATCTCTTGCCATCAACATCCACTCATATTGCTCTGGGAATGAGGATTAGATATTTTTAGTACCTTGGTACTTGTAGTCATTATTGGTAGGTTTCCTTGATTTTAACAATGGGGATTCATCAATGTCCCCTAATTGATAGATTCTACAGGTGTTGGCCCGGTTTTGCAACCAGGCTTAGTGCTATGGGCACCTGCTAACTAGTAGCAGCAGTTTCAATAGAATTAAACAAGAAACTAATCTAAACAAAACTAATCATGGATCTATGCAAGAATATAAGCAAATAATGAAAATATTTTAAAAACAAGAACAAGAAACTATAAAAGAATAAATTTGTATTTGAAAATGGGGGCAAGCTAGTGCTTGCAATAGTATTACCTCCAATGGTGAAGGTTGATGTAGAGCAACTCCCAAGATGAGTGGCTCCAAGCTCCAAGAGGTCTCCTTCTCCAAGGTTGCTTCAATGGCTAAAATGCTCAAGGGAGATTTCAGCAGCATAAGGATGAGATAATGGATGGATGTCAAATGAGGAGCCCCTACCACCTTTTTATAGGTTTTGGTGGTGGGGAATACCATTTGTGGTTTTGTGGAAACCAAATGGTATTGACCAACATGGTTTAGGTACTTTTCCCTCCTTTTTCCTTTTTTGAATAAAATTAATATTTTTATTCCCTTTTTAATATTTTTGGGAATTTGGACCCTTTTTGAGGGTTTTTTATGCTTTTTAGGAAAAATAATCTTTTTTAATGGAAAAAGGGGTGTACTCAGGTCTCTTGGTGACCTTTTGTTGGTTTCAGAGGCTCAGATGGTGAAAAAGTGGACAAATGGGTCATGTGAATAGGGAAATGAGCTAGTGAGCACTTTTAGGGTGTTAACAACAGGTGTTCGACAAAAACGCATCTATTCACACTTGTTAGGATGTAATAAGTACCTTGACTCCCATTATCATCATTGGTGGGTTGTCTCACATTTGTTAATGGTTTACATCAATGATCGGTAATCAAATGGTGTTCCCCATGTTTGACTTCCAACTCAATTATTCACATGGTAATAACACATACATTTCGATGGTTTGGGATGGAAGACCTTGGGCTTCGGTAGCATCCTCACATTTTCTATTTCCTAAGTTGCGCAAGACAGTACCATGACTCACATAACATTGGTACTACATGGAGAACTAGTCTACACTCAGTACAAGTTGTTCTTCAATTATATATCGAGACATAGATCTCATATGTATCTATTCATGGCTATGATCTATTTGTGACATGGATCCACTATGTATCTTTTTCGTGGCCATGATTCAACATTTTCATTTAAATTGCATGGATCTACGGTGCATTTGATTTGACAGTCATGTTCTTTTCCATCTAGGCATGGGTATTCCCACATCGGGAAGAGAGTGTTATGATCCTTGGTTTTTTGTTACAAGTAGATTTCCTTATATGATCTTGGTGAATCCTACTCGTGTCCATTAATCAAGATCCCAATACATTTATAATGCATTTTGTGTTGAGTTTTAGACAAGCATACAATAATGAGAGAGAGAGAGAGAGAGAGAGAGAGAGAGAGAGATTAATCATGATGCAAACAAGAAACAACAACATTGAACACAACACATTTACCCTGGAAACCCCCATGAGGGGAAAAACCATCCAATGAATATCTTCATTACCTTGGCCAAAATCGAGCCAAGCTAGGCCAAGTGATCTCACACACCCAACTCCAGGACACATTACAATGGAGTATGGCTAGACTTCTTATAGGATTCATTACATGCAATACCTTGGGCCAATACCATGTGCTACCAAATATCATGGGCCAAAAACCACATGTTGAGACCTAAACCATTTGACTCATTCCTGAGTCAAGGTGAAGTATTCAATCTTTAGGATCTGAGTGAGTACATCTTTCTATATCTCTAATTTTAGTTTTGGTTGACTAAGTAAGAATTTAGAGTAAGATATTCCCTTTATCTAATAATAGCCTAAACCCTAGCTATTGTAATGTCCCCTCCTACCATATCAGTGTGATAGGGAGGACATGGTGCTCAATCCGGGCAATTAGCCCCAATTCGTTTTAATTAAAACATTGATGCAAAGAACTGTAACTGTGCATGCTATGGAAAAACGATGGTAATCAAATAAATGCTGTTGATCTCTAACACACATTCAAGAGTCTGTGATAGCCATGAAATAAAGATCTGTGCAGAATTATACAAGATCATATGGAAATGCATAATCATTTTAATACACATCGGAAGCAAAATTTATTAACAGATCCATGATACATTCAAAATATTCATCAAATGGTAATTGCAAATTTAACACAGGAGAATACTTATCTTATGCAAAAGTAGTCCCACGCAACTGGCTATGCAACTGAAACGTTCCACCCAACCGTAGGCCAGTGTGCTCCTCAATCTCTCAGCACCACTGCCACCCCCCGAGCTGGGCATGATCTCTACAAGGAACCAGGGAACAGCAGACTCACACATAGCCAAGCATACACCAAGATGAGCCAAGCCAATCTACCATTGGGTTTATCAGGCTGCTAGGAGATGGAAAGGAAGAATTGCTAAGCTAGTGAGCTCAACTACAGAGCTATGGGTACCTCTCTCAGATCTATTTAGCTTGGCACTCACAATGCCTACACACCCAACACCAGGAAGTATTCTCTTCACTGCCACACAGTCCCTCAAGCCATACCTTCCTCTCTAGTGCTCTCAGGGTGTGCATAGAAAAGTAGCCAGCCCTCTTAATCTTCTTGAGAGGATATTCCCTACACTAGCTTTATCAAGCCAATTCTGTCCACTACCATTCCATTTTCTTTCTCATGGGTTCCAAACAAAACAGGGATGCACCTAACAGCAACCTACACTTGTTGAGCATGAGAAAACGCTTCCAACAGTGGGATGCATGAGATGGGGTTTCCTGGACTTCAGAAAAATGTGGGTAGACTCAAAACGTATTGGCACTTTGGAATTTCGACTTGGGAAGCAAAACCCATTCCAGAGAAACGCCCCAGGGCAAAAACGCCCTCTCCCTCAGTCCCAATTCGCGTCCCTCCTTCCCCAGCTGTTGCACATTCCAAAAACGAGTTCCTGGGCATGGAAAAACGCAGGGTTATGGTGAAAAACGTGAGGATAACTTCCTGTGAGCTCAATCTGCGTGAGAGGAAGAACGTAATGCATGAGGAATGGCCTTGGGTAGCATTTCGTGCGGGTTTTCTTGCCCAGCAAGCCAAAATACGATTTTCAGGTTGGTAGCTTGCCCATGCACGAAAATCTGACTGCCATACCTCTCCCATCCCAAGACATTAACTGCCTTAACCAATTTCTTGGAAGAATTAAATGATTGGGTGCATGAGACAAAATGGGTAGTTGGTGGTTTTATGGGTTTCCCCATTGACACATGGATTAACACCATTGGTTCAAGGGTTTGAATAATTTCCCTCCCTTTTCCTTGTAGAGTCATGCCCCATCTCTTTTGTTGCATTGCATAGCCGGTTGTGGATTTTTCATTAAAAATTCGTAATTACATGATGTCTTATATACATTGTGCCCATCTCGCACAAGAACCATAGGCATCTATTTTAATTGCCGATACATGAAACGCTAAATCAACGGTGGGGCCTTGGCCTTGAGCTCCTCACCATGATTAATTACAATATTCACATCATTTACGATTTTATACAAAGGGGGTCAAAATGGGGACATTACAGCTATTAGGTGAGTTTTTTCCTCGATAATAAGACATGTTCATCCAATAATGGTTATTATTCAATTGGCTCCTTATCTTCTCTTGGAAGCTCTGAAATTAGCTCAGAAAATGCCAAGGACTTTTTCAAATTAGCTTATGCAAATTATAAGTCAAACTCATGTAGAATCACAATCCATTTATTATATTTTCCTCTAAATATGCATTGAGACAATGTTGAAATATATTGACATATGCAATCAATGTAGTTCATCTTAGAATGATATAGTATCGGAGTCTTTGTACATAATGGACAACTAGACTCTGGCACTAGATTTTCAACATGTGAGCACCTCAATTCAAGACTATCCAAGTTATTTCTCAATTATTAAACTACATGCTCCTGATGTAGTTCATCCTCTTGGACCAAAACCATACCAATGGTTGGCTCAGACACTGCTAAGTATAATAGAAATTACTTACTATAGTTTGGAGAACTTAGTATAGGGGCGTAAATTATTGTCACTTTCAATGTGTCCAATGATCGTTGAGTGTAATCATCCCAAATTAAAGGAACCCCTTTCTTCAAAAGGTGCATGAATCCTTTCATTACTTCAGCATAGTTAGCAATGAAGTGACACAACAAATTTTCCTTATCTTGGAGGCTCTATGGTTTATGAATGTTCTGAGGGAGAGGAAACTGAATTATCACCTCAAACTTAAATGGATCTACCAAAATCCCATGCTTGGACACAACAAAACTAATAAATCACCCAGATATGACACAAAATTTCCATTTATTAGGATTTAGGTGAATACTATAGTAGCGGAATCTATCGAAAATTGCCCTAAGATGATTAGGATGTTCGTCCTTCCTTGCAGATCAAGCTCTAAAGTCATCCAAGTAAGCTTTTAGAATGCTTCTTATGTTATCGAATGCATACATGGCTCGCTAGAAAGTCGCTCCATCATTCCTTACATCGAAGGGACTTTTTATATACACAAATGTGCCCCAAGGAAATATAAACGCAGTTTTATGCTAATCATTAGGGTGTATCTATGTCTGATTATATCCTAAAAAACCATCCATGAATGATAAAATTTCATTTCCCCCACATTCATCGATAATTTGATCGATAAATAGGGTAGGATAGTTGTCCTTTGGAAAATCTAGGTTCAGGCCTATAAAGTCAGTACAAGCTCCAATACAAGGAAAATTTTAGGGGATAAATTTAGCCAATGGGATATTTTTTTACCTTTTTCCCAAAAAATTATTCACCAATTTCCATTTTTTTCTAAATTGATTTGGACAAATTGCACAGGATAAGAATTTTTTACTCTAAAATTGCCAACATTGTCCAGAAACTTTATAAAATCCTTGGAAATATGAATCTTTTTAGAAAAATATCGTCCAACATTTTATGGTTGGAAATTTAAGAATTAGTAAGATTCACCAAGGTTTCTACACTTTAGGAAAATTATGGATCCTTAAAATTTTCCCTGCTCTAATATTTCCTTATTTCTTATTGATGGGTACCAAGTTAGATACCCATTCTATTAGGGGGACTCGGTAGATAAAACCTGCATGAAGAACTTTTTCCACCTCTACTTTAAAAGAAGCAGCCTTTCATGGATTAATAGGTTGCATATTTTGTTAAATATGTTTGACATTAGGCACGTCTTAATCTCATGTTGAACAATACTCGGGTCACTTCTTGATATCTCTTCATAGGACCAAGAAAAGATGTCATGATATTCCTTGAATAGTGCAGTGAAAATGTCAACTTCCTTCAAGAAAAAATCTGCACCTATGATAACATTTTCAACAACACTGGGAGTCCTAGAAATGTCAATTGACATGGTTTTAGATATGTTCACCATGTTCCCTTTAGCATTTATTGCATGTGTTGTTAGGGGGCTACCATACTACTCCATACTTCCAAGTCTAATGATCCCATTCTCATCAATCCTCAGTCCATTCATGAAAGGAAAAAAGGATGCACATTGGCACATGTCCTTCTAGGGTCTCTTCGTTATAGACATGGATTCTAAAATAGCTTCATATGAAGGTAGGACCATATTCTAGGAGGTATCGATTGGATAAGGAGTTGACGACCCAAGTGGGAATAGTGTATTGATCACTTTCCTGACCAGATGTAGAAATGTGATTGTTTTCTGTTGTTTTTTATTGAACCATTTGATAAGCTATTTCGGTTGTAGACAAAGCCATTGGTTCCTAACTCTACCTGGTCTCACATGAAGTAACAAAGGAGTTCAGTACTATCCATGGATATTTGAAATAAGAGGTTCTAAATTTGCACAATTTTGTCATGGAATTAGTAGTGATTGATGAGATCATGTGTATTAGGGAAACATTTTTATGTGGGTTGGGTGGGGGGACATTAAAATCCCCCATGAGGGTAGGGTACATTCCCACTCCATGGATATTTGAAATAAGAGGTTCTAAATTTGCATAATTTTGTCATGGAATTAGTAGTGATTGATGAGATCATGTGTATTAGGGCAACATTTTTATGTGGGTTGGGTGGGGGGACATTAAAATCCCCCATGAGGGTAGGGTACATTCTCACTCCAAATTTTTCATAGGCTCTCACAGAATTTCCAAATAATGAAACATTAGGTCTTATCATGGAAATGGATTCTAATATACAATAAGATAGTTGGTTTATAGTAAGGATGTTTCCTTCATAAGGAAAATGAATTGCGTAAAAAATCAAAGATGCCATTGCCATCATGGCATAAGTCCAACTTGACCCTAAGAGGAGGTTCCCCCCCCTATATATATTGGGAGAGTAGGGATGATTCCATTAGGCGTGAACAAGTGGCCATTTGTGTGTAGACAATCTATTAACACGGACGGAAATGGATCTCTCTAGACCTAAATGGTATAGATATAGCACAAAAGAATACACAACATAAAATCCTTTCTAGCTAGATTAGATTGTGGGATAGATGAATTACCTAGTTATCGCAATCCCTTTCTCTTTGCTTGATTTACTTTCAATCCTTCGATCCCCAGTCGCGAAACAAGATAGAAGAGATGGAAACAAGCAAACTACGCGAAAGCATATATCTATGAATCTAGCTAGATAAGCGATCAAAGAAGCAAATCATAAATGATATCACAAAACATAACACATTTATGGAAAGATGTTTATATTAATGTAAATTGCAGTAGGTACAAAGTGACAGGAGTTACAACCAAAGCTTTGACATCACGACTCCAACATGGATGATCTTTCCTCAAAGATCCAAAGCTTCCTAACTTCTTATGGGTGAAGAAGAATGTTCTGATTGAATTCCACCAGCATGAGGGTGCATAATCCTTCCTCATTCTCAATGGAGAGAGAGGTCGTATTTATAGGGTTGGATGGATAGAGTAGGCTAAATATTTAGGGGAGAGGGCTAAGGGATCGTCCCAATAGGTTAGTGAACTGAAGGACACCTCACCACATGTTTAGGGATGAGCCTCCACATCACCAAGCTTCGAGAATTCGCTCGAATCTCCCAATTATCCATTTAAACCAACTATGATGCATCTTGCTCAAAGACAACGTGCGAAAGAGATAGATCACCGCACGGTCTACAAGGACAACCTATGCCAGCGGCACATTGTGCTAAGCTGCATAGTGCACCACCTTAGGTCTGACGCCCCTTGCTGGAAAGCAGAGTGCGTCAGGGTTACTAGAAAAGGTCAAATGGTAGGGAAATCGACCTCTCTTTTGACATCCAAGTCAAGGCACTTCAGGAATTAAGGCATGGGGATGACACCTAACTCATGGTAGCGATATTTTGGTGTAACAGAATGCCCCCAAAGCATGAAGCTGGAAAAATGGGACAGGTGAAATGATTTGCAAGATAAGGGATTGAGGCAAGAATCACCAGTTGGAAAGGACTACTACAGCACAACTAAATCTGAGATACATGTCTCACATGACTCATAACATGGCTGCCGACCAATACAACGCAGATCCATGATAGTAAGGACCGACTGAACACAATCATGGCTACTAGAAATAAGCGTAGATCCATGATGAGATGATAACACAGCCACGACCAATACAAAGTGGATCCGTGTAATATGACTCAAAACAATCTCCATCACAACCTGGGTGAGATTTATGACTTAACCCAGGGTCTCAAGTCGAACCTGCAACGATACGAATCTAACCATGTGATTACAATGTCTTGGAGTTGAACATGGTAGAAACCACTTGATTACTGGTCATTGATGTATATCATTAACAAGCACAAGGGATATCACCATTGATGTCAATGATTCCCAAGGTATCATAGTACATACCATTGAATGTGAATTGGATGATTTGAGGTCGAACACTCGATGGAATCTTCTAATCAAGATTCAATGATGCGAACTCATCTTAAAAGCGAGGTATCATGCCGTTGAGGCATGCAGGTCCAAGGTACCTGATTGGTTTCTAGATTAAATCCTTGAATGATGCGTTGAAGTCAACAAGGATGAACCCATCAAAGGAGGGCCTTGATGTATCCCCCATCATCGACACGAAACATGATCAAATATGTTTTGGATCAAATCAGACAGTAGAGCAAGGTTTGAAACCGACTCAGGGAAAACCAACATGGTTGAAGGTAGTATAATTGCAGATGATAATTTGATGGACATAGATCTCTTGAAAATGGGAATGGCATGACCTGGCAGTATTGACACAATGAGAATGATACCAACCCCTAATGCAACGGATGAGGGAAGCATTCTATGGATAACCCAAAGGAGCGGCAAGGCTCATGGGATCGTTGATTCGAGGACAAACTGATTACCCAAGCATGTGAATGTAAATGCATATGAGTGCTATGTTCAAGAGTGACTAAGTACTGCCATGATTATAATGAAATATAAACCCTTTCCTTATCCCCATCATGATTGATGAGTACATCTTATGTTTTTTAACAAGCTTGAGGAGGGTAACAGATGCTCGGTGTAGCTCATCCTTTGGACGAGTCAAATCCCAAATGTTTTATGAACCTGGGATAAGAGGGGTTCGTCCCAAAACGGGCCCTTCGATGTCAAATTTTAACGAGTCCAAAGAAGGTAAACTTGGCGTCATTTCATGTTTAGAGAGTCTAAAAAGAACTAAAGAAGACTCCAAAGGTTCTTTTTCGTAACAGTTAGTCTCCTCACTTGAAAAGGGATAAAACAATGTGAGAGAGAACTCTTCCAGTTATGATTAACCGGATTGCTCCTTTTTCGTAAATAGTGCTTCCTGGTCTGAAAAAGGGGTAAATTATCACCAAGAAGGTGATCATTCAAATACTTTTACAATCGTGAAAGCATCAAGTTCGCTTGGCAATCTTTTTATATTTAGAGAGTCTGAAAAGAGCTTAAAGAAGGACTACTGTGGGGTCATTTTTTGTGGGAATTTTTTGAGCCCTAAAAAGTGATAAAAGATAACTCAGTAACGCATTCTCATCATTTTAAGAGCACGAGAAAGGACAAGAGTGAGCTCGGTGCCATTAATGTTTGAATTTAATGAGCGACATAATAGCAAAAATGCTCAGGAGTCAAATGTGACATGAATACAATAGCCACCGAAAAGTCATTTTATCGCTTTACTTTATCTGTAGACTCCAAAAACTAGATCAAAATAGCATATTAGGTGTTCAGAAATAAAAATATCATCAACTATAGCAAACAGACCCACAAAAGAATAAATTAAAATGAGAATAATCCAATTTTTCAATATAAAAGGGTCAAATAGTAAAAAAGAATTACCATACATGTTTTACCAATCGAGAAGGGTAAAAAACACCATTTGGAGCCAAATTTCGAGCCTCGATTGCAGGAGTTTCAGCTAGCCGATTTCGATACCTAAACCTTTCTCTCTTGCTTTCCAGTGGATTAGTTTTGCTCTAGATGTTAATTTTTTGGGTTTTTAAGCTTGTATAGTGGGGCAATTGTGTGCCCTCTGGCTGGCGCACTTTATCCTTACGGAAAGTGTGTCTAGGGCTTCTTGATGCAATTCCTGCAAGAGAGAAGTGCGCCAACGCCACCTTGTCTACACAGACGGGGTGCACCAACACAATATGCCTCCATGAACAAGTGAATGAGCTCAAAATTTCAAGTTTTGAAGATAGATCAAAGTTCTAATGGGTATTTCAACATGTCTTGGACAGGTTTGAGTCATCATGGTGCTCCAATGGAGAGAAAGGGAGCATGAGTTGGGGGATTCTCAAGCGGTGAATGATCCTTGCACTATGAAAGCACTTCAACAATGTGAACTACTAAAGTTCTTCCACATTCAGGGCATAAGGGCCCAAGTACCACTACTAGAGCACTTGGTTAGATGGTGGGATTATTGGTTGTGGAGCCTAATCTTCCAGTCTCATAGATGATGATTCAGCCGTGTTTGAACCCCGGGTTTGGTTATGATCCCAGCACGACACTCAAGGGGTCCGGGGGGCAGCACCCTTGAGAAAGGGAGTTTGGGGGCAACACCCCTGAGGAAAATTTTTGGGGTTGTTTTCGCCACCAGTTTTCGGGCCCATGGTTTTGGGTAACCCGTGGTATTTTCCCAATGTATTTCCCTTATAAAAGAAATACATTGTAACATGGCTAGGGTTGATGTATTAGGTTTTATGCATTGTAAATATCTCTGAGATCATAAGAGAGACTGTGAAATAGTGAAGAGGAAGTGCAGCGGTTGTGCTGCAGGTTGTATCCCTTCACTTTGCTGGACGGTATAATATAAAGGAATGGCAACTTCAATGTGGACGTAGCCCAAGTTGGGTGAACCATGATATATATGTGTCTCTCTTGTAATGTGTGTGTGATTATATTTTCATTTCTGTTTATTGTTATTGCTTTGTGATCCTATTTTTCTAATAGGGATCTAGACCAACAACACTTCTGGTTTGGAGTTCACACCTTGACAATAGATTTTGAGGACATCTACTTTCTGACAGGTTTGTCTCGATGGGGTGCATCGATTTCTCTATCAGGGTCACGTGGTAGTGACCAATCTACAGAGAGCCCAGTTGCGTAATTCTACACAACCGGTACCCAAATGCTTGGTGGGAATATTCCCATCAAGAACATGAGAGATCGACCATTACTCACGGTTTTGTTCTGTATAGAGAGAGTGGAAGTGAGTAGGGCTATCCATCAGGCCACAAAGGCACACATGTTGTATGTCGTTGAGTGCATGGCCCCTACAATGTTCAACTAGTGTGAGGAATTCCTCGCAAACCTCAAGGATCAGCTCACCAAATTTCATAGGGGTGAGCTGAAGCAATTCAAATATGGGTCTATCGTAGTCTCGTTCTTCCTAGAACGAGTTCCATTTTTGCGGCCATAGGTAGCGAGGGAGGATTTAAATTTGATAGATCCTCACATGGTTTGTTGGACTGAGGTCATGGCTCACCATGTAGGTGGGGGTCCTATTATCAGCTACAGTCTTGTTTTCTTCAGATGGTTGGATGAGCAACTCCTAATAATTGAGTACTATCCGAATGCAGGGCCATATTTTAGGGGTGACCCAAACCTAGCTCTACCTAAGGGAGCGCAGTGGGGAGACTTAGGTAAGAACTATGACTCAGTTGTGTTTTTTATTTTATGTTTTTTGATGTTTTTGGAGTGATATTGACATTACATACACGTCATGTGCAGATGTTGGCCCTACCATACCGTTGGGCGCCTCTCTGATCTAGCGAAGAGCAATAGTCAGTGGCATAGTAGTCGCACATCAGGATGTGGCAGAGGAGCTGCAGGAGCTGGAGGAGAACCTCCAGAAACTGACACTGGATGTGCCGGATATCCCGGTTAGCGAGCTGCCTCACTGATATCAGCGAGAGACGGTAGGATTATCATATCTCTTTAGTTCACTACTTCGTAGAGTGGCTAGGGCTATTGTTTGTTACCATGAGCGTGCTAGGAAGTAGCTCATGTAGGATATGTATGTACTGAAAGCTATGGGATTCATGTTGGCGTCCATTTTGTCACTATTTTTTATCAACAAATATACTTTGAATGGCGTTATTTATATAATTTTTTGCTATATTAGGTTGTTTTCTTATCATTCAGCCCTTCAAACAGTCCAGGTATGCACATATTTGCTTACTATGCAAATCCTATTTATATTTCGTTATATTATGATTTGTTTATGTTCAAATGACATTTTTTGGACATAATTGACATTTATGTTTTAATTTGCAGGCTTTGTTTTTCAAATAACCTTTCATTCAGGCCGCGTGCTTACGTTGCTAAGTTCAAATGCATTCAGCCCACGAAATCCACGATTGGCATATCTCAGACCGTTAAATGCAAAAAGGGGCACGTAGGTTCTGTTTTCCACGCAATGGGCATGGTTAATGAGCCATGGTTCTAGAATATGCACTCCTATACTCACTAAACATGACAACGCATCCCATGTCTTCATCAACACGCCAAGCCCCGATTTGTTTGCACATTCAGCCGAGGATCAAGCACGCCTATTCTTGACTACTCATGCCATTGTTCTGGAAGGAGTCTGACCTATTCACACTCAGTTTGCCAATGTAACTCCTGTTCCCACATCGATGCTCCAACACATGCTTTTGCCCACGTTTTGAGGAAACGAATGCTCAGTTGTTTGGGTTGGGTAGGATCGACCCTGTGAAGCCTGTGGATAACCTCTGCGCTGTCGTGAGTCACTTAAAGCAGCCATTTACAATCTTAAAAACCTCTATTTTTAGAGAGGTCGACTCTGTCGACCCTCTCTCCCATTGTAACTTATAAATAGATACCTCTTATGGAGAAAACGAGATCAGATAGCATAGAGGAGATAGACAGAGATAGATAGGTTGTTCTTTGTAAACACTGTAATTTTCTCAGTTAATGGAAGTAGCAGTACGTTGATGCTCTGCTGATAGTGATTAAGCCGAATTAGTTTCACCTCTGATTGCTGGGAAGGGCCCCTCATCAACCGGAGGTTTTATTTATCTTTTTCTGCATTTCTTGTCTTGCAAATAGCTAGTTTATTTTCCTTTGTGTGTAATCAATTTCGTTTTCTAGTATATGTCATCTTCTTCATTCCTCTATAATTAATATTATGTTGTTAATATAATTTCCCTTCTTCTGAGCTAGGAATGGTTGACCAATAGTTTAATAATTTGTAGTTTTTTTCCAATTCTTCTTTCATCATTTTAGTTAGATATTGCTTCCAAATTCCTCTATAGTTCACCTTAGCCTCTTTTTCTTCTCCTCTGTTAGTCTTTCTTTCTATTGTTGTAGGTTAACTCTCTCTTCTTCCATCATCTGTAGATTAAATATTGCTGCAAATTCTTCCTTAGTTAGCATTAGTTTCCTTAGTTTCTTCCTCTCTGATTAGTTTTTCTTCCTCTATAGCTGTAGGTTACTTCTATCTCCCATCATCAATCTTCTCTTTACATATCATAGAGATACTTCTTCTTAGATAATGATTAGAGTAATTAACTTATTGTTAGTTCAGCCTCTACCCAATCTCTCCATTGCTTCCTTTGCACTGTAGGATCATATGCATAAAACCAGCTGGTAATTAAATCATCCAAAATTCTTCTTTTCCTTAGTTTAACTCATTTTCCTCTATTCGGACCGCCATTCAGACAGGCGTTCGGATCGTCATTCGGACCTGTGTATTTTCTGCATTGTTTTAGGCCTTTTTCAGAATCTAATTTCTTCTACCTCTCAATTATAATTCTTCTTACTCCTAATTAATAGTTTTAGATGTAATTTAATTCTTGTTTTATGTTATTTAGGCTTCTTAATTAAACTTCATCATTATTTCCTCCTTTCTCCTCTTTCTTCTTAAACTTTCTTCTCAACCTTCTTCCAAACTTCAATTTTAATATCTAATTTGCTAATTGATTACTGTTCAGAATTTATTAATCATGTTTCTAGATAGTTTATTTTTCTAGTAATAATTAATAATTCTATTTTCTAAGTTGTTTTAGCTTGATAGTTTTAGTTTGTTTATCATAGGTCTAGTTTCCGTTCAGCCAAATAATGAAGATGTTCATGTTTTAAGATTTGGATTAATATCTTTATCAATTTTTCTACTTGCTTTCATATTAAACATCTTTATCAAGTTTTCCACTTGCTTCCAAATCATATATAGTTCAGTTAAACATCTTTATTAAGTTTTTTTACTTGCTTCATTTGTTAATCAATTTCCTGTTTTCATAGATAGAATAAATTCTTGCATTTGAATTCTAAAAGTCATGCGAGTAGTTTAAAATCATGTAGTTGCATGTTATCACATTTGCATCTCTAGTCAACTTAGGATAGTTCAAGCCTTTAATCCTGCACATATAGTGATTGCATCTCATAAGCTCTCTCCCCAGGTTGACAATTTAAGTGTTGAATTAGATAGCATATATTTCACACCACAATTCATATTTTTGTAGTGTACTGAAATCTCACATGCTTCAGATGTTGTATTAATATCACATTTTGTGTTATATGGACACGATGATATATATATACAAAACATTTTTGTGGTTTTATACACTGTGTTTCATTGATGATTATAGGATCTCATGTGTGTTCAGCTTATACTATGGATAATTTACATGTTATGTATTTTTTGTACATCTGTTTTATTAGAATGTTTATGAATGTTCCAAGTACCAGTCCAATATGAAATTGGTCAAAGAATCAGCAGCAGTTTTCATCTCTCTAGGAATATGCGGATATTGAATAGACTCAAAAGACCTCTCCAAGAGACGTACTCATCGAAATAGATGGAGTAGCATGGGATTGCGGATAGCGTAGAAAACGGTTGAGATGGGAGACCACTAGTTGTGAGTCAAGGTGGACGATAACGTGGTCCATACCCAAGTAAAGAGCATCGGCAGCAATCAAATCACTACGTGATACTCAACGACATTGTTGGTTTTGTATCCTAGACAACTCCCTCCTAAACTAATAAGGTTTCCGGTAGGGGAATAGAATACCCAAGCTTTCGAGGTGAAATTACGGGTATTCCGGTTGGCACCATCTGTAAATTCACCACATGTTTCCATATGCACATTTAGGAAGAACACGGTATAAGCATAGAGACAAGATCCTAACACACTCAAGCAAAGCGTCACACCAGACAAAACACACATCATGTACAATATATACATCGTACTAATGTGTAAAAATACTTAGGCATAATACAAAATTAGGAAGAGTCCATTGAAAGGATCTCCTAAAGATATCCTGTCATAGTCTTCCAGTTCATATGCCCCCTTCTCCAAAACATGCTTGACTACATATGGACTGTGCCACATGGACTCAAGTTTGCCTGCCCCCAGTTTATCATGTTTTTAGTCGTAAGTGAGGACCAGATATCCCTCGTTGAAGACACGAGGTTTGACCGATTTGTCATAGTAGGCCTTGATGCACTTCTTGTGAGCTTCATTGGAAAGGGTTGCATCGCAACAGGTTTCATAGAGTTTGGCCAAGTATAGAAAACGTTCTTCCTCGGCGGTGGTGTTTGGTAGAATTTCGAATACAAGGTTCAATGACGACATTTCGCACTCAATAGGTAAGACTGCCTCCAGTCCGTAGACTAATTGGAAGGGTGTGAATCTGGTGGCAGTTTTAACGGAAGTTCTATATGCCCATGGGGATGAAAAATGCATATTGTGTCAGTTAGATCTGTGTTTACCCACCATGCGTTGGATCATGGTTTTCAAGACCTTATTGATGGCCTCTACTTGTCCATTGGACTGTGGGTAATACAAAGTTGAGTTCTCATGTCAAAAACCCAATCTGGCGCTTAATTCATCCACCATCTTGTTCTGTAAATGCCTTCCATGATCAGTGACGATGGCCTAGGACTCCGAATCGTACAATGATGTAGTTAAACATAAAGAGTGCGGCAGTTTTATTGTCTTTGTTGTATGTAGTCATAGCCTCGGGCCACTTGGTAAAATAGTCAACGGCGATGATGACGTCACCATGCCCCCCAGCTGAGGTAGGTTTACAATGCATGAAATCTATGCCCCATTTTGAAAAGGGGACGATGGCAATAACTGGATGTAGTGGGGCGGGATGAGAGCAATTTTTATGATGAAAAAGATGATAGGGAGGACACTTCTTGACGACTTCAATACAATCTTTAAAGATGGAAGGCCAATAGTATCCAGCATGTAATATTTTCTAAGTTGTATCCATCCCAGAAAGATGACCACCACATGCCCCTAAGTGACAATCATTCAGAACGTATTCAGCCTCCTCTTGGGTTATAAATCGTTGGAGGATAGAATCAACACCACAACAATATAAGGTATTACCGATGATTAGGTAGTACTTGGCGTGGTAATGCACATGACGGTGGTCGTCGCGAGATAACTGAGAAATGAAATGTTGGGTTTAGAGATACAAAGTGATGTATCCATACCATGGGTCAGAAGTACTAATAAGAAACAAGTACACGTCAGAGAGAGAGTCCATGGGATCAGTTTTTGTATCAGTATGGGGAAGAACGTATATAAGTTCTGCAAAAACCAAAGACTTTTTGGACTTGGCCTCCTCAAACTAGAGGTCGAATTCTTGAAGAATGACGATCCAGCACGAATACTTTCCCCCTAGCACCTGATGTGTGAGAACGTGCAGGTACATAGGGTTAGAGTTGGCAATGATGGTGGTAGTGCGAAGGAGGATATAATGGCGGAACGTTTGGACAACAATGACTGTTGCGAGAGGTAGTTTCTCAACATGTGAATACTGTGTTTAGGCGTCGATAATATCCTTGCTAAGATAGTAAATCACATGTTCTTGGGCGTTGCTATCCTCCTGGACCAAAACCATAGCAATAGTGGTAGTGGAAGCAGCAATATAGAGGATGTAATCCTTCATGTAATCGGGAGGTTGAAGCACAGGTGCATGGGTGATCGCATGTTTTAGGTTGTCGAAGGACTGCTGGGAAGAATCATCCCAAATGAACGAGACATCCTTCTTTAACAATCGCATGTATCCCTGCGTTTTCTCAGCGAAATTACACACAAAATTCCTTAGGTAGTTTTCCTTCCCTGCAAACTTTGTAGTTCTGGTATGTCAGGCGGAGGTGGGAGAGCAACGATGGCTTCCACCTTCAGGGGACCAATATGGATCTCATCTTCAACACAGCATATGCACTTATGAGGGTTTAGGCATATGTTATACCACCTACATCTGAGGAATACAACCATCAGATGGTCAATGTGGAACTCACGACGATTCGAATGAGCGAGGATATCGTCGAGATATGGTTCTACAAAGTCCTTCACGTCGTGGAAAGCATATGACATAGCCCACTGGAATCTAGCACCAACATTTTTAATGACAAAAGGTAGTTTGTGATATGAAAAGGTACCCCATGGATATATGAAATCATTTTTATGTTGACTGACCGAGTGGATCTCAATCTGATTATAGCCGAAAAATCCATCCATGAATGAGAAGATGACGCTTCCAGCGCAGTTGTTGATGATTTGGTCGATAAATGGGGTAGCGTAGTTGTCCTTGGGAAAAACCTTATTGAGGTCCCTGTAATCGACACAAAACCTAATGGTGCCCTATTTTTTGGCAATAAGGATGACATTAGAGACCCAGTCTGTCAAGGGGACAGGGTAAATGAAACCAGCCTTCAACAGCTTTTCAATTTCAGCCTTTATAGCCACAGTTTTCCTAGGGTGCACTAGACGTAAATTTTGTCAGACGGGTTTTTCATCGGGATATGTTTGGATCTCATAAAAAACAATGGCAGGATCAATCCAGGGAATTTCCTCGTAGCTCCATGCAAATATGTTGTGGAACTGTTTGAATAAGGCCGTGTATGAATTAAGATCTTCAGGAGAGCAGTTGTGGCCTATACAAATATGTTCCACGACTCCTGGTGTAGCCGAGATGTCGATCAATATGGTAGGTGTAATGTTTTCCAAGTTAGCCTCGATTACCGTATCACAAGTGAGGATAGGATATTGGGGGTAGGGAAAGACATCTAGCGAGATGAGTGTTTCAATGTAGTTCTCCACAGAATATAGCGGTGGGAGGAAAGATGATCGATGGTGGAGGTCTTCCCATGGGGGTTCATCCACACTCATGATCTCCATAATGGATTCGTCCGAATGGAAAGTCTGGAGGAGTGGATCAGGTTGGGATGATGTCCGCTGTAAGGGTGGATAATGAGATGTAGATTCCATTGAGGAGTGGTCATTATATTCTAATTGGATAGCCTCATAGATAGCTTCCGCTGGTGTAAGAGGAATGACATCTCCAATGGAGTCCAACTTTTCAAGCTCGGGCAGGAGCCATTGGTCATTGGAGCTGGCTGGTGAGGGGATCATAGAAGAAATCATGTTCACTGTGGCAACATGGGAAGGGGGATCTGGGGATGGAAAGAATCCCATGAGGGATGAGTCCTTAAGGAGTCCTACCCCCACACTCTCGTATATCTGTGACGAATGACCTAAGAGTGGGACATTGTCCACGGGGTGAGTAGTGGTGTCCGGTGTACAAAAATCTAGTTAGTCAATAGTAACAAATTTACCTTGGTGGGGAAATTGTACAATGCGGAATACGGAAGATGCGACCGCAGTCATGGCATAAATGTGAAGAACCTGCAATAATTAATTAATGAAAACACACGAAATAGCAGAAATAATACAACTCAGAATCACTTTTATATTGATCGCAAGCCACTTCGAGGGGGCAACCTCCTTTTAGCAATCTCAATACAAATAACTTCACGGTGCCTTCATTGGTCTCAACACAAACTTATATACTAAGTCTAGGCACCAATACCATGGGTCAATACCATGTGTCAATACAAACCATGGGACAATACAAAATATGGATCAACAATTACTATGGGATGACTTACAAAGCATATGCGTCCAACAACAATAATACAAACTATGGATCAACAAATACTACGGGATGACTTACAAAGCATATGCATCCAACAACAATATACTAACAAAGTAATTAGAAGGGTTGAAATGGGTTCCTAACATCCCCTCTCCCTTAGAAAAAGCTTTGTCCTCAAAGCTTTAGATGTGGAAATTGATGTAGAATTTGAAGGAGTGGTTCCCCTGTAGCATCCTCGGGTTGCATTCCGGCCCACTGACACCTTTTGAGTTTCAGGGAGGATTGCTTGGAAGGCTATAGATGAAGAAGGACCATATCAACTACGTGAAAAGTGCGCTCAGAACGGTGTTGATCGGCTTGTTGTTTCAGTCGAATTCTTGCCATGTGAAGATTCTCCTGCAGAATGAGAAGAATCTGATCGCGGTTTCGAAGAACTGAGTCAATTGCCTAAACTGGGAAGCTAATGAGAGTGTATGGAAGAAGAACTAGCGGTGCCTGTCCATAAACTGCTTCATATGGTTTCCTTTTAGATGTGGTATTGTACCACTAGAGCGTTGCTAGGAAATCCATAGAAATAGTTGTCCACGTCTGTGTAGGGATGGGCAAGGGTTCGACCAGTCTCGAAAGGAGTGTCGTTTCACCCTTGTTGACCTAGAAAGTATCACACTCAACCACCATCTGGTGAATTTTCATTTTCAGTCCCTGCCAAAAGAAATTACATTGTTCCCGGTCATAGGTTTTGAGGAACCCAGAGTGCCCTGCCGATGAAGAAGCATGGAGTTCATAGAAGAGATAACCCTATTGAACATATTGCAACCAATTTGGAACAAGCAAAGAAATAGTTGTAAGAGAAACTAGATCAGCAATTTGGCGAGAAGGAGCATCTGCCACCATATTATCCTTACCCTTCTTGTAAGTGATCACATAGTCATAACCCATGAGTTGGATAACCCATTTCCGGTGTGCTGGTGAGGAGACCCGTTGTTCTAGAAAATGTTCCAGACTCTGGAGATCAGTCTTGATGCAGAAATAATTTCCTAGTAGGGATGGCTGCCACTTTTGTACTGCAAGAAAAATAGCCATCATTTCCTGCTGAGATGTAGATGCAGCTAAATGCTTACCGGAAAGGTCTCTTGAAGGCGATAATCCCACTGGTGCAAAAATGACACCTGCATATCTATCCAAGGAAGTAGTGGAGACCGTTGGTGGGTGCATCTGGATGGAATGGAGCTGTGCAATGACACCATGTGAATTCTTCTTAAGGATCTTTTCCAGGCGATGTGAACAGATGATGCAGAGAAACCCTAGTTGCAAGCATATAAATTTGTGTTGTGTCCCATTGACTGAAAACTGCATCCAAATTGCAGCAAAATCCCATAAGATGGGGCCAAGTGTGCATAACCATTGAACACCCAAAACCACATCACATTCGCCTAAGGACAAGGCAAACATGTCAGAGCGCAGGTTATAATCTTCCAGAGAGATACACACATTGTGACACTTTCCCTTGCAAGGTAAGGTTCCCCCATTGGCAACCATGACTTCAAAGTTGGAGCAAGGATGGACAAAACAATCAGCATGTTTGGTGATCCGAGGGTCAATGAAGTTATGAGTGCTACCAGAATCAATGAGTATTGTAAGAGGAAGCTTCTTGAAGTAACCCCTGACCCGCATTGTTCGGGGGGTGGTGATTCCGAATAAAGCATGGAGAGATATCTCTGGGTGGTCTTCCTGAGATGGGAAGTCAATAGGAAGCTCCTGAATGTTGACCTAATCATCCAGTGCATCTGGAGCTTCTTCACCAACTTCAAAGGAGGGCGGAGAATCCACATCCAAGAGATAGAGATTTTGTTAAACACATCTATGTCCTCGAGTGAATTTTTCATCACAATTATAACAAATCCCTTTTTCTCTACGTGTCTGCATCTCTGTTTTGGACAAATGCTTGATAGGAGTTGGTCGAGGAGCTAGCGGGATGGGAGGTCATTGAGAACCCATATTTTGGAAGGGAACAAAAGTGGGTTTGGAGCACTGTTGGGAGGCAATCTTTTCTTTTGCCAACTTAGCCAACCCCAAGGCTTCCACCATTGTGTTGGGACATAACATTTTGACCTCTGGGCGGATTTCATCCTTAAGACCACTGATAAAACAACTCCTGTAGAAGTCATCAGACAATCCTTCTGTGTGGTTGGCTAGTTTCTCAAATTCTATCTGATACTCTCTCACAGTGCCAATTTGACAAAGTTTAGTGAGTGCTCCAGTGAATTCATCAAAAGCACTAGGACCAAATCGTTGCAAAAGGAGTTGGAAAAAATCTGTCCATTTTGGCTCGTCATGAGCCTTGATGTACCAGCGGTACCATTGAAGGGCTTCCTGTTCCAAATGAAAGGATGCAAGTGGAACTTTTTGGACATCAAAAGTATTATGCAGACTGAAATACTGTTCTGCACGATAGATCCATCTAGTTGGATCAGTACCATTGAAGCGAGGAAATTCAAGCTTCGGACCATGGAAAGTGTTGGAAGAAGAGAACCCATTGGCTGCAGAAGATTCTTGCTGTCAGTTATTGTTTATGGCTGAATGCTAAAGATGGAGGTTGAGAAATTTTTCATCCAGATCTTGGAGTTTGGTTTGGATGGCTGCAAGTGCTTCCTCCATGGTTTTTTCTCCTGCCCGGGTGACAACCATAACCAGGAGTTCTTTTTTCTTTTTTTTGAATGTATAGAAAAACACAAACAAAAGCTTATTTAGTAAAGGGAAATTTGGATTTGGGAAAAACTTAGATGGGTAATTGGGGTTTGACTAGGTTTTGGACACTTTCTGATGGACAGGGAAGCAAAAAATGGGGATTTCAAAAGCGGGGTGAAAGAATGAGAAAATTTGTCAAAGAGGGACAAAGAAGCGGAAATAGGGAATGAACACGGTGGCAAAATTTGGAGGCGAGTGGGTGAAAATTGAAGAAGTTATGGCAAAGCCTAAAAATAGACAAATGTGAGATTTTTGGCTTTGGAAAGTAGAATTTGGGATATGGTATTCAGGAATGAAATATGCAGAATGGGATTGCAGGGGTGTCCGGGAAGTTTCAAGGGAAACATAGTTAAAACAAGGGAGATATGGCGAAAAAATGAATTTTTTTTTTTCCAGGAATGGATCTGCAACGGTGCGGAAGGGATTGGAAACATATGGATCTGAAACAATGCCGAATGGATAAAAAATGGTTGGATCTGAAACGGATTTCAGAATAGATCTGAAACGGCTCGGAATGGATCTGGAACAGCGCGGAAGTGATCAAAAATAGTTCAGCTGAAAATAGATATGGACCCCAGGTATGTGCGGCTTCCTATTGGTTCAGGGGATTCACTCGGCCACCAATGCTGTCTAATGGCTTGCGTATTGGGGCAGTACCCCTCACTCCACGACTCAGGTAAAACTGATAACCACTTTGCCACAAACGACAACTCTTGGTTTACCTCACAGGTGGGAAGTAGTCAATTAGGTAGGGGTCATTTCCCTTTTCGTTGGCAGGTCCTCTCAATGGGCCAGCTACTTCAGCGTTCCTATGGTACTCCTCACAATGAGTTTTAGGGATTATGCCCAAGTACTTCCCATAGTTAAGCGGATAGGGATGATTCCCATATCCGAAGCTGCGACAGATGTGAAAAAAAAATTGGCAGAAATTTCACCCAGCGAGCCCAAGAAAGTGCTTTGATACCAGATGTGAAGAACCTACAATAATTAATTAATGAAAACACACGAAATAGCAAAAATAACACAACTCAGAATCACTTTTATATTGATCACAGGCCACTTCGAGGGGGCAACCTCCTTTGAGCAAGCTCAATACAAATAACTTCACGGTGCCTTCATTGGTCTCAACACAAACTTATATACTAAGTCTAGGCGCCAATACCATGGGTCAATACCATGTGTCAATACAAACCATGGGACAATACAAAATATGGATCAACAATTACTACAGGATGACTTACAAAGCATATGCGTCCAACAACAATAATACAAACTATGGATCAACAAATACTATGGAACGACTTACAAAGCATATGCGTCCAACGACAATATACTAACAAAGTAAATAGAAGGGTTGAAATGGGTTCCTAACAATAAAACCAATTACGACCAAGGAGTAGATTATAATCCAATGGGTCGGTGACTACCTCCATGTTAATGGAAACGGTATTACCCCCCATCTCGATTGCCAAGGTTTGTAATATCCCATGTGGTTGGAATCCACGTCCGTCAAACGCCTTCAAAGTGGTAGGGGAACGGTTCAACTCGGGAGATCCAATGGCTCACCAACAGGATAACGACATGACCGAGGTAGAGGCTCCTTCATCTAACATAGTACGATGGATGCTTTTCCCGGCGACGTAGGTAATGATTTGGAACGCAAGTTGGTGGGAATGCCTCAATTTGAAATACTCGATTTGGAACATAATGGTGTTGGAGGAATCTCGGTCTACAGCACCTATAGCAGCAAGGAGGGTCTTACACTGATTAGGATAGTTTTGCAAGACTTCCAACATCGACATAGCACAAGGGACTTGCGCTAAGTCCTCTACAATGTTGTATTTTTTAGTAGCCCGAGCTTTGGGATTGAAAACATATTTCCTAATCGTTCTCTTGGGCAGACATAGCACTGAATTAAATGAATGTTTCTCTATAGTGAGAGAACCTTGCGGCGGGGGAATGTCCGATGTAGAGGCGGAAGATTTTTCGGTATTACTTCAGTTAGATTCCTTAATTGGGACCCAGTCATAAGAACATGATCGAGTGTTCAAGTTGACAGTTTCACTACGCATCATGAGGACATGAGCGGTAGAGGATGATTCTCCTTGAGAAGGAGAGGGTTGTTGCGTGATCATCTATTGTTGTTGCGTGGGGAAGAGATCAGTTAAAACTGTGGGTGTCGGGTTCCCTTTGAGGACATTTTGGACCTCGTCCTAATGTGGGCACTCTTTGATAAAGTGGTCACCACCGCACAATAAACAAGGATACTTAACCTTCCGCTTAGGTTTTTTGTCGTCAAGATTGTTACGTTTGGGCTCCTGTTGATTAGAAGAATTTTTTGTTTTTCCCTTTGTTCTTCTTTTTGCCATCGGATTTCTGAGGTGAAGCAGATTGGACTGAATTCACTTCTTCAGTGGCAGCAGGGCTAGGTGATCTATTGGTTTGTTCCTAGCCTGTCATGAGTGTGGAGTGGAGCTAGGGTGGCTATGTGATCCAGTGGATTGTGAAGCAGGATGGTTTTGAACGAAACCGATGATGCCGTCGGCATGGGGTCCCGTGGGTGGTTTTGCTGGGTCATAGGTAGGGTGGGGTGCATTGGCGAAAATATCTTATAGAGTGCCAGATTGATCATATACTGAGTCTAAGTACTGAGCACGTGCTATAGCATGTTATTTTATGACGGCCCCACCCATAGCGACATCTCTGGCTATGACGGGTATTAATGACTTGGTAAACCAATCTGCAAGGATTTGGTCTGGAATGGGAGCTTTAATCAGATGATGTATCCATCTCCACACATGATACGATCGGAGATGTGAGTGGCGGTGCTTTTCCAGAGAGAGGTCAAACTATCTGTACCTGTCTCATAGTGGATTGGTAATTGAAAATGTGTAAAAAATGACATGTCCAAGGATCAGAAATCGGTAAAAGAGTGTGGTTGTAATTCGATATACCACTTGGCAGCAGTGCAGGTGAGAGTTTGCTGGAATAACCTCAAAAGGATGGAATCGTCCATTAAGGAGTTAGACGAACACCACAAATGATAGGTCATTACATGGTTTTTCGGGTCCTCACCGAGTTTGTCGTCAAACTTCGGGATGTCGGATGGTAACTTCACCGAAATAGCTGGCCAATTTATGCCATGATAAATGGGATCGTTGGTTAACCGTGACAAGTCTAGCAGATCAAGTGTAGCCAGAAATGGTAATTGTTGGTTGGACTGTGGATAATGGTAGTACTAATATGGAATCAGTGTACCATTAGGACCATGGACTGATTGGTCATAAGGTCCTCCCGTAGGAAATTGGCCAAATGGGGGTGGGTCATTGGGTTGGGAGGGGGACCTAAAGGAGGTCTGTCTCCGCCAGAATAAGGTGGGCCTCCAACGAAAGGTGGGGTTTCGCCGCCTCCAGGGTAAGGGAGTCCTCTGCTGAAAGGTGTGGGTCCCCTCCCTCCAGAATGGGGTGGCCCTCCGCCGTAAGGTGTGGGCCCTCCCCCTCTAGAATGGGGTGGGCCTCCGCCGTAAGGTGGGGGTCCTCCTCCTACGGAATGGGGTGGTCCTTCGCTAGAAGGTGGGGTTCCACCACCTCCAGAATGGGGTGGTCCTCTGCCGGAAGGTGGGGGTCCACTACCTCCAGAATGGGGTGGTCCTTCTCCGGAAGGTGGGGGTCCACCTCCTCCAAAAGTTGGTGGTGGTAGTGGTGGACTGGATGGTGGTGGAGGTGGTGGGACAGTTGGTGGAGGTAGTGTGGGTGGTCCACCGGCCGAAGGTCCAGTCTGTGGAACATTATGGTGCCCCCATGGGGTATTTGTATTTCCAGGATAGGGTAATCCAGGAAAAAGGTTTCCGGGATAGTTTTGTCTGAAATTATGTCTTGGAAAAATATGCCCCCATGGGGGTTGGGTCCAAATAGAGGTCCCCCCATATGATGTGTCCACGTGGGTTGTCCAATGGTTGGAAGAGGGCTGGAAACCATACTATAACTCGGATGTGAAGTGTTTCCTCCACTCATGATATGACTGTTTATTGGGTGATGTCCCCCATTCGAGTTAGGTCCACCAAGTAGGGGTTTCCCCCCAGCCAAAAATTGCCCACTTACTGGAATGTTCCCAATGACCAAATGTTGACCACTAATGTTGGGTTGACCCATAAATAAGGGTTGATTGTGATTACTTCCAACTAACTATAGACTAACAGGTAAATTATATCCTCCCCTCAAATTTTGAGGTGGGGGAGGCGGAGGTAATGTCCCATAATTAACATAGGTTGAAGGTTGTCCCTCAGAGGTTGAGGTCACAGGAGGTATAGAACTGGTCGCCTGAATTTGAGGTGTACTCGAAGGGAACAAGGGTTGACCTGGTTCATACGTGGTCGTGTTAGGGATGGGTGTTTCTGGTGAAGTGAAATATAAGGAACGTATAGGGGAATGTTGAAATATGGGGACTTCCGGGATGCTATCCCTCTGTGAGAGACTTTGGTGTCTAAGTTGTTTTTCAGCCACGTGTAAATGGCTCATGTGCTCATAGAGTGGTGCAAGAAACTCATCGTTAGGGATCCATCGACAAGGTATAGTTTCTTCCATGGGAAGTTACCCAAAATCGGCGACATGTCGGCCTAGAGACGTGTCCCAAAAAGATGCAGTTGGACAAAATGTCGTTGCTACAGGGTCATCTTGGGGTTGACCAAAAACCAAATCGATGGATCTAGGATGTCCCTCCATCGAATGATGGAAGGATGTGTCATATGAGGTAGATTGTTCCACTATCATAGGTCCTGTGGGATCAAAGGTAGAAGGATTGTTGGGAGACGAATAGTTCATTCCTGACTCTAAGGTAGAGGTATCTTCCTCACGTGACATAGATGTAGTAGGTTGATCCATGTTTGCTCCGGATTTCTCCTCCCAATTAAGGGGATATCTAGGTGGCAAGTTCAAAATCCTTCGGGATCTTCTCAAAGGTTGATCAACCAGAGTGGTTGAACCAAAATTTCTCCTAAGTGTTTTCTATGCAAAAAGAAAAATGCAATCCAAAATATACATAAGTTAAAGCTACAAGCAAACTTAGGTGATAGGAGTGGATTCAATGGTCTGGAACCTCACGGGATTGTTAAGATAGTGCAACTCATGATACACCACAGGGTCCAACAGTTATACTCGGCCCAATTTTTCAGAGCACTAACTAGGAAGGATTAGGACCGTTCCCCTGACCATATAACCTGACTACCTGAATCACATGCGAAGTAGCTCCCCGAGTGTTGTTCTCAGTGTATTTCCATGCCAATACAGCCAATAGGTTAGCTTAAATGGTTATAAGAATCCTAGAAGGGTCTCCCGATATACTCAAGGTACGTGGGAGCTCAAATCCATAATGGTGTTGTCTAATGCACAACTGTACGACAGGAGCCTTCCGATAAACTACCAAGTACATGAAGTACATTTTGATATACCCAAGAGTACATGAAAGGTGGTTTGATATACCGGTTGGTACGTGGAAGAACTGCAATCCCTCGAGATGCATTGCAGGCAAAGAACGACAGTTGCCATGCTTAAAGACGTTGGAGCACATCTCTAACCTAACACACAAGTTTCTATACAATTTTAACCTAACACTACCGGTAAATTTTATGTTTCTCAGTTAGGTGAATACATGGAGTGTAGACGGGAATTTGAAAAGAATGCAGACCTAAGCTATATGCAAAATGCAAATATTTTCTTTTTCTTTTCGATGAAATCTATCTATGGTAAGGAGAAATTCATTCGTTTTTTAGGGTAGAAATAGACAAGTGCCCCTATACCTCAAAATCAATCAAAAAAACAAACGAAGCACTCTCTTCGCTAAACCAAAAAAAGTCATAAAATAACAAACACCAAATTGTAAATGCTTTTCTTTTTTCTCTTTTCAAGTTAAACGAATTGACGAAGCATGGAAAGAAGAATTTCGTTTTCAAATGGAATAATCTCTAATTTTTGAAACAATGATCTAAAAAGTGAAGGAAAATCTAAAAGTAAGAATTTTCAGTCTTTAGAAAAGCTTTGTGAAAACTCAAATGCATTTATAACTTTCCGAGAAATGACGAACAAGTTATCATAACCAAGAAAATACAAGATACCCTTTTGAGCTTTCCAAATATTTTTCAACGTTCATCCCAAAGCATGAAGACCCTTTTTCAACAATTTCAAGAATCAAACTCGGAATGAAGATAATAAAAAGTTTGTTTCCCTACTCAACTACTTGCGATGGATCTGAGAATTATCACTCCTTTTAGATCTACTATTCATAAAATCAAATACTACGTCATGACCAACTAATGTAAGTTGGAAATTCCCAAAGAAAATTGATCACCCAAAGCTCAGAAACACTCAAACACACAAAATCGAAATAGCAAGTCACAACAATCAAAACAAAGGGACTTGGAATTCAGATCGGGCAGATCCGGTGCAAGGATTGGGAGCTACAAGACTGAGCAGATCGACGTGGGATTGAAATTTCCCACAACAACCAAAACACTTGCTTGATTGGAAAAGGCTCCAATCAAGACACAAACTTCACAATCAAGCCAAGAAATGGAAAATGCAATATCTAGGGTGTCTGTGACTACAAGGGACAGACTATAGAACTTAGAAATTCAAATCAAAAATCAACTTGAATAATTCCTTATACCAAGTGCAAGGTGACACAGGTCGACGCACTCTGCAGGTACATATCAGGTCTTCAGACGGTCCGGAGACGTACTCTCCAAACAGTAAGTGAGCGTTAGATATGCAGGTTACGAGCATAGATATGGCGTCAGTGGCGTGGGTTTCTAACCAAAGCAATGCGTCGGACGTAGGAAGTACACAGCCCAAGTGTGTCAGGCGAGATCCAAAGCAAAAAAAATAAAAAATGCTTCAAGAATAAAAGACAATTGAAGTGATATTTACCCTAGGTAGAGTCAAATTAAACCTATAGACTCACTGGTGGATGGATATGATGGGAGGAATGGAGATGGGAGGCCAAATCAACCAAAATGTAACACAATGAAAGAAACAAGTCAAAAATCAAGAAACAATAAAAAACATAAGCTATCTCTCCCCAGCGAACTTGTCATTTTTGTGTGTAGACAATCTGTTAACGCGAATGGAAACAGATCTCTCTAGACCTAAATGGTATAGATATAGCACAAAATAATACACAACATAAAATCCTTCCTAGCCAGATTAGATTGCAGGATAGATGAATTACCTGGTTATCGCAATCCCTTTCTCTTTGCTTGATTTGCTTTCAATCCTTCAATCCCCGGCTACGAAACCAGATAGAAGAGATGGAAACAAGCAAACTATGTGAAAGCATATATCTATGAATCTAGCTAGATAAGCAGTCAAAGAAGCAAATCATAAATGATATCACAAAACATAACACATTTATGGAAAGATGTTTATATTAATGTAAATTGCAGCAGGTACAAAGTGACAGGAGTTACAACCAAAGCTTTGACATCACGACTCCAACATGGACGATCTTGCCTCAAAGATCCAAAGCCTCCTAAATTCTTATGGGTGAAGAAGAATGTTCTGATTGAATTCCACCAGCATGAGGCTGCATAATCCTTCCTCATTCTCAATGGAGAGAGATCTCGTATTTATTGGTTTGGATGGATAGAGTAGGTTGAATATTTAGGGGAGAGGTCTAAGGGATCATCCCAATATGTTAGGGAATCGAAGGACACCTCACCACATGTTTAAGGATGAGCCTCCACATCACCAAGCTTTAAGAAGTCGCTCGAAGCTCCCAATTATCCATTTAAACCAACTCCGACGCATCTTTCTCAAAGACAACGTGCGCCAGACCTAGATCACTGCATGGTGTACAAGGACAACCTGCGCCAATGGCGCATTGTGCTAAGCTGCATAGTGCACCACCTTAGGTATGATTCCCCTTGCTGGAAAGAAGAGTGCATCAGGGTTACTAGAAAAGGTCAAATGGTAGGGAAATCAACCTCTCTTCTGACATCCAAGTCAAGGCACTTTAGGGTTTAAGTCATGGGAATGACACCTGACTCATGGTAGCGATATTTTTGTGTAACACCATCAAAGTATTTTAAGATGGTTGTCGAAGGTATTGTATTAGGTGAGCCTATAGATTTCCACAAAGACAAGGACATTGCACAAGTAGAATCCCCTTCATCTACCACAATATTGAAAATATTTGACCCTCTAGTTGACGCTTGTATCTGGAAAGTGGAAGTGTGAGGAAGGAGAGGTTTCCAATTGTCCAAGTCAAATGTTATCAGTTGAGAATCTAAGGGGTCCATATCTCCAATTTTCAAATATAAATTCTTTCATTGTGTGGGCCAAGTTTGAAGTATATAGACATCATGCAAATTCTTGTGCTAGTTCTTCGACAATGCTATAAATTTGCATAGCTCGTTCATTAGGATTATACATGAAGCGCTTTAGCAGGCCTTTCGATATGTGAGGCATCATGTCATTCATCGGTTTTTCAATATGAAGAGGATTTGGCATCTCAGAGGTGGAAACTTATTTTCCCTTATATCCAAATGTGGGTTCCTCATAATTACAGGCACTAGTCTGGATGTTGACCTCTCACTTACTCATATAAACATTTTCATTTGATGTATTTCCATTGAGAGTAGGAACCGTTATTTCCCCTTGCGAAGGTGCAGGGTTGAACAAGGCTCTAGAAACCAATTGATGATGTTGAGGAGGAAACGGATTGGTAAGAATAACATGCTACTTGGCTACCTCCTATTGCACCAAAATTTGTTGGGAGACCTCTAACTTGAGGCATAGGTAAGTGAGATGGTCCTCGCTACAAATATTGTAAGGAAACTTAACCTTCTTATTTTCCTTTTTACCCTCTCTGGCACTATTGTTGTTAGCATTGTTTCCCCCATTCCCATTCATTTTGTTTGTATCCTTCTTTTCCTTTTGGACAGAGTAAGTTCCCCTTTTGATTTATTGCCTATACTAACAATATATCGAAGGGTTGGGTAGAACGCAAACTCATCCATTACGCATGACGTGGGCGGATTTCATGAGCTTGGGATTTCATCCATGAACATGCAAGCAGTCTTTAAACGTTTCCTTGCAGGGTTCCTTAATATCCTCACGATCTCCTTGCAGGTTCGAATCGCTCCTCTTTTGTTGCTGCTGTCACCCAACCAAAAGAGAACGGCAACGGCGCCAGATGTTGTATTCAAGCAGAGAGTATAAGCATACACAGAGATATAATCAAGACAGGAGATGAGTCGAATGCATCCAACTGGTTATATTCATCTTGATAGGTATATTTATACATCTTACATGTGGTTGGAGCGGTTGCACCCACTCCAACTGCTTCTTTAACTATACTATTACATAAGTAACTAATGACAATTAAGGAGCCCAAAGGGTCCCCTCCAACAACACACAATAAACGATGTAGTAATAAATATTTTTACAATAATTTATTTAAACTAATTTATAATTTACTGAATATATTAGTACTTTTATATATTTAATAATAAATTTAAAGTTCACAAAGTAACTAAAATTATAATTAAATAATAAAATTGCAATAATATTAAAAAAATATCGATATAGTATAATATGTAATAATATAATATTATAAAAACATAATATAATATGTAGCAATAAAATAATATAATATTTAATATTTAACAAGTGCCACAAGTGGCAATGTTCATGGCTAGAGCAAGATGGGAATGCAAGAATAACAGCATATGAATGAGTGCAGCTACGGAAATTTCCATTTGTAATGGTTAGTAGAGCGGCCCTATTTCTGTAGAAAAAAAAGGGTCTATGTAAATAGATTCATGACTATATGCCATATTGATAACAATTAAATGACGAGAGAATGACAAACAATTAAATGACAAGACAATGACAACATGTAAAATACCATATGAAAAGTATGACAATTATGAAAAGTATTAGTGCATTTGATATGCTTCTTCTGACTATGTCAAATCAATAAATTTAATGCGATACACCAATAGAATCATTTAATATATTTATAATCGTATGTTATATTTATACTAATTGTACAAGGTATTAGTAGAAAAAGGCAAGGATATGATCCCAAATAAATGAAAAATACACTGACCAAGCAATCATTGCTAATAGGCATGATGCAAATGAAGAAATTTTATGTGCATACACAAGATTGTTACATTGGAAAACATGACAATTGTTAGATTGAGCTCTTGTATAGTCATGTGCAAGGAATCACAATTATTGGAAATACAAGCGTCAAGGATCTACTATGAGCTGAAGTTGGTTTTTTCTCAATTTAGGTGTATATTGAAGTCCTTATTATATCAATATTTTTCCATACACAAAAAATGATGTGATGTGATACTTTTATTGCCACTTTCAATACCTTCCTGTTGTGAACAAGAGAAACTCAACCCTTTGACAACTCAAAAATTAATGAATAAAAAAGTCTTGTTGTCATTCTCCTTGTGCCTCTGTTTGCATCCTTTGGAAATAATTTGGAGGCAATTTGGAACTTCACACTCACAAACTATGTAGTGTGTCTTGACATAATTTGTAACATTGAAATGAGAGAGTACATCCAGAAAATACAGTCACATTTTGTGTTAACATTCTTATCAAATATTAAAGTGTAGTCACAAGATGTGCATTTGGAAATAGAATAGAGTTAAAAAATAAAGTTTTGAGATAAAATGCTTCATTTTTGTGGGAGGAAACATTGTCGAAGGTCAAGTTTGCTAGAGTTGAAGATAAGATTGTTCTATCTTACAAGGCCATTTTTATGTTGCTATCAAACACAGTTGCATCTATCCAGGGAAAGGATACATTAATATCACTATTTGGAGAACCAATTTTTCTTTTCAGAAGATAAATAGGAAGGGGAAATATTTGAAGAGAACAATCTTTATAGACATTTGCAAAACAATAGATAGTTGTAATTGTTTTCAAATGGACTGGAAATAGACAAAAAAGGTTGGAGCATGCCAAAGAAACTTTGCGACAATGCAAAAGAAAGAAAGTTTCAATAGCTATACAGCTACAATAGAGTTATTTAAAACTTTAGTATTGAAACTATGAGCATACAATTAATTTTCTAAGCATCAATGGCAAGAACATTTGCGAAGCCATTGGAATCACTTGGAAGGAAAATGGGATGGGTGGCATTGTTCACGGGCTTGTTTCTATTCTCAAAGGATCATTTTTCATTATGAAGGAGGAGCACCTAGAATTGGTTGGAAAATGAGCATTTTTTCCCATGTGACACAAATATATTGGCACGCGATTTAGAAATCTCTAAGCAGGTGCAAATTTTTCAACCCAGTTGTGCACCAGTGGAAGGAAAAGGTGCATTGCTAATGACAATTGAGGAGAGCTGCAAATTTTTCAATGGAATATGACTTGTGCACCTATCCAATAAATGAATTAAATGAATGAATAAATAAAAAATTTCACTTTGAATAACAACTAATTTTTTATCGAAATTTTTCTCTATGAACTATTACCTTCATTCTCCTTATGCCTCCATTTTGCACCCTTTGAAATGAAATTAGAGGTAGTTGGAAACTACCTTTTACCTAAGGTATTTAGTTAGGATAACTTAATAAGTCATTATCCTTTTTCCTGCCTTTTTATCATTTAAAAAAAAAAAGAGTTAGAAGTTGTTTCCAACCATCTTTTAGATAACACATATAGGTCCAATTGTTGACAAAATTCTTGTCAAAATAATGGGACTGTTGAAAAAATTGTTGCCAACAAACACACTGCAAATCAAAGGAATTTTAATTGTTGCAGACACATATACAATCACCAGCTATAATAGATCATAGGCATAAGAGCATTGCACAAATCCATGCAAGGACCAAACTGCAATCCATAAATTTTTATATGCACTTAGAACATTTCATATTCAAACACACAAACTATGCAGGTGTGTATTGATATAGTTTATAACATTGAAACTAGAGCATACATCCACAAAGTGCAGTTTATCATAGCATGGTTACATAAACATCATGATGATAACATTGAAAATTCATAGTTTATGTTAACATTGTTATTAACTACCATCCTAGATCCAAATCCTAGGCTCTATCAAGCACCGAGAGGGATCAAACACTCCAATCACAAGATCTCCCTCATATTATTACTTTTTACCTTTTATTATTACATTTTATTTATGGAAAACACTCGACTCACAAGATCTCCCTTATATTATTACTTTTTACGTTTTATTATTACATTTTATTTATGGCCAACAATATTGACAAACACTCGACTCACAAGATCTCCCTCATATTATTACTTTTTACTTTTAATTAGTACATTTTATTTATGGCCGACAATATCGACAGACACTCGACTCATAAGATCTCCCTCATACTGGGCTGTAAAGCGCCTCTCGGCGCAATTAGAATGTAGTGTCAAAATGTGCATTTGGAAATAGATTATAATTACAAAATACAGTTCCGCGATATCATGCTAACATAAACATTAGTTGTAAATGTATGAGCATATAATTGATTGCAATGTACCTTTCTGGATGTAAGGAACACTATGAAGAAAAATGAAGGAAAGACAATGACTAGTTTTAAAGACAACTTGTACAAACACTGAAACTGGACTCAAAAACCCTTGGAAGACTTAGTAAAGGTTAATTTGCAGGTTTATGACAGTAGAAGCATCATATACAAGCTCCATACATCAACATCATCACTTTATCTGATGCTCAACACACCTGGGAATATTTCCTTGGCAGAACCAAGGCTATCAATGCAATGTATTCGAGGACTTATGAGGAGATTCAACGACTTATGGTGCTTGATGGAAGTGGTTGGATTGTTTCTAAGTCCTAATCCCTCTATCAGACTTCAAAAATATAGTTCAGACTTGGTTTGGTGAAATTTGGAATTATAGAGTAGACTTGAGAACACCGAGACTGCACAACTAGTCAATATTCAGGATATTCCAAACAACATAAAGAACCATCAAATTGAAACAATAAGACATGGATTATGTTCATTAATACATTATTTGAAATCAAGAACTGACATAATCAAAATTCATTGAGTAGAAGATAGTAAACTCAAACAATACTGAAAACTAGTCAAAATCTATGCAAATCTAGCAAGGTTGTAGAAAACTCAAAATAATTCAGACTTATGCATTATGAAAGTTTATAACTGATATCATAGGTTAAACATAACATAAAATACATCAGATGGGAGCCAAGAGTATTTTCACAATAGTCTAAATACTTGACCTTTTTCAATACCATCAACTAGCACTTGAAAACACTAAAATGCTTGAGAATTTGAACCACGAACTTCATGAAATATTCTATGAGTTTTGAACCATACTTTAAATAGATATAGGACCTACAATAAAATCACTAACAATGGCTGAATTCCATCATCCAAGCATATAACTGAAGAATCAACTAGTTGAAGCAGCAGGGGCACATCTCCTAGCTATGACTAGGGGCACACCTCCTAAGTCGAATTGAGAGCTCAAGAGCTATCTGTAGATGTATATGTAACTTCGGAATGTATTTCACATATATGTATATTGTATTCCTATAGAGATGTTATTATTCCTCTATACGGAAGTGTCGTCATTTATATTGTAAATGTCATAACTTATACTTGATGGGTTATTAGACCACCTTGTTGGGGTCGACCCTATATAAGTCATGTGGATCATAGGGTTATTATACCACCCTATTGGGGGTTGGCCTAGTCAGCATTATGTTATGTGGTTAAGTTCGATCCTACATGATTTATGTAAAAGGCAAGTCAAGTCAAGTATAAATAGAGTGCGGGAGGCACTCTATTTGATCACTCACTTCTCACTCATGCACTCAATGAGGAGTGGCGCACTTATGGAGGAGGAGGATCTACTGCTAGGATATGTCTATCTCTTATGTTTGGGTTGTATCATTGCTCTATCTATCTCTGAGGAAGTTATTGGGGTTTTTCACCTTTATAGTTTTCCCCAAGTAAATCTTTGTGTCTCTTGTGTGCTTGCATTATTGTCTCCATGATTGATATGTTGTAGATATGCTGTACATGTTGTTCTCTCAGTTAATATCCTAGATCATATTGAAGTAAATTCTGAAAATTTAACATGGTATCAGAGCTAGCCTGAAAGAAGGCATGATATGGCATGTATGACACTTGTCGCACTTACAATGTTAGGGCTTGATATAGCAAAAACGAGTCATCGTAACACTTTCGCTATAAATCCGTTTTGGAGAAGTTTTCGGATCTAAAAATTTTCCAGGTCGAAGATCATATCCCCATGTACCTTGTGTCCAAAGGACAACCTCTAATTCGTTGTACTTTGTGATTTATGATATGTACAATATAGGGTTTCTGCCTCTTCCAGATCTGAGTCAAAATCAGGTGACCTTGGGAAAAAGGTCATAACTTGGGCTAGGGATCTCCAAATGAAATTTTGTAAAATGTGACAGGTAGTACATAGACTGTACTATCTTAGGAAAAATTTTCAGAGGCCGAAGTTGAACCAGTGACACGTGGCAAACCATACAATTTCACTCTCCTGTATTATCCCATAAACAGGTCACGTTGCGACACTTGGCATAAATCTCTTTTAGAGAATCCAATTGAGGTCATACCTATCGAGATAGAAATATAACAGGTCGGGGTATCTCAGGAAAAAATTTTAGAGGCCGAAGTTGAACCAGTGACACGTGGCATGCCGTACAAGTTCGCTCTCCTGTATTATCCCATAAACAGGTCACGTTGCGACACTTGGCATAACTCTCTCTCAGAGAATCCAATTGAGGTCAGACCTATCAGGATGGAAATATAACAGGTCAGGCTATCTCAAGAAAAATTTTCAGATCCTGTGGATCAAAAAGTTCAGAGTTACACCAGAAACAATCAAGTACATATTTCTATCAAAACAGAATTATTTTTGAGTACCTTCATTCATGGCTTCCGGAATTTAGGGCTTCGGAGAAAGTTGGAATTTTTGTAATCGGAGACCACGGCTAGATGCTACTCATCAAAATCAAAATTTAGAGACCAAGATCAGATTTTTTGGTTGGGCAGAAGGCTGGGCTTGATCAAACCCCAGTTCGGGACTTTGATCGGAAAGATAGAAAATTAGGGCTTTTGCAAAAATTGGAATTTTGGAAATCTGTGGCCATGGTTGGAAGCTCCTCAGAAAAATCGAAGCTTAGAGTTTTGAATCAAATATTTTGGTTGGGTGAAGCTCCAGTAAACTCAAACCCTAATTCAGGGTCCTCCCCAGTGAATCCGGAAATCTAAAAGGCAATTTTGAGGGGTGAAACTTTGCAGTTTTCAAATTCTGAATATACCAACTTGATCAACTCATCAAGGCGCATATTTCTATCCTTTCAGAAGTTTAAAATTCAAAGTTTGAATTTTTGGGGTTTCTTTGACAAACCCTAATCCAGCTCCAGGTCCAGTTCTTGCAAATCAAGTGGATTGGATTAATCCTAGAAGAAGATGGATTGGTCACCTGCATAAGTGAAGAAGTTCCTGTTTCAAAGGAGGCTAAGGCCTTCCATAAGAAGATTACAAGCAATCTTGACAGGTATGGCTTACAGGTATGTTTCATGGTTAATTTTATCATATGTTTGTCTTCATATCATTACAGTACAATCTTGATTAATTACTGGACTTGTCGTATCACCTTAATAGAAGATATTCATTGATTAAGGTTTTGCCACTTATGATTGTACTAATGCATTATGATGTTGTATGAGGTTTATGATTGTTTGCTAACACAAAAGGTACACCAAGAAAGTCAAATCATGTTCTACTTCAAGAACATATGCTCATGGTGACATGAAGACAAAGATTCATCCATTGTCATGGATCACATAGAAGATCTACTTTCGAGGTATGTATAACTTGGTTCTACAATGGTTAACTTATGAGACATGCAGGTTACTAGCACAAGTCACTGAAGAGAACCAGAAGACATTATGCGGGTATGTTAGACATAACTAGCTAGCATGCTAATCCAGGTATGTTTTTCCTATATCAAGCTAGAATCCTACCTTGTGTTAGGATCTTATACTGTTGTGTTGTTGATAATGATTATTCATGAAGTCATAGGTTTGAATAATCATGGTTGTATGCATATTATGTTTCGTACCATAATTGATGATATGACTAACCAGAAGAATCATGAAGGTATAGTTTTGAATAATCACGGGTTTTATGCATATTATATCTCTTATCTTGATTGATGATTCAACTAACCAGAAGAGTCCTATGATCAAATTAGAATATGTATGAGTAAAAGAAGACTTCCCTGAAACCTTGAATACTAATGTTTATTATCTGAGAATGATCATGAATATACATGTTTAATATTATTATGCTTTGATAGTATTAATATTATACTAATAAATGTGTGATTATGTATGAGACCTCAAGGATAACACAATGATGATACTAATAAGCATGCATAGTGATTAAGGATGGATGTAAGTTCAAGAACAAGTAATCTAGGAAGCAAAGATCAAGAGGGAGCACACTCCAGTTGTTCCTGGAAGAAAGCAAAGGAGCATACTCCAGTAGTTTCTGCAAGGATGCAGATATCCAGAGGGAGTTGACCATCCTTTTGCATTCCACAACAGAAAGGTGTAGAAGAAACTACTTCAGCAGCTCCTGCAAGGAAGCAAAGACTTAGAGGGAGTTCACCCAACAAATAAAACAAAGATAAGTATTTTAATTACCATTCCTTACATACTTGTTTGTTTAAATAATATTTTTCAATGATGTATATGCTTATGTTCCTAGATTTAGGATGTGAATGATTGCATTAATAAACAGCTTACTACTAATATGCATTTGATGGGTAAGTGGCCTATGGAACTGTACAACATTCCATTGCTACTTATCTAGAATGAAACCTCTTTGCTGACATGTTGGGAGTTGTGCACACTCTTAACAATGTTCTGGTAGAGATTGGAAGGCATCTAGAAAGTTACGGGATATGGATAAATGTTGTATTGAAACATTGGCTAAGATAATTGCATGACTATATGACATATTTCTTTATGTGTAAGAATTTGTTATGAAAACTATGAGATGTTTTCTAATCATGCAATTTAACTTGTTGTGTAGGAAAGATCGTATGCCATCACCTACAAAAGAAGAACTACAACATTTGTTCAGTAACAAAATTATCTATTGAAGTTCCCAGGATATGAGAAGAATGCCATGATCCGTCGATCATGAAGAATGATGTTTGGGATGTAGTCCCAAGACCTGAAGGGAAGTTTGTTATGACTTCCATATGGATCTATCAAGATCAAGCATGCTGAAGATGGCAGCATAGAGAAATATAAAAGTGATGAAATAGAAGATACACCAGATGGATTTCAAGACAGCTTTCTTGAATGGTGTAGTTGAAGAAGAAGTGTATGTGGAGCAGCCACTTGGTTCTGAGACACATGATAGGGAGTCATATATGTGCAGAACTTGGGTATGATGCACCACTTTCTAGGTATGGAGGTGTGGCAGAGTGCAGATGGAATCTTCCTTGGACAAGGGAAGTATGCAGTAGAGATCCTGAAGAGGTTCGGGATGATGGATTGGGAGGCTATGGCATCAAACCCGAAGCTTCTGTGTGATGCTTCATCTGAACCGGTTGATGTCACTATGTATCATCAGATGATTGGGTCCTTGATGTACCTGACGAACATGAGACTAGATATTTTCTTTGCGATGAACACATTGAGCCAGTTCCTGATGGATCCGAGGAGTGTTCACCTAGTTGCAGTAAAGCATGTTCTAAGGTACCTGAAGGGTACAGTGGATTATGGGCTCAAGTATGAGGGGAATCAAAAGTTTAACCTGCATGGTTATGTTGATTCAGATTGGGCTGGCAGTGCTGCAGATAGGAAGAGCACATCTGGGTGCTTCTTTAGTATGGGATCAGGTGTGATCTCTTGGTTTAGCAGGAAGCAGTCCTGCGTAGCACTCAGTACAGCTGAGGCAGAGTATGTTGCAGCCTGTTCAGCTAATTGTGAGGCAGTATGGCTATGGAAGCTACTGTTTGAGTTATTTGATCTCCCATTGGATGCTACTGGTATCTTCTGTGATAACCAAAGTTGTGTGAAGCTATTCGAGAACCCAGTGTTTCATGACAGGTCAAAACACATAGAGATCAAATATCACTATATCAGGGATATGGTGCAGAGAGGAGCTATGAAGCTCTTGTATGTTGTGACAGACGAGCAAATTGCAGATGTGCTGACGAAGCCACTAGCCAGGGTGAAGTTCGAGTACTTCAGAGAGAGGCTTGGCATTCTTCAGATCGAGGAAACTTCGAGGAAGAAGTGGTGGACACATTTGCTGAAGCCATTCCAAGCATGTTGGAAGGAGGATCCTTCACATGGCTATGGAAGTAAGCACTGGATGACGAGCATCAGGATGATGTTCTGGTTTCTGCTTGGATATGATCAGTTGGATCATTTTTATATATGTATGTATGCATCATGTTGGATGTTGGATATGATCAGTTGGATCATTTTTATGTATGTATGGATGCATCATGTTGGATGCTGGATATGATCAGTTGGATCATTTATATGTATGTACACATCATGCTGGATGCTGGATATGATCTATTGGATCATGTGTATGTATTTTGTATAAGCATCATGTTGGATGCTTGGACCATGTATCTGTATATGTATCAAGTGGATACATTGTATGATCAGGTGGATCATGTATGGTGATATGTATCATGTATTTGTATTTGTATCAGGTGGATACACTGTATGATGAGGTGGATCATGTATGATGATATGTATCAGGTACATACTTGGTATGCATTAGGTAGATGCATTGTATGATTAGGATGATCATGGATGACGAGCTTCAGGATGTTGCTCTAGATGACATGCAGCAGGATGTTGCAGAGATGATGATCAGGATGATGTATGGTGAGTATCAGGTGGATACTCTGTGGCCGTGGAATAGGTTGTGCAGATAAGCATGTAATTTGTGCCCTGGGAGATTTCCAGATGGTCTTTCGAGGTTTTACCTATGGAATGTAATTCGTACCCTGGGACATCTACCAAATGCTCTTTCAAGGTTTTGCTTGGGAGGACATATAATTTGTACCCTGGGAGATCTACAGATAGTCTTTTGAGGTTTTCCCTATGGCATGTAATTTGTGCCCTAGGATATTTGGCAGATGCTCTTTCGAGGTTTTGTCCTATGGCATGTAATTTGTGCCCTGGGAGATCCGATAGGTTGAGCCGTGTGCTCATAATCAGTCCTGGGATGCTCTTTCGAGGTTTTTCCATGACCACATATAATCTGTCCCTGGGAGATCCTATAGGTAGAGATGTGTGCTAGTAACAGCCTGCGATGCTCTTGCGAGGTTTTGTGGTGACCACATATAATCTGTCCCTGGGAGATCCTATAGGTAGAGCTGTATGCTCGTAACAGCCTAGGATGCTCTTGCGAGGTTTTGTGGTGAGGTCACATATAATATGGCCCTGGGAGATCCTATAGGTAGAGCCATGTGCTCGTAACAGCCTAGGATGCTCTTTCGAGGTTTTGTGACGCACGTAATAAGTCCTGAGGGTTCCACAGTATGGCCAGTGATGACGAAGACCTGTAGGTGGTGGGCCTACATCCAGTATGAAAAAGGACTGGCTCTGTAGAACTTCCTATGACGAGTAGATTCAGAGATTGATTGAGATAGTTGCAGCAGTGACGATGATGATGTCTCGATGATGATTATCCAGTGATGATGATCCAGAGAAGAAGACTTGTGCTAGAAGACCTATGTTGAGAAATACCTTCCTAGTTAAGAGGGAGTGTTGATTTATATGTAACTTCGGAATGTATTTCACATATATGTATATTGTATTCCTATAGAGATGTTATTATTCCTCTATACGGAAGTGTCGTCATTTATATTGTAAATGTCGTAACTTATACTTGATGGGTTATTAGACCACCTTGTTGGGGTCGGCCCTGTATAAGTCATTTGGATCACAGAGTTATTATACCACCCTATTGGGGGTCAGCCCAGTCAGCATTATGTTATGTGGTTAAGTTCAAGCCTACATGATTTATGTAAAAGGCAAGTCAAGTCAAGTATAAATAGAGTGCGGGAGGCACTCTATTTGATCACTCACTTCTCACTCATGCACTCAAGGAGGAGTGGCGCACTTATGGAGGAGGAGGATCTGCTACTAGGATATGTCTATCTCTTATGTTTGGGTTGTATCATTGCTCTATCTATCTCTGAGGAAGTTATTGGGGTTTTTCACCTTTATGGTTTTCCCCAAGTAAATCTTTGTGTCTCTTGTGTGCTTGCATTATTGTCTTCATGATTGATACGC
The DNA here is from genome assembly GCA_027924585.1 of Larix kaempferi. Lineage (NCBI taxonomy): Eukaryota > Viridiplantae > Streptophyta > Pinopsida > Pinales > Pinaceae > Larix > Larix kaempferi. The sequence continues at coordinate 15,366,061 of BSBM01000904.1, forward strand.
TGTAGATATGTTGTACATGTTGTTCTCTCAGTTAAGATCCTAGATCAGATTGAAGTAAATTCTGAAAATTTAACACTATAACCACCATAACATAATTATCCAACAAATGTGAGTGGTGCACTCTTCCTTGACTTTATAGGTTGAATAACTTCTTGTGCAAGTCACCTAGCCTAAGGCGCCTTCATGGGTAATATTATAACTTACTACTTTCTGGAGCTTTTCTTTTTTCTTTCTGCTTTACCTGCTTTATCCTAATTTACTACTTTTATCCTGCTTTCTTGCTTTTAATGCTTTATTCTAATTTTCCATTTATTTTCTGCTTTAAGCCTGTTTTTCTTGATTTTATTGCTTTAGTCTGCTTTTCTGCTTCTTGCCAGCTTTTCCTTGCTTTCTCTAGTTTCCTTCTTTTCCATTGCTTTCTATATTTTACTGCTTTATTCTAACTTCCTTCTTTGGTAAGCTTCTTATGGAAAAATCCTTATCTCCTATGCTCCCTCTTGGCCACCTAATCACTAACACTTATCCAAACATTAATTTATTAATGAAAATAAAATAACTATGTGTCATCACAAACATTAGAAATATTAAATTTCCTAGCTACTAATGCCATGTTCAAAATTAATCACAACAATTAATGTTTTCTTCTTCTAAACCCATAGGGACTAGATGGGCTAGGTACTTGGACCAACATTTGATGAGCATCATGAGCAATTAACTATTAGACAATTATTACTTGCTCAAAATCCTCCACTTATCTTCTTTATGTTTAATGGACCTTTTCACACCTTGGATAAGATCCCTATGATGCCATTTCGTCCTCCCAAACCTTGCTTAGGATTCCTTAGTTGACTTAGATTAATTTTCCTTTAATAATTTATTTCCATGTGGTGCTAGGAAAACTTAGGAAAAGCCTTAATTCCCAAATTATTGATGATTTTCGCTAGGTCCCATGGTAATCTAATGGGCTAGTGACTTGAATAAGGTGCTAATGGGATGGGGACATGGTAGTCCTCCCCTCCCAATATTTCTTGTCCCCAAGCAAATTAAGTCCATGTTGCGGCAAAAATGCCATTGCAAAACTTGTACTCCTGCAAAATTTGCCTCTCTACTAAGTAAATCTCCTCCTTGGGACAAAATTAAACCAATGATGAATCATAGTGGAATGCCTCCCCATATTTTCATTCGGTCTAATGGACATGCATGATACTCTCCTCCATGTATCAATTCATCCTCCTTGATATCTCCCCATGGAAAGCGCTCTCCTCTTCTCTTACAAGTCTCCAAGGAGTCATGATGACCCTCTAAGGGTGAGACAAGGGAAGCCTCCCCAAATATCCTCTTCAAGGATGATATATGCATCAATAGAATTCAGCCTATGTGTGTGAAGACCTCCTTGAGATCCATGAGTTTATATCCATGTACCAATCCCTCTAACAACACATGTGTAACTTCCTCCACCTTTCTCACAATCCTATGTGGATCACGGGATGACAGAATATTCCTTGTGATAGGTACAAAATGGATTCGGCCTATGTGAACAAGAACCTCCTTGAAAAATATAAACTGATCTTCATGCTTCCACCCTCCTTCATGGTACTTCTCCTTAAAAACATGGGCTTGGACATTACCCCCTTCTTCTTGTTTTGTGTTATGGAAATCTCCCTTCACCAAGAAGTGCATCCAACCTTTGTGATCAGATTTGACCACCCATCTGAAACCGATTTGAACCATGCCATGGCATGCATGATGGTTGTCATGAGGTCATGCTTCTCATATTCCTACAACCTTCTTCTTTCAAAAGCATGGGAGTGCCCAATCTTCATCAAATTTGCTTCTATGCCTTCTTTTGTGACACCCCATTGTAGGCCAAATGGGTGAGTGGAACTTGGTAGTGCAAGTATGAGGCAACCATCCCTCACTTCCATCATCTCTTGAATTATCATTTTGGTCTCTCCTAACCAGAAAGAAAATTCTTCCTTAATGCTTACTTGTGAGAAGCTAAAGTAGCCTCTCATGTTGCTTCTTGAACTTGGTCCACCATGAGTATCCAAAATCATCCCATCATTCAATTTGGTACTAAATTGCACATCCATATGATTAAGATTAATGATATCAATTTCTCCCCTCTCATACTTGGATCCATTCTCATGGAAAGATATATTTTCGCTAAGGGTTAGCACAATATCCAAGCATTCTTCCCAAACCTTGCTGCAAACAAACATATCATTAGAAAATTTGGAAACATACTTACAAATTTGTTCATCGACCATGGTGTACATGCAAGGATGAAATGTAATAGGTGTATGATTCAAGCCAAGGAGCATGAATAGAAACTCAACGTTCCCACAATGGTACTTGAAGAATAGCCTCCACGTGTCTTCTTCCTTCCTACTAATTTGATGAGGAAAGTCTTACTTGGGGAAAAACTTTGCTACCTGAAACTCCTCCATCATTGCAACAATTCTTGTAGTGGGGTATTCAGCCTCCTTGTTCTCCTTATTAAGTAATTTGTTCCTTATGCACTCGCACTCTATTATGATCTTCATCTTCACTAGGCCCATAAGAAATGCAAGAGGACTTGGTTCGATGTGTCCCAAGTCAAAGGAACTCTTGATGTCCCTTTCCCTTCCCTCCTTGAACCTTTTCAAATGATTGTAATGAAAGATATTGATGGATAGTACATCCATCCTCAATTCGGCCTTATGCTTCTTCACCTTGTTAGGTGGTCTACCTAGTGGGATACCTTCCAATCCATTCTCATGCATTCGTAGAAAACCTCCAATGTCTCCAAAATGATAAGACATGTTCATGGATGTGCCTTGAATGGTCATGAGGCACTTTGTAGTCCTCTTGATGTACTTAGACCTCATTAAATATCTCAAGTTAGAAACTTGGTAGTGCAAAATAGGATCTCCAATGGATATGTTAGGAACACATGTCAACCCTTCTCTTTACTTTGTTAGTATATTGTTGTTGGACGCATATGATTTGTAATTCGTCCCGTAGTATTTGTTGATCCATAGTTTGTATTATCCCATGGTATTGACCCATAGTATTGGACGCATATGCTTTGTAAGTCATCCCATAGTATCATATGTCCCATGGTATTGACCCATAGTATTGAGCATAGACTTAGTATATAAGTGTGTGTTGAGGCCAATGAAGGTACCGTGAAGTTATTTGTATTGAGCTTGCTCAAAGGAGGTTGCCCCCTCGAAGTGGCCTACGATCAATAAAGTGATTATGAGTTTTTTTATTTATGTTATCTTGTGTATTCTCATTAATTAATTGTTGCAGGTTCTTCACATCTGGTATCAGAGCACTTTCTTGGGCTCGTTGGGTGGAATTTCTGCCAAAAAAAAAATTCGCATCTGTTGCAAGTTTGGATCTGGGAATAATCCCTATCCGCTTAACTGTGGGAAGTACTTGGGCATAAGCCCTAAAATTCATTATGAGGAGTACCACAGGATCCCCGAAGTAGATGTCCCATTGAGAAGACCTGCCAGCGAAAAAGGCAACGACCCCTACCTAATTGACTAGTTCCCACCCGTGAGGTAAACCAAGAGCTGTCATTTGTGGCAAAGCGGTTATCAGTTTTACCTGAGCCATGGAGTGAGGGGTACTGCCCCAATACGCAAGCCGTCAAACAGCATTGTTGGCTGAGTGAAACCCCTGAACTGTTAGGAAGCCGAGCATACTTGGGGTCCATATCTATTTTCAGCTGAACTGTTGCCGATCACTTCCACGTCGTTTTAGATCCATTCTGAAAGCCATTCCAAATCCAACCATTTCAAATCTATTCTGAAAGTCGTTTCATATCCATCTGTTGCCGATCCCTTCCGCATCGTTTTAGATCCAATTGTTCTGATCCCTTTCGCGTCGTTGCAGATCCATTTCTGAAAAAAAATTAAAAAAAATAAATAAATTTAAAAAAAATAATAACAAAATGTTGTTTCGCCATATCTCCCTTGTTTTAACTCCGTTTCCCTTTAAACTTCCCGGACACCCCTGCAATCCCATTCTGCATATTTCATTCCTGAGGACCCTATCCCAAATTCTACTTCCCAAAGCCAGAAATCTCACATTTGTCTATTTTTAGGGTTTTCCATACTTCTTCAATTTCCATCCACTCGCCTCCAAATTTTGCCACCGTGTTCATTCCTTATTTATGCTTCTTTGTCCCTCTCTAACAAATTTTTCCATTCTTTCACCCCGCTTCTGAAATGCTCATTTTCTGCTTCCCTGTCCATTTGAAAGTGTCCAAAACCTAATCAAACCCCAATTACCCATCATAGTTTTTACCAAATCCAAACTTCCCTTTATCAAATAAGTTTTTGTTTTTGTTTTTCTACCCATCCCCCCCCCCCCCCAAAAAAAAAAAAAAAAAAACTCCTGGTTATGGTTGTCACCCATGCAGGAGAAAAAACCATGGAGGAAGCACTTGCAGCCATCCAAACCAAACTCCAGGATCTGGATGAAAAATTTCTCAGCCTCCATCTTGCGCATTCAGCCATGAACAACAAATGACAGTCTGAGTCTTCACCAGACAACGGATTCTCTTCTTCTAATAATTTCCGTGGTTCGAACCTTGATTTTCCTCGCTTCAATGGTACCGATCTGACTGGATGGATCTATCATGCAAAACAGTATTTCAGTCTACATAATACTTTTGATGTCAACAAAGTTCCACTTGCATCATTTCATTTGGAACAGGAAGCTCTTCAATGGTACCGTTGGTACATCAAGGCTCATGAAGAGCCAAAATGGCCATATTTTTGCCAACTCCTTTTGCAACGATTTGGTCTAGTGCTTTTGATGACTTCACAGGAGCCCTCACTAAACTTTTCCAAATTGGCACTGTGAGAGAGTATCAGACAAAATTTGAGAAACTAGCCATTCACACAGAAGGATTATCTGATGAATTCTACAGGATTTGTTTTATCAGTGGTCTTAAGGATGAAATCTGCTCAGAGGTTAAAATGTTATGTCCCAACACAATGATGGAATACCTGGGGTTGGCTAAGTTGGCAGAAGACAATATTGCATCCCAACAGTGCTCTAAACCCACTTTTGTTCCCTTTCGAAATATGGGTTCTCAACGACCTCCCATCCCGCCAGCTCCTCGACCAACTCCAATCAAGCATTTGTCTGAAACAGAGATGCAGGCATGCAAAGAAAAATGGATTTGTTATAATTGTGATGAGAAATTCACTCGGGGACATAAATGTGTTCAGCAAAATCTCTATCTCTTGGATATGGATTCTCCACCTACCTCTAAAATTGGTGAAGAAGCTCCAAATACAATGGATGATCAGGTCGACATTCAGGAGCCGCCTATTGACCCCCCATCTCAGGATGACCAACTAGAGATATCTCTCCATGCTTTATCCAGCGTCACCACCCCCCAAACAATGTGGGTCAAGGATTACTTCAAGAAGCTTCCTCTTACAATACTCATTGATTCTAGTAGCACTCATAACTTCATTGACCCTTGGATCGCCAAACAGGCTGATTGTTTTGTCCATCCTTGCTCCAACTTTTATGTCATGGTTTCCAATGGGGGCACCTTACCTTGCAATGGGAAGTGTCACAATGTGCATATCTCTCTGGAAGATTATAACCTGCACTCTTACATGTTTTCCTTGTCCCTAGGAAAATGTGATGTGGTTTTGGGCATTCAACGGTTATGCACACTTGGCCCCATCTTCTAGGATTTTGCTGAACTTTGGATGCAGTTTTCAGTCAATGGGAAATAACACAAATTTACAGGATTACAACAAGGGTCTCTCCGCATCATCAGTTCACATCGCCTGGAAAAGATCCTTAAGAAGAATTCACATGGTGTCATCGCTCAACTCCATTCCATTCAAATGCACCCATCAACGGTCTCCACTACTTCCTTAGATAGATATGCAGGTGTCTTTGCTGAACTAGTGGGCTTGTCGCCTTCAAGAGACCTTTTCGGTAAGAATTTAGCTGCATCTACATCTCAACAGGAAATCCTGGCTATTTTACATGTATTAGAGAAGTGGCAACCATACCTATTAGGGAATTATTTATGCATCAATAATGATCTCCAGAGTCTGGAAAATTTCTTGGAACAACAGGTCTCCTCCCCAGAACACCTGAAATGGGTTATCCAACTGATGGGTTCTGCCTATGCTATCACTTACAAGGAGGGTAAGGACAATATGGTGGCAGATGCTCCTTCTTGCACATTTGATGACCCAATTTCTCTTACAGCTATTTCTTTGCTTGTTCCAAATTGGTTGCAATTTGTTCAACAAAGTTATCTCTTCTATGAACTCCATGCTTCTTCATCGGCAGGGTGCTCTAGGTTCCTCAAAAAGTATGACCAAGAACAATGTAACTTCTTTTGGCCAGGACTAAAAATGACAATTCAAAAGATGGTGGTTGACTATGATACTTTCCAGGTCAACAAGGGTGAAACGACACTCCTTTCTGGACTGCTCGAACCCTTTCCCATCCCTACACAAATTTGGACAACTATTTCTATGGATTTCCTAGAAGCGCTCCAGTGATACAATACCACATCTAAAAGGACACCATATGAAGCAGTCTATGGACATGCACCACTAGTTCTTCTTCCATACACCCTCAACAGCTCCCCAGTTCAGGAAATTGACTCAGTTCTTCGAAACCGTGATCAGATTCTTCTCATTCTGCAGGACAATCTTCACATGGCAAGAATTCAACTGAAACAACAAGCCGATCAACACCGTTCTGAGCACACTTTTCATGCAGCTTATATGGTTCTTCTTCATCTACATCCTTCCAAGCAATCCTCCGTGAAACTCAAAAGGCGTCAGTGGCCCGAAATGCAACCCGAGGATGCTACAGGGGAACCACTCCTTCGGATTCTACATCAATTTCCACATCTAAAGCTTTGAGGACAAAGTTTTTTCTAAGGGAGAGGGGATGTTAGGAACCCATGTCAACCCTTCTCTTTACTTTGTTAGTACATTTTTGTTGAACGCATATGCTTTGTAAGTCGTCCTGTAGTATTTGTTGATCCATAGTTTGTATTAGCCCATGGTATTGACCCATAGTATTGGACGCATATGCTTTGTAAGTTGTCCCCTAGTATGATATGTCCCATGGTATTGACCCATAGTATTGGGCATAGACTTAGTATATAAGTGTGTGTTGAGGGCAATGAAGGTACTGTGAAGTTATTTGTATTGAGATTGCTCAAAGGAGGTTGCCCCCTCAAAGTGGCCTGCAATCAATAAAGCGATTATGAGTTCTATTATTTCTGCTATCTTGTGTATTCTCATTAATTAATTGTTGTAGGTTCTTCATAGGATAGTATCCATTGAACTCCAAACTTTCTACAAGATACACCCACCAAAATGGTGAATGGAAATACTTCATTGTTGGCTGATCCTATAATCAAGGATGCATCTAACCTCTTCATTTTAAAATCTGAGTGCTCCTCATGAATATGCCATGCATGTGGATTTTCTTGTTCACTAGGTGGCTCTTCGAGAGACATGCCAATTTTGCTTTTTCCAAAGTATGCAAGTCTCGTGCACCCTTGGATATCCATCTATGCTATGTACTTATATATCCAATCCTTGTACAAACAAGTGCCTTTACTTGTATATCTAAATGGTATGGCCTCCTTTGGAATCAATACAAGTTCTTGGTCCACATCCTCCATGTCATCCCTCTCCCCATACACAAGCAACTCTGAATCTTCTTCATGCACATGCATATATTCTTGCTCCATCAACTTACGAAACTCCACCTTCTCCTCGGGAATGCATTCGGCCATGTGTTCATGCTCATGCTCCATGCAAGATGGAAAATGTGACATGCTCAAATCCTCGTGAACATGACCTTCCTCCTCCAAATATGATCCACAGGTCATCCAATGTTCATCTTCGAAATCTCCTTCATATCTTTCCTCTTCATACCCCATCATCATATGAGGTTATTTATCCTCATCCTATGTGCATTTTTCTTCCTCTTTATTTGTCCCTAATGGTTCCATCAAATGAGGAAACTCAACAAGGAAACTCTCTTCCTCTAGATTTGATGATACCATGCATCAATCAGAAGAACAATAGTGCTCTTGCTCTTTTGATTCCATCGTAAGATTCAAAGTAGCTTCATAAGGTTAGGCCTCCTCTGGTTGGCCATCAAATAGGAGCGAATCTAGAGGTATGTATTCTTCTTGGGCACAAGATGACTCATTAGAGCCTTCTTCATGCTCAAGTGAATCTGCTTTTTCTCTATCCTCCATCATGCAACTTGAAGCCTCTCCATATTATGTAGTATGAGGAATTGCATTATGAGTAGGTTGATTTGAAGGTTTTTCTATGATTGTAGTTTCCCTCTTCCTTGAAAAATATTCTTCATAAGTGTCTTTGGTACCCTTGGTTGTAAATTGTCTCATGAAACTCCCATAGATAGATGGTTTGTTCTTCTTGAGAGAATTTGAATTTTGAGCATACCTTCTTGATTCAAGATTGTCTTTTCAAACACAGTACTCTATGAAGGACAATTCCTTTCTGTAATCAAAACTCAAATCCATGTATTCATTAAACATTTTCATAGATTTGATCATCTCATTTGTATTCCTCCCATACAAAAACCAAGGAAATATGACAATCATAATATGACAAGCATCACAAGCACCACAAGAATCAAAAGCATAGAGACAAGAGACACAGAGTTTCCGTGGGGAAAACCCTAAGGTAAAAAACTCCACAACTTCCTCAAAGATAGAGAGAACAATGGCTCAACCAAAATACAACCAAATAACACTGAGATAGTCTCCTAGCAGATGATCCTCCTCCTCCTCACTAGTGCGCCACTTTCAGATAGATAGTGAGATACTTTTCCGAGTGAGTAAAATAGAGATCTCCTATCTCTATTTATACTCACCTTTTTGCCCAGTGACCTACTGGGGCCGACTTGTCTACTTAGATACATCCACATTATATTATATATTAATTAGGGCCGACCCCATATGGTGGTCTAATAACCCATCGGCAAGTACACACACTTGCGACACTTGTCAATCCTCATGACGACACTTCCTTATAGAGGAATAACACATCTCTTATAAGGGTACAATAAACATATATATAATACACAGATGAAATACATTCCGAAGTTACATATACATCAACACTCCCTCTTAACTAGGAAGGTATTTCTCGACACAGATCTGCTAGACAAGTCTTCTTCTCTGGATCATCGTCATCGATGCATCGTCGTCATCATCGTCATTGCTGCTACTATCTCAACCAATCTCTAACTCTACTCGTCATAGGAAGTTCTACAGAGCCAGTCCTTTTTCATACTGGATGTAGGCCCACCACCTGCAGGTCTTCATCATCACTGGCCATACTGTGGAATCCTCAAGACTTATTACGTGCGTCACAAAACCTCGAAAGAGCATCCCAGGCTGTTACGAGCACACAGCTCTACCTATAGGATCTCCCAGGTCACCGAATTACATGTGACCTCACCACAAAACCTCGCAAGAGCATCCCAGGCTGTTACGAGCACATAGCTCTACCTATAGGATCTCCCAGGGCAATGAATTACATGTGGTCATGGAAAAACCTCGCAAGAGCATCCCAGGACTGATTACGGGCCCACATCCCAACCTATCGAATCTCCCAGGGAACCGAATTACATGCCATAGGACAAAACCTCAAAAGAGCATCTGCCAGATATCCCAGGGAACCGAATTACATGCCATAGGAAAAACCTCGAAAGACTATCTACAGATCTCCCAGGGCACCGAATTATATGTCCTTCTAGAGCAAAACCTCGAAAGAGCATTTGCCAGATGTCCCAGGGCACCGAATTACATGCCATAGGCAAAACCTCGAAAGACCATCTGCAAATCTCCCAGGGCATCGGATTACATGCTCATCTGCACAACCTGATCCACGGCCATAGAGTATCAACCTGATACTCACCATACATCATCCTGATGTATCCATGATCGTCCTGATCATCATCACTGCAACGTCCTACTGCATGTCATCTAGAGAAACATCATGAAGCTCGTCATCCATGATCATCCTGATCATACAATGCATCTATCTGATGCACACCACGTATCTACCTGATACATATCATCATACATGATCCACCTAATCATACAATGTATCCGCCTGATACAAATACATGATACATATCACCTCACATGATCCACCTGATCATACAATGTATCCACCTTATACATATACAGATACATGGTCCAAGCATCCAACATGATGCATATACAAAATACATACACATGATCCAACTGATCATATCTAGCATCCAACATGATGCGTACATATAAATGATCCAACTGATCATATCCAGCATCAACATGATGCGTACATACATACATAAAAATGATCCAACTGATCATATCCAGCATCCAACATGATGCGTACATACATACATAAAAATGATCCAACTGATCATATCCAGCATCCAACATGATGCGTACATACATACATAAAAATGATCCAACTGATCATATCCAAGCAGAAACCAGAACATCATCCTGATGCTCATCATCCAGTGCTTACATCCACAGCCATGTGAAGGATCCTTCTTCCAACATGCTTGGAATGGCTTCAACAAATGTGTCCATCACTTCTTCCTCGAAGTGTCCTCGATCTGAAGAATGCCAAGCCTCTCTCTGAAGTACTCGAACTTCACCCTGGCTAGTGGCTTCGTCGGCACATCTGCAATCTGCTCGTCCGTCGCAACATACAGGAGCTTCACAGCTCCTCTCTGCACCATATCCCTGATATAGTGATATTTGATCTCTATGTGTTTCGACCTGTCATGAAACACTGGGTTCTCGGACAGCTTCACACAACTCTGGTTATCACAGAAGATACCAGTAGCCTCCAACGGGAGATCAAATAACTCATACAGTAGCTTCCGTAGCCATACTGCCTCACAACTAGCTGAACAGGCTGCAACATACTCTGCCTCAGCTGTACTCAGTGCTACACAGGACTGCTTTCTGCTAAACCAAGAGATCACACCTGATCCCATACTGAAGCAACACCCAGATGTGCTCTTCCTATCTGCAGCACTGCCAACCCAATCTGAATCAACATAACCCTGTAGGTTAAACTTTTGATTCGCTTCATACTTGAGCCCATAATCCACTGTACCCTTCAGGTACCTCAGAACATGCTTTACAGCAACCAGGTGAACACTCCTCGGATCCGTCAGGAACTGGCTCAATGTGTTCACAGCAAAGCAAATGTCTGGTCTCATGTTCGTCAGGTACATCAAGGACCCAATCATCTGACGGTACATGGAGACATCAACCGGCTCAGATGAAGCATCACATAGAAGCTTCAGATTCGATGCCATAGGTGTGGCCATGGCCTTGCAATCCATCATCCCAAATCTCTTCAGGATATCCACTGTGTACTTCCCTTGACCAAGGAAGATCCCTCCTACACTCTGCCACACCTCCATATCTAGGAAATAGTGCATCATTCCCAAGTCCTTCATATCAAATTCAGCAGCAAGCTTCCTCTTAGTATCTGCAATCAGTCTGTCGTATCCTGTTACAAATAAGTCATCCACATACAGGAGTAGAATCACAGGATTCCCTTCCTCAACCTTGTAGTAAAGGTTGGAATCCGCTTTACTCTTGGTAAAGCCCAAGATAGATAGAAAACTATCCATCCTACCATACCAAGTTCTGGGAGCTTGCTTCAAGCCATACAAGGCTTTCTTCAATCTGCACACATATGACTCCCTGTCATGTATTTCAAAACTGAGTGGTTGTTCCACATATACTTCTTCTTCTACTACACCATTCAGGAAAGCAGTCTTGACATCCATCTGGTGTATTTTCCATTTCATTGTTGCAGCCAGGGCAAGTACTGTTCTGATGGAAGTATACCTGGCTACAGGTGCAAAGGTTTCTTCATAATCTATTCCTTCTTTCTGAGAGAAACCACGAGCTATGAATCTTGCTTTATATTTTTCTACACTGCCATCTGCAGCATGCTTGATTTTGTAGATCCACTTGGAAGTCACAACAGACTTCTCTTTAGGCCTTGGGACAACATCCCAAACATCATTCTTCATTATTGATTGGTATTCCTCAACCCTAGAATCCTTCCATTCTTTCTTTTATGCTGCCTCTTCATAACTGGAAGGCTCTTTGTTCATAATGTCACAGAGTAAAGCAACATAACTAGTATGTGATCTGGTTCTCTTCTTTGCTCTGTGTTCTTCTTCTGGAATGCCAAATCTTTCTGCATCATGAATGAGCTCTCTAGCCCATACAGGTTTCCTCTTGTGAGAGTTATCCTGACGGGGTGGATCTACAGGTTCTTATGGATCTTCAAACTCACGAACAGCTTCTGGAATTGCTTCAGTCATGGTAGTGTCCTGAAATCTTGTTTCCTTAGGTTCTTCACAAATTTCGATAGGTGCCTTCCTTGATTTGATGAATGCTGAGTTTTCATCAAATGTTACATCCCTGCTGACATCAATCTTCTTGAACCCTGGAAAGTATATTCTGTAAGCCTTCGAGCTTTCACTGTAACCCACAAAGATACCCTTCTTTCCTGAAGGATCTAGTTTAGTCCTCTTTTCCTTTGGGACATGAGTGTATACTGGACAACCAAATATTCTGAGATGACTAACTTCAGGTTTCTTACCAGAAAAGACCTCTTCTGGTGTCTTGTTGTCCAATATCTTGTGGGGTGTTCTGTTTTGCACATATACAGCTGTTCTAGCTGCTTCTGCCCATAGGTGCATAGGAAGATCCTGGTCATGCAACATTGCCCTTGCTGCTTCCATGATAGTTCTGTTCTTCCTTTCTGCAACACCATTCTGTTGAGGATTATAAGGAGCAGTCAACTCCCTCTTAATCCCTGAATCACTGCAAAGCTTCTTGAATTCACTTGAGGTGAATTCTCCACCATTGTCGGATCTGAATGTTTTGATCTTCTTGTCAGTTTGATTCTCCATCAAGGTTTTGAATTCCTTGAATTTATCAAGCACCTCATCTTTGCCCTTCAAGAAGTATACCCAAGTCTTCCTGGAGAAGTCATCAATAAATGATACATAGTAAACATACCCACTCAGGGAACTGGATGACATAGGGCCACATACATCTGAGTGGATGATTTCCAGGATGTCTTTTGCCTTGCTTTCACTGCTTGGGAAAGCCTTCTTAATGTTCTTACCTTTTGCACATCATTTGCAAACACCTTCATGTTTGGTCTTGATTTCAGGAAGACCCTCTACTGCCTTGCTTGCAATTGGAAGTGCCCTATAGTGCATATGAGCAAGTCTTCTATGCCAAAGTTCACTTGGCTCCATGGATTCATGCACCATGGCATGTTCAGGTTGTCCCTTCAATTTATACAAGCCTCTCTCTTGCTCTCCAATTACTACTGCATCATCTATGGTCTTTCCCTTTGGCCACATTAGGACTTGGCCATCCACAAATGCAACCCTCATACCTTTTGCATCCAATGCAGAGATTGAGAGTAAGTTTTTCTTGAGCCCAGGTACATAGAGGACTTCCTTCATCTTCAGAGATTTTCCAGAATCTAGGTTGTAGGAGGCTTCACCACTTCCTTTGATTGGGTATTGATAATCATCCCCAAGTTTCACCTTATGGGGTGATTCATGTTTAGATAGGTTCACAAAAGATTCCTTGAACCCAGTCATGTGTTTGGAAGCCCCACTATCAATCAACCAATCATTACAACCATGAGAAATAGTACCTGTGAGAGCAGAAATCAGAACATACTCTTCTTCACTTGATGAGTCATCATCACTATCACTTTCTGCCCTAGCCTTCTTCTTTGGAGGTTCATCATCTTCGGTAGCATGAGCATGAAATCTTCTTTTGCTGCCCTTCTTCTTCTTACTGGAGTTGTTGTTATTATCCCTTTTGTTCTTGGGACAATCTGAAGCAAAGTGACCCTTCTCATTGCATGTGAAGCATCTTAGGTCTTTCTTGTTCTTTTGAAAGGATCTATTGTGGCGAGAGTGATCCTTCTTGGTTTTGCTTCTTTTGGTGTGAGTTGCAAGAGCTTGATCTTCACCTCCCATCTTTTCTTCACGAGCTATAAGTCTAGCTTCTTCTTGAGAGCATTCTTCCCGAAGTCTACTAAAGGAGATCAACTTCTTCCTTGCACAAATTCCTTGAATAAAGGAATCCCATGACTTGGGTAGGCCATTTAGAGTGGTCATCACCACTTCACCATTCTCCACCATTTCATCTACTGCTTCTAATTGTTCCTTGATCTGGGAGACCCTTGAAAAGTAAGATTGAATGGTTTCTCCATTCTGAAACTTCACTGCTTTCAATTGGTTCCGCAGGGTCATCTTCCGATTTATGTTCTTTCCTTCAAATAGCTTGGTCAAAGATTCAAACATCTCTTTGGGTGTCTTAAGAGAAGACACATGAGGTATGAGATGGTCTTTGATAGAATCAGCAATGATTCTCTTTGCCTTGACCAATTTCTTCTTGTGCAATGCCTTGGCTTCTTCATCCTCTAGGATAGGGATGTCTTCTTTCACATATGAGTCCAACTCATTCTCTTCCAGGATTAACCCAATCCTATACTTCCAGGCTCGGAAGTTATCAGCCCCTTCAAGCTTATCCTCAAGCTTGGTGTGGAGAGACATCTTTAAGAGTACTTCAAATGGAAATAAAAAAGATTTAGGACTTACCACTTGAAGTGCTGAAAACTGGATCTGGTCCCGGATTAGGGTTTGTCAGAGAAACCCTAAAAATTCAAAATGTGAATTTCAAAATTTCGAAAGGATAGAAAGATGTGCCTTGGAGAGCTGATCAGCCTAGTACATTCAGAATTTGAGATCAGCAAAGTCTTGCCCTTCAAAATTGCCTTTTTGTCCTCCCGGGTTCACTAGGGAGAGCCCTGAATTAGGGTTTGAGTTTCCTGGAGATCTACCCAGCCAAAAATCTCGATCCAAAGCTCTAAACTTCGATTTTTGCAAGGAGCTTCCAGCTGTGCCTTCAGATTCCAGAAATTCCTATTTTTGTGGAAACCCTAATTTTTAGGGCCAAATCTGAAAATGCTCGGAACTGAGTTCTGATTGGACAGATAGATGCGCCTTGATGAGTAGAGTCAATCTACTATACTGATTTTCAAAAATCTGTGGAGAGAAACCCAATAAACAAGGAACACAAGCTTCCGTCACTGCAAAATGTCTTCTTCTCAAGGTTAGCTCTGATACCATGTTAAATTTTGAGTATTAATTCACAATACTATAGGATATTTGCTGAGAGAATAACATTTACAGTATATCAATGCATGACAATCATAATATGACAAGCATCACAAGCATCACAAGAATCAAAAGCATAGAGACAAGAGACACAGAGTTTCCGTGGGGAAAACCCTAAGGTAAAAAACCCCACAACTTCCTCAAAGAAAGAGAGAACAATGGCTCAACCAAAATACAACCAAATAACACTGAGATAGTCTCCTAGCAGATGATCCTCCTCCTCCTCACTAGTGCGCCACTTTCAGATAGATAGTGAGATACTTTTCCGAGTGAGTAAAATAGGGATCTCCTATCTCTATTTATACTCACCTTTTTGCCCAGTGACCTACTGGGGCCGACTTGTCTACTTAGATACATCCACATTATATTATATATTAATTAGGGCCGACCCCATATGGTGGTCTAATAACCCATCGGCAAGTACACACACTTGCGACACTTGTCAATCCTCATGATGACACTTCCTTATAGAGGAATAACACATCTCTTATAAGGGTACAATAAACATATATATAATACACAGATGAAATACATTCCGAAGTTACATATACATCAACACAACACGCTTAGGAATATTTCCTTGGCAGAACCAAGGCTATCAATGCAATGTCCCCAAGGACTTATGTGGAGTTTCAACGGATTTTGGTGCTTGATGGAAGTCTCTAGCTTGTGTATAAGTCCCAATCCCTGTATCAGACCTCAAAAATATAGTTCATACTTCGTTTGGTGAAATTTGGAATTATAGAGTAGGTTTCAAAACACCGGGACTACACAACTAGTCAATATACAGTACCTTCCAAACAGCATAAAGGACCATCAAATTGAAAAAAACAGACATGGATTATGTTCATTAAGATATTAGTTTACATCAGGAACTGACATAATCAAAATTCATTGAGAAGAAGATAGTAAACTTAAGCAATACTGAAAACTAGTCAAAATCTATGCAAATTTGGCAGGGTTGTAGAAAACTCAAAATAATTCAGAATTATGCATTATTAAAGTTTATAACTAATATCATAGGTTCAACATAACAAAAAATACATCAGATGGGAGCCAAGAGGCTTCTCAGAATAGTCTGAAGACTTGACCTTTTCAATACCATCAACTAGCACTGGAAAACACTGAAATGCTTGAGAATTCGAACCACTGACTTCATGGCATCTTCTTTGAGTTTCGAACCAGAATTGAAACAGCTACAGGACCTGAAATAAAATCACTAAAAATGGATGAATTCCATCATCCTACCATCTAACTGAAGAATCAACTAGTTGAAGCAGTAGGGGCACATCTCCCAGCTGTGACTAGGGGCACACCTCCCAAGTCGAATTAAGAGCTCATGAGCTATCAACACCAAAATATAATTAGACAAAAAATGTGAGTGGTGCACTCTTCCTTGAATTTATAGGATGAATAACTTCTTGTGCAAGTCACCTAGCCTAAGGCGCCTTCATAAGTAAGATTAGAACTTGTTGATTTCTGGAGATTTTCTTTTTTCTTTCTGCTTTACCTGCTTTATATTCCTTTACTGATTTTAGCATGCTTTCTTTTTTTACTACTTTATTCTTATTTTCCATTGATTTTCTGCTTTAAGCTTGCTTTTCTTGCTTTTACTCTTTTTTCTGCTTTTTCTACTTTTCTGCTTCCTACCAGCTTTTCCTTGCTTTCTCTAGTTTCATTCTTTTCCATTGCTTTCTAGCTTTGACTGCTTTATTGTAACTTCCTTCTTTGGTAATATTCTTATGGGAAAATCCTTATCTCTTATGCGCCCTCTTCGCCACCTAATCACTAACACTTATTCAAACATTAATTTATTCATGAAAATAAAAATAAATATGGATCATCACAAACATTAGAAATATTAATTTTCCCAGCTACTAATGCCTTGTTCAAAATTAATCCCAACAATTAATGTTTTATTCTCCTAAACCCACAGGGACTAGATGGGCTAGGGACTTGGTCCAACATTTGATGAGCATCATGAGCAATTAATTACTAGGAAATTATTACTTGCTCAAAATCCTCCACTAATCGTCTTTATGTTTAATGAACCTTTCCACACCTTGGATAATATTCCTATGATGCCATTTCGTCCTCCCCAACCTTGCTTAGGATTCCTTAGTTGACTTAGATTAATTTTCCTTTAATAATTTATTTCCATGTGGTTCTAGGAAAACTTAGGAAAAGCCTTAATTCCCAAATTATTGATGATTTTCACTAGGTCCTATGGGAATCTAATGGGCTAGTGACTTGAGTAAGGTGCTAATGGAATGGGTACATGACATTGATTTTGTAATCATCTTTGTAAGCAAAGTATGTTGAAGCTCAAGTTTGCTAGAGTTCAAGCTAATCTTGTTCTAGAACAGAATAAACTCTATTATGTCTCTCACAAGGACATTTTTTTATGTTCTTATCAAACACCCATGTATATGTCTCCATGCGTTCTCTAAAGACCATTTTGCAATTGTATGTGGATGCCATGTCATTTGTGCACCTATCCAAGCAGACGATACTTCACAATTGCTATCTTGCCAACCAACTTTACTTTGCAGAAGATAAACAAGCACAAGAAAATATTGAAGAGAAAAATCCATGTGCGCATTTGCAACAAAAAAAAAGAAGAAAGTTCTAATTCTTTTCAAATAAGCTGGAAAAAGACAACACAAGTAAAATTTCACCCAATGCAAAAAAGGAATCTTTCAATAGCTATATAGCTCAAATAAAGCTCTTTAAAACTTTTTTAAGTAACGTGGAAAGGGACACACAAAAAAAACACTTATCTGAAGGAATTGTGCTATAATGCAAAAAGGAATAATGTGCAAGGATTTCACAATCTATGAACTAGTAGCAAATGTTGTTAGTTGTAGCATAGTGATAATATTCTTAGATAAACATTGATTTTTTTAGCATCAATGCTACAAACATTTGTCGAAGGCATTGGAACTAGCTAGAAGGAAAATAGCATTATTGCCACTGTTCACGTCCTTGTCAAGTAAACCCATGTTTCCACTATGTAAGGGCTTGTGTTCTATGGAAGCAAACATTGTTGAAGGTCAAGTTTCCTATAGTTCAAGCTAACCTTGTTCTATCAAAAAAAACAAAGTATATTATGTGTCCTGGGAGGCTATCTCTATACTGTTATGAAACATGGATGCATATGTTTGTATGTTGTTTCTAAGGATCATTTTACATTGGGCTAGGGAAGTACTTGACATTGGTTGTAAAATAAGTAGTTTTTTTCGTAATAGTAATATATCAAGACATAGTTTACACATGTTTAAGCAGGAGCGGTTTCCCAATCTAGTTGTGCATCAATGGAAGCAAAATATGCATTAAGAATGATAGTTGAGTAATTTGCACCTATGCAAGAAAACAATACATCACTATTGCTATTTGGGAAACCAACTTTGCTTTGCACAAGATAAATAGACACAGGAAAAAAGAATTGAAGAGAACAATCCATGTAGACATTTGCAAAGCAAATAGTTTTAATTATTCTAAATTAAGCCTAAAATGGACAAAAAAAGGTGGATTAGTCCAAAAACAAAAATTGTCCCAATGCAAAAAAAGGAAAACTTCAATAGCTTTATAGCTATAATAAACCTCTTTGAAAAGTTTTTTAAGCAAGGTAAAAAATACTGAAAAAAGAAGCATTAGTTGTGGGGAACCTCCAACAATTAATTGATGAAAATGCACGATATAGCATAACACAGAAGATATTTATTGATCACAGGCCACTTCGAGGGGGAAACCTCCTTTGAGCAAGCTCAATAAAAATAACTCGTGGATGCCTTCATTGGCCTCAACACATACGTATATATTAATTCTAAGCTAAACAACTATTAGTCCCCATGAATGTGGGATAATACAATATACTCACAGGATGAATTACAAAGTATATGCATCCAACAACAATGTACTAACAATGTGGGATAATACAATATACTCACGGGATGACTTACAAAGAATATGTGTCCAACAACAATATACTAACAAAGTAAAGAGAAGGGTTGAAATGGGTTCCTAACATCCCCTCCCCCTTAGAAAAAGCTTTATCCTCAAAGCTTTAGATGTGGAAATTGTTGTTGAATCTGAAGGAGTGGTTCCCATGTAGCATCCTCTGGTTGCATTTTGTGCCACTGAATTAATACCTATGTGATGGATCGAGAGCGAAGATGAGGATGCTCCTATTGAGGATGGCCACCGTCTCCAAAATGATGTATCCTTCATTATCCAGTTCTGGTAAAACAGTTTGTTCTTTGATGTTGGTGCCAAGAACTTTCTTTAGACAAGAGACATAAAATACTGGATGAATGCGGGAAGAAGGAGGAAGTTCCAATTTATAAGAAACAGTCCCAATCTTCTGAAGAACCTTATATGGCCCATATAAATTTGGAGCGAGCTTATGATGCCCTTTGAGTTTCAGGGAGGATTGCTTGTAAGGCTGTAGATGAAGAAAAACCATATCACCTGCTTGAAAAGTGCACTCAGAATGGTGTTGATTGGATTTTTGTTTCATTCAATTTCTTTCCATGTGAATATTGTCCTGCAAAATGTGAAGAATCTAATCGTGGGTTCGAAGAATCGTGTCAACTTCCTGAACTGTTGAACTAATGGGGGTGTATGGAAGAAGCATTGGCGGTGCCTGACCATATACTGCTTCATATGGAGTCATTTTAGATGCAATTTTGTAGGAGGTATTATACCACCATTCAGCGAGAGGAAGCCACTTTTCCCACTGATGTTGTTGTTTGGAGGTGAAGCAACGAAGATAATTTTCCAAACATTTGTTGATAATTTCATTCTGACCATCTGTTTGTGGGTGATACCCTGAACTCATATTTAGTTTGGTGCTAGTGTGGCGAAATAGTTTTGTCCAAAAATGACTGTGAAAGTTGCATCGCAATCTGAGACAATGGAAGACGGAAGATCTGGTCCAGGAAAATTTGTGCGACTGAGGAGGAAGTATAGGGATGGCTGAGGGCACAAAAATGACTATATTTGGAGATGTGATCAACTACAACCAAAATCAATGTCTTCCCTCCAGATTTAGGGAGCCCTTCAATGAAATCCATAGAAATATCTGTCCAAATCCATGTAGGTGTAATGCCCCTAGAATGACTGTGGACCTTAAGGGCACCTGTCGAGTGACCCGGCTGAACAAATTCGATATAATGGTCTCTTGAGCCTTGTTATGTCTTAAATAATTGAGGAAAACCTGAAGATGGGAATGACGACAATAATTGATAAATGAATTAAAGAATTACGACAATAATTGATAAATGAATTAAAGAATTAAATTATATGTGTGGAGTGGTATAATTGATTGGTTAGTTCTTGCTTAACGATTAGCCTGGATTGATCAAGTCAAAGTGCAGTAGGACAGTTACAGTCCTAGCTCTGCAACTTGGGAGGACACAACTGAGATGCGTCATAGCTTTCCATTTTTATTCTGAACTTCGGGACGAAGTTCTAAATAAGTAGGGGTGTATGTAGTGCCCCTAGACTACTATAGACATTGAGGGCACCTGCTGAGTCACCTGACTGTTTGAAACATTAATAAAATAAGCCTATGATTTTATTTTGAGTATATTTATGATTACGATCGATTGATATATATGCATTTGGGTAGTTATTGTGAATGGACAGTTTCATGTTGTTTAACGATTAAACTTTGATATGAAAACTGTACATATGAATGATGCTTAACGACTAGCTGTGCAATTGATTATGTCATTAGACGAATGAGTAATGATTAAGTAAATTATAGATGCTTAATGAAGCAACAGATTTATAAACCAAATTGTGATTATTGAGGACAGTGCTACTAATTTACGTTTGTGAGAAATGTGTGTAGCGACAGGTGAAATGGTTCACCAACGGACACACACAGGGAGAGCGACGACGATGTCGACTTCCGACGGAATACCACGCTTGAGCAGATAAGCACTGATCCGCTTGCTCAAGAGGAAAGCGTGAGGGCGTACGAGGTGGGCCACGACGGAGCTGGTCACGTACGAGTTGAGGGGCGCACAGTGAGAACGGACTCACTCCTCAGCGCCATTAGTCCCTAGATAGCATGTAGACGGAGGATGGATGGTAACGATTCCTAAAATCCCTACAAGAGTTCCCGCAAGTCAAAACGGAAAGATGGTGGCAGAAGGGCCCAACGATGTGGTACCCTGTCGAGAACAAAAAGAATGGACGCAAAGACCCAACGAGGTGGTACCATGCCAAGGAATGGAAACCATGGATGATTGGACCCGACGGAGTGGTGCCATGTCAGGGGATTAAAAAATTAAGGAACCAGGAGCCCAACGACGCGGCACCATGATCCTAGTGAGTTTGATTGTTAAATTAAACTGCATAAAAACTTAGGAGAATAACCCTAGATTATTACTTAGCAAATGCATAACAATAGCTTAGACATTTGCACATGAATAGTTATTTTGTTGAGCATTTAAAATAATAGAAATTATTATTTAGGAGCAAAATAGATTAGACACCTAGTCAACTAAAAGCTAGGAGTTGATTAAAATATCTGGGGGACAAACTAGAGCAAACTTAGGGATGTAGGTGCACTTCCCAGAGAAACTAACACTTGGATGGGTGAGTGTTTTAATTAAATAAATAATTAAAACTATTTATTTATGCATGAAGCGACATGTGTCGCAGGAGATTTCCCTTTATAAGGAAGGCTTAAGGAATGGGTAAGGGGCCCATAATTTGGATGATTGTTGTAATTTTCGAATGCCTCAAAGACTTGCTGCTATCTAAGGGTTTGGCTTAGAAATCCTGGTGGGAAGGGAAGCCCAAGCTGAATTTCTGAAATACTTGTGTGAGCTCTACGACCCAAAGCTCGGGGGAGGCCATGCGACTGAAAGCATGAGCCTATGGTTGGGTGGCGAAGCTAACGGTTGCTTCGCCTATGGTTAAACGAGCTTTGCTGGAGGGATCCTACGGAAGACGAAGGCGACAATGGACCAACCAAATCGGGTTGACAGGTTAAAGTTTTGCTTATTTTTGTTAAGTTATTCACGCTTTTTATTTTATTTTTCCAATAACTATGATGGCTAATTTGTTTGTATGAAGTTTTTAAAGTTTCAGGTTCAGTTCAAGGGGACCCTAAAGGAGGGGTCCTACATTTGGTATGTAATGCCCCTAGAATGACTGTGGACCTTAAGGGCACCTGTCGAGTGACCCGGCTGAACAACTTCGATATAATGGTCTCTTGAGCCTTGTTATGTCTTAAATGATTGAGGAAAACCTGAAGATGGGAATGACGACAATAATTGATAAATGAATTAAAGAATTACGACAATAATTGATAAATGAATTAAAGAATTAAATTATATGTGTGGAGTGGTATAATTGATTGGTTAGTTCTTGCTTAATGATTAGCCTGGATTGATCAAGTCAAAGTGCAGTAGGACAGTTACAGTCCTAGCTCTGCAACTTGGGAGGACGCAACTGAGATGCGTCATAGCTTTCCATTTTTATTCTGAACTTCGGGATGAAGTTCTAAATAAGTAGGGGTGTATGTAGTGCCCCTAGACTACTATAGACATTGAGGGAACCTGCTGAGTCACCTGACTGTTTGAAACATTAATAAAATAAGCCTATGATTTTATTTTGAGTATATTTATGATTACGATTGATTTATATATATGCATTTGGGTAGTTATTGTGAATGGACAATTTCATGTTGTTTAACGATTAAACTTTGATATGAAAACTGTACATATGAATGATGCTTAACGACTAGCTGTGCAATTGAATATGTCATTAGACGAATGAGTAATGATTAAGTAAATTATAGATGCTTAATGAAGCAACAGATTTATAAACCAAATTGTGATTATTGAGGACAGTGCTACTAATTTACGTTTGTGAGAAATGTGTGTAGCGACAGGTGAAATGGTTCACCAACGGACACACAAAGGAATATGAAGGGTCGTAGAGTACGAGTAAATCACACACAGGGAGAGCGACGACGATGTCGACTTCCGACGGAATACCACGCTTGAGCAGATAAGCACTGATCCGCTTGCTCAAGAGGAAATCGTGAGGGCGTACGAGGTGGGCCACGACGGAGCTGGTCACGTACGAGTTGAGGGGCGCGCAGTGAGAACGGACTCACTCCTTAGCGCCATTAGTCCCTAGATAGCATGTAGACGGAGGATGGATGGTAACGATTCCTAAAATCCCTACAAGAGTTCCCGCAAGTCAAAACGGAAAGATGGTGGCAGAAGGGCCCAACGATGTGGTACCCTGTCGAGAACGAAAAGAATGGACGCAAGGACCCAACGAGGTGGTACCATGCCAAGGAATGGAAACCATGGATGATTGGACCCGACGGAGTGGTGCCATGTCAGGGGATTAAAAAATTAAGGAACCAGGAGCCCAACGACGCGGCACCATGATCCTAGTGAGTTTGATTGTTAAATTAAACTGCATAAAAAATTAGGAGAATAACCCTAGATTATTACTTAGAAAATGCATAACAATAGCTTAGACATTTGCACATGAATAGTTATTTTGTTGAGCATTTAAAATAATAGAAATTATTATTTAGGAGAAAAATAGATTAGACACCTAGTCAACTAAAAGCTAGGAGTTGATTAAAATATCTGGGGGACAAACTAGAGCAAACTTAGGGATGTAGGTGCACTTCCCAGAGAAACTGACACTTGGATGGGTGAGTGTTTTAATTAAATAAATAATTAAAAATATTTATTTATGCATGAAGCGACATGTGTCGCAGGAGATTTCCCTTTATAAGGAAGGCTTAAGGAATGGGTAAGGGGCCCATAATTTGGATGATTGTCGTAATTTTCGAATGCCTCAAAGACTTGCTGCTATCTAAGGGTTTGGCTTAGAAATCCTGGTGGGAAGGGAAGCCCAAGCTGAATTTCTGAAATACTTGTGTGAGCTCTACGACCCAAAGCTCGGGGGAGGCCATGCGACTGAAAGCATGAGCCTATGGTTGGGTGGCGAAGCTAACGGTTGCTTCGCCTATGGTTAAACGAGCTTTGCTGGAGGGATCCTACGAAAGACGAAGGCGACAATGGACCAACCGGATCGGGTTGACAGGTTAAAGTTTTGCTTATTTTTGTTAAGTTATTCACGCTTTTTATTTTATTTTTCCAATAACTATGATGGCTAATTTGTTTGTATGAAGTTTTTAAAGTTTCAGGTTCAGTTCAAGGGGACCCTAAAGGAGGGGTCCTACATTTGGTATCAGAGCCGGTCGAGCCTTGAGGGTGAACGACGGCGGGATTGGGGTTGCGATCTTTGTGGATTTACACCATCGAGCGGAGCTACAGGTTCGTAACCGCTAAAATATTTTTATATATATTTCTGTTTGATTTTATGATATGGATTTGGATTTCATGTACTCGTTGTATATTCAAGATTCGATATACAACTTCTGTTACTGTTTTTTTTTAAAAGAAAATGAGAATGTTAAGGAGAAACTACTCCTACAGGTTCGCAATTGTTGGAATATTTCATATATACGTTTCTGTTTTATTTTATTCGAGATTCCGTATACAATTCCAGTTACTGTATTGTTAAAAAAAAAAAAGGAAAAAGAAAATGAGAATGTTAAGGTATGATTTAAGTTAGGTTTTATGTACAAAAGTGGCTATATGGCAGATCGCATCTGTTGGGTTTTCTTTTTTTTTATCATGTCTAATCTGATGAATGAATCAATAGTTTGTAAATTTCTATTTTCTGAATTAATTAGTAGTACCTGTGAAATTATTTCAGTTTCTATGTCGATCTGTGATTACTGTGATTTAGTACATTTTCTGTGTAGATAACGAACTCAGAAATCTTATAATTATTATCCGCTATTTGGATCGCCAATTTGACCTCCATGAATAGAAGTTGATTGCCAATCTGGTTCCCATGAAATTGTTTTAAACTCTGTTTTCTTTTTCTTAACTGTAAATTCCATCGAATTCTGCAAGGACATTTCTAAGAGTCAGCGATGTAACTTTGTATCGTAAGAAACTCTGTCTTTTCAATTTGTATAATACCTGAGTTGATTCCTGAAATTATATTTGCCATAGATGTTTCTTTTCTGCACTCGGTTATATAGGAATTCCGTTATCTGTTTATTGAATCTCAGAGTTCTGTGTCAATCAATTAGAGTTATTATAAGATCTGTGTTGTTACTGGGTTGTTACATTGCACTTGAGCTCGACTCCTTCAACAGTTTTTGCTAGATACGTTTTATTCTACATCTATGATTTCGCTGAGTATTATTCTTGTTGCCCAGATCTTGGATGAGATGCCCGATTGAAATCGTTGCCAATCGTGGATCTCTGTATGTCTAGATTTGCTACTACGATTTTGAAAATGTAAATTCATATTTCTGCTGTGTATCCTCTTGTTTGCCCAGATTTTGGATGAGACGCCTGATTGAAATCATTGCCAATCATGGATCTCTGTATATCCAGATCCACTACTGCGATTTGGAAAACGTAATTTTCTATATATCCTTGTTTCCCAGATTCAAAACCCTGTTGTATCCAACCCATGTCTCGAGAGTGGTTCACCTAATTGATTCAATTCCTTTTAATACGAATCAACCCTGCGATTTTATTCGATTTCCAGGTATGAAACCCACGATTTATAATTTTAACTGAACTCTGTGTTCATTCTGGAATTTGATTAGACGCTTCCATGCCCAGTAACTATTGGTACCAATCTCATACCCTGCAAAAGTCTTTATGGATTTCTTTTTTTTTTTCTTGGCTTTTCTTTCAACTCAAAATCGAACAGGTCTCTCTCTCCAAAGTTATGTACAAATGATTCTTGAATTTTAAAATTATGGTTCGACAAATTTTGCACAGATCGATCTTTTTTTTTCTTTTCTGTATATGAATAATTCTTCTGCGTTGGTTAAAACGTCATTGGGCTCGGGTTGATGTGGATCTCGACCCTTAGAATAGTGCACAGGCATATGTTCCAAATTTGGGTAATACTGACATTACAGATCATATCAACCTCTCCTTCTTTAAGTATATAATATTTCCGCTCCACTAATCTCCATCGGAATCGAATCCATCTGAGTCCTAAGGTCCTATAACTTAAGATCTCTAATTTCTTGTCTTGGCTAAATGCTGCTTCTAAGCTAAGG